>OZ038443.1:27014788-27017288 GCA_964036265.1 Daptonema setosum
CACCCAACGTCTTTGAATTCATCGAACAAGGTGATCTGATTAAGAAGCTGACTGCTCAGTACGAATCCATCGACAATGTGGGCTCGTAAGTCAGTGACTGAATGAAGCGCTGAATGAGGCGCTGAGTAAGCGACTGACTGACACATCATCGTCGACCATTGTGATTTACTATGAAACATTATATAACTTGTTATGACTGATTTTGACACGGAAACGTCCGATCATGTTTGTGGAATTGAATTCTAAAGGATAGAAAATTATGTGCTCAGGTATCATAACTGATCATGTTTCTTGTGAAAGACTTCAGACAAAAATCGGACAGATTTGAGTATGTGTAAATTGATCGGTCTCTGTTGAAAGAATCAAAGTTACTGTTAAAATAATCTATATTCAATGTTTTCGTCCAATGACATGGATGTATTGGATTTCATTTTATTTTCTCATGATGATGATTGTGGGTTCGGTTCGGGGCAGAGTTGATCAAAAAAATGTATAGCCGCAAGTTAACCGTCTTTGAAAAAAGATCAGTGTAGATGCATGTTGATACCTTTCTCAATGGATTTTGAGAAAGTACAGTTGGAAACGCATTGATCGGAATTCGGTATCGGTAAAAAAAAGTAGTAACCGAATAATTCAAAAGTCGCTGAGGAAAAGGCTATAAAATTTTCACCCAAATCAACTGAGAACAGTATACTTTTTGAAAATTTATGGTCATTTTATTATGATTTCTTATGCAATCTTTGTTTTGCATTTTTACAGGATCATTTCTGATTTGGTTGTGCCACAACATTTTGCCAAAAAATGATGTTTCAACTTAAAATTTGTATTTTATAATGATTTATTCATGGGTAAATTTTGTTGTTATGTGATTTGAGAACTTTGTTATTTCTTGTTCGGAATTTCAAGATATAAGAATTTCCTTACATATGTCTAACACTAGCCTATCAAAAAAAGCCTGGTTTTATTTCAGAGTTCGAAACTTGGAACTACGATCCAGGTTGACAATTTCCAGTATCTGAAAACAGTATAACAAAATTTACCCAATATAACCATGCAACGGCTGACGATGTACATATTTGCTGCTGAAAAAGACTTTGAATACTAAAACAAGAACATTTTGAATTGCAAAAAATATTCACATAGTGTTTTGGACTTTTATTCTCACGGTTTTCGCAAGCCCACTTCAAGGGGAAACTTTTGAAAATCAGCAAATAAACTACATGGCGTTTTATAACATGGTTCATATTTCACATGAAAACTTATTTGGTAACAACACATTTCCTCAAATTATGTTATTATTTTTTTGTTGCATTTCCTCTGCGCATCATTTTGTACTGATATTTTTTTGAATAAAACTTGAACAAGAAGGTGCTGTTGTTTGGTTTATTTAAATGCTGTTCAGTAAACAATGAGTGAGTGAGTGAGTGAGTGAGTGAGTGAGTGAGTGAGTTAGTGAGTTAGTGAGTGAGTGAGTGAGTGAGTGAGTGAGTGAGTGAGTGAGTGAGTGAGTGAGTGAGTGAGTGAGTGAGTGAGTGAGTGAGTGAGTGAGTGAGTGAGTGAGTGAGTGAGTGAGTGAGTGAGTGAGTGAGTGAGTGAGTGAGTGAGTGAACTTTCCGAACTTTCCGAACTTTTCGAATTTTCCGAACTTTCCGAACTTTCCGAACTTTTCGAATTTTCGAGTAAGTGAGTGAGTGAGTGAACAAGTGAGTAAGCGAGTGAATGAGTGACTGAGTGAGTGATTGATTGAGTCAATGATAGACTAAGTGAGTGAGTCAGTGAGTGAGTCAGTGGATGAGTGAATGCCTGAATGAGTGAGTTTGTGTAAGAGAGCGAGCTAGTGAGTGAGTGAGTGATTGAGTAAGTGAGTGAGTGAGTGAGTGAGTGAATGAGTGAGTGAGTGAAATAGTGAGTGAACGGGTGAGTCAGTGAATGAGTGATTGAATGACTAATTGAGTAGGTGAGCGAGTGAGTGAGCAAGTGAGCAAGTGAGTTACTAAGTGAGTGAGTGATTGAGTTGAATTGTAAAATTAGAGAGTGATTGAGGGAGTGAGTGAGTCAGTGAGTCAGTGAGTCAGTGAGTCCGTGAGTGAGTGAAGGCCTGGATGAGTGAATGTGTGTAAGAGAGTGAGCTAGTGAGTGAATGAGTGATTACGTGAGTGAGTATGTGAGTGAGTGAAAGAAAAAGTGAGTGAATATAACTGAGTTGAGTGAGTGAATGAGTGACTAAACGAGTAGGTGAGCGAGTGAGTGAATGAGTGAGCGAGCGAGTAAGTGAGTGGATGAATGTTTGAGTGAGGAAGTCAGCGAGGATTGAGAGATTAAAAATTTGAATTTGAATTAAATGTACTTTTTTCAGAATCCATAATGAAAAATTTCAAGTTTGATCAATTTTTTGCGTGTAGTTTTACCAAGCCACCCAAAAATTTGTGCGGGTTGGTATTTTGTGCGGCTCAAAAATTATGTTATATGACAAAAAATATGTATTATGAGTTGCGTATGT
>OZ038443.1:27022288-27081284 GCA_964036265.1 Daptonema setosum
ATGCGTAGTTTGTCAGATAAAACAAAATCTAACATACGCACATTTCATGCGTCCTTGCTCCACCCCCCCCCCCGTTTTTTCCAATTGATGATGATCCGTTGATTTCACAATTGCTTGCGCCTTATTTATTATTGTCAGTTTAAATTCAATAATTGTTTTATCGTTTCTAACTTTTTCATTTCAGGCTGGTATCAGCGGATGCTCGACTTCATGGTCAATTCGTGCGACATACCGTGGTGGGCGTCGATTATTATGGGTTGGCTTTATTTGGTTCATTCATATTTATTTATTTCTTAATTTTTTGAATGGTTGTTTTATTCGGATCAAGACTTGGCATTGGCAATATCATGTCTTTGTATTTTTTGCTTTGTGTTTGTTTATTTGGTTACAGTATGTGTTTCATTGATTAAGGGTTCATTTACAGTCGTTAGTGTGTAACTACTCAAAAGTTTTTTATGAACTGTTTGCGTAAAACAAGATCACTGATTATGTGTTTCTTTTTCTTGTTGATCACATCTCGATTCAATTCATTTATTGAAAATTCAGATCCGAACTGAAAAAAATGTAGAATTTTATTGAGAAACTTCATCCCTCTTTTCAATAATCAAAACACGATCAAATTTGATATGCTCTTCAACTTCAACCTTCCACTTGAAAGTTCATCAGTGAAATTCAAATGACTTACCTTCAGTGACAATCGTTATCCGAATAAGTCTGGCACCGGTGACGATTATGATGCAGAAGCACGCGGCGCGGGCGCACAACGCGCACCCTGGTTTCGTTAAAGCCAGCAAGCGGATGAGCGATGCGCAGGCGTCCGGCGATCGATTGAATCGTTGGTTTTATAAAGCTTGTTTCAGGTGATATTCATTTGTCGCCTGTATAGGTGATATTCATTTGTCGCCTGTATAGGTGATATTCATTTTTCGCCTGTATAGGTGATATTCATTTGTCGCCTGTATAGGTGATATTCATTTGTCGCCTGTATAGGTGATATTCATTTGTCGCCTGTATAGGTGATATTTATTTGTTGCCTGTCTAGGTGAAATTTATTTGTCGCCTGTATAGGTGATATTCATTTTTTGCCTGTATAGGTGATATTCATTTTTCGCCTGTATAGGCGATATTCATTTTCGCCTGTATAGGTGATATTCATTTGTCGCCTGTCTTGGCTAATGCGTCGGGTCCCGTTCTCGAAAATTTTTAGATACCCGATGCATTAGCGGACGACAAGGGGGGAAGGGGAATTCCACCTTTTTGGCAAATTCTAAAAATGATTTTTATGCCTTAAGGCAGGGGTATGCCGCTGGGGGTAGGGGGTTATCCGCCCACCCTGAAAAGCGCCCGCTCCCAGCGGCCCACTCCTGCCCCTGAGGCAATTAGTTGCTTCCGCTAGTTGTTCCTCATTTGCAGAACTGGACGCCTACACCGACCTCACGGACTACATCAAGAAGCATGATATCAGTCCCATGAAACGTTTGCCCGGTATCGGTGCTCAGGTTATCATTCTCAATTGTCTTAATTTAAATAAGTATTTTTTTAGATATTGAATTTTATTTTTTTGCATAATGCATGTTGATTAAATTTATTATTTCGTTTTTATGGTATGTATTCAAATTCCCCAGACATGTTATGTCAAAACCACTGACGGACGAGCGAACCCTCCAAAGGGGGGGGGGTCGGTCAAAGAGGGGAAATTGGCAATTTTGAGACCATTGGCCAATCACACTGTACTGTATAGTCCTAAAAGCCCAATAAAAGGGTCACTTTGGTCGTCATTTTTTAAATATGATTTTTTTTACTTTTTTTATATGCTTTTTACGGCGACTTCGTCTTTCAACAAGCTTGCTTTCACAACTGAACTTCAAGTTCTTATCAATAAATCTTTTTAGTTCTGCGTTTTCATGACCGTTTTCTGGGGTCTACGCAACATGGTTACATACAACGTTGATGGTCTATCAACCGGCGGTATTCTATGGTTCCACGATCTTACTGTGCCCGATGCCTTATATACCATCAACTTTTATGGTGCCAATATCAATGTGCCAGGCGCGTTGCCCATGGTCTCTGCCGCTACACTCATGCTGGTGACCAGGGTTGGTACTTGGAATACTTTTTTACAAAATGAATGAAAATCCGGTAATTTTTTTTATTTTTTTTGGGTTCAACAAAAACTCTGAAATGTTTTTAGACCTTTCATCAGTTATTATGATGTCAGCATGACAACAGAAGGTTAATTTTTTTGGTAAGCATGCTGGGATATGTTCAAATTTCTTATTTTAATTGGTCGTACACCGAATTAACGACGCAGAAAAGGGAATTTGATAAAATTATTCGAATCATAATTATAAATTTATATGTTTTATGGTTGTTGTTGTATAGGCTTTATTCAGTCTTTCATGATAATATACGGATGATGTTATGTGGTATATATCAGGTGGCATGAGGTTAAATGCAGTATGGGCGGATTTAAGAATATCACGTTAGCATCACAATATGAAAAGCAAAAACCAACCTAAACAAACATATTAATTAATAAGATGTTTGTTTATGGTAGACTGCATGATCGATTGATCGATTGTTATATTTTGCAGTTGGGTGTTGAATCAGGCATGAGCGTGGACGCCATGTCACCATTTATGCGCAAAATGTTCCTCTACGGACTGCCGCTATCCGTCTACGGACTCACTGGACAGTACGCAAGTGTTAGTTCATATTTCTCATAATTAAACTTAGATTTCGAATATGATGAAAATACCAGTTGTTATGCCACGATATCAAAGCTGGATCCCAAATCACAACTTATGTCCAATAGCTGTCAGCCTAATTACATGATATGAGGTGGTGAGGAATTTCCTTGACCATTCAATCTGATAACTAGATTTTCACCCGATGTCCCCATGTACTCCTGTAACAGAAAACCGTGAGTTTTATAAATGTTTCATGGTGTTTTAGACAAAAAAATCCGAACATTGCTCTATAATATCTGGTTTCAACAATCTCAGGTCATGTCATTGTACTGGTGCGTGTCGAACGGGTGCTCACTGGCGTTTGCCGGTTTCTTCAAACTGCAGTCCGTCCGTGACATGCTCAAGATTCCGCGACGTATCGAACATCCGCCACATCTGATGCACATGCCCAGTCGATCACCGTTGTCGGGGGCCACGAAAAGTTGGTTTGACACTGTTTTTTGGGGTGAAGTCATTCAGATAAACTTAAATTAATTTTTTTATAAACAATCATACCGAGCGGAAAAGTTTAGAATAAAAAAAGGAGTTACGTGTTTCGGCGGAATTAAAGAGCTAGACACTGTCACTCCTGGTCACCTGGTTCCGCCTTCGTCAATACCAGTAGTCTACCAGGTTACCATTAACCTACACTTGTTTGGACGAGCAGGTTTCCGGATGGGGGGGGGGAGCGATATACTAACCCTTGGTCAAAATGGGAGTCTTTTGAACATAAGACTTATGCGTACACGTACACCACACATAGCGTACTTTCTAACTTACGAAATTCTTCGTTAAGGAGGAGAGGGTAGGTCTAACAACCGTATTCCGAAATTGCCATCTATTCGACGCACCCTTAAGCGCGAGTTATACTTCGGCGCACGCGCGCCCAACGCACCAGCCTGCCTTCTTTATAAAGGTGGACTGCGCACGTGCGCCCAACGCACCTGTCTGCCTTCTTTATAAAGGTGCACTGCGCACGTGCGCCCAACGCACCAGTCTGCCTTCTTTATAAAGGTGCACTGCGCACGCGCGCCCAACGCACCGGTCTGCCTTCTTTATAAAGGTGCACTGCGCACGTGCGCCGAAATCGGTGCAGAGCACGCGTGCTCCGTGCACCGTGCGCTGAAGTATAACTCGCGCTTCACATACCGAGTAAGAATCCTAATCGTGCTTTCAATGAAGAAAACTTACACATAGTGAAAATTGTTACAGCCCGATCACTCGAAGAACTCCAGCAGTCACACGTGGCCAATCTACGGAAATCGGCCGAGTCAACCACGCCCGTCATCACCAAGTACACCATCAAGTCGGCCCGACAACGGAAGAAGTTGTGAATCCGTCAGCGTTTTTATAGTTTATTCAAGATATTATGTTATTCAAAACTTCTAGTGGAAATCGATGTGAACTTTCGATGTGAAACTACATTCTATATCGAAAAATGTGCGCAAACAACGTTCTGAAATGAAACTATATGGGTTGCATGGAAATTGAGTAACACAATGTTTTTTACTGAACAAATCTTATATTAGTTTGTGGGTTAGATAATATTCTCATTTTACGTGTATGTGATGTTATAAATCATCATCGCTAGACAAGACGTAGTTGTTATCACTTTTATAAATTGTTATTTTTCATTTATTTACGACGAAATTACAACGGTTCAATAGGAAACAAGTAGACAACCAATTACGTTTATTCTGCGCACGGAAGTACTGGGTTTTCAACTTATTTCCAGTTTCTAGAAACAGAAGAATTTACTAATTGGATTGAATTGAAGCAAATTGCTTCAACTTTGACGAACTGAAAACCTCTTTAATAAGGGAATGTTGGTTGTGTTTCCTTCCTTGTTAACTATTCGAAGCGGATGACATGATGTTACAAGTACGACAGAAGAAAGTTTATTATAACATAACCATGGTTTCTTAATTCTTGTTACTGGAAACCTTTTCACGCGAAAATTTATTGGCGCGCATTCGAAAAATTTATTGTTCAAATTGATATTTTGATAACAATGTACGAAAAGAAAGTTTATCATACCCTTAGATGAATAGGGCATAGAGGAATAAAGTTTAGTCACAAGATATCGTGAACTGAACAATCTATAAGGGTTGAAATAGTAATGCTAGTTTTTCTTTGTGATGTCAAAACTTGGTAAAATGTCTGATATCATATTCTTGTTATCTGCTTTTTCTGTTATTATGAACCGTTATTCTCTGTAAATTTATATCCCGAATGTGATGTGTTTGCTCAACTAAAAATTTTCTATTTTGATTAAATTTCGTTTATCCGATCAGAAAATCTATTCAAAATTTTTATAATCAAGTCATCTGTTATTATTTTGGTTATTGTTGCGATAAATAATTATACAATGTTTTTATTTTCTGTGAAAAATGTTGGCAATGAAATTGATACAATTATTCGTGAAGAATTGCATGGTTTGTGAGCCGTTCACTCTGCGCTTGGTTGGAACAGACCATGGAATATTGCTGATTGTTCTTGCATGCTCGGGGTCGCAGTTTTTATTGTTGTTGCTGTTGTTGTTATTGGACATGTTGTTGTTATTTTGCATTGGTTGTTGTTGTTTTAGTGTTGTTGATATAGGGTGTTGTAAATGGTTTGTGAGCCGTTTACTCTGCGCTTGGTTGGAACCGACCATGGAATATTGCTGATTGTTCTTGCATGCTCGGTGTCGCAGTTTTTATTGTTGTTGCTGTTGTTGTTATTGGGCATGTTGTTGTTATTTTGCATGGGTTGTTGTTGTTTTAGTGTTGTTGATATAGGGTGTTGTAAATGGTTTGTGAGCCGTTTACTCTGCGCTTGGTTGGAACCGACCATGGAATATTGCTGATTGTTCTTGCATGCTCGGTGTCGCAGTTTTTATTGTTGTTGCTGTTGTTGTTATTGGGCATGTTGTTGTTATTTTGCATGGGTTGTTGTTGTTTTAGTGTTGTTGATATAGGGTGTTGTAAATGGTTTGTGAGCCGTTTACTCTGCGCTTGGTTGGAACCGACCATGGAATATTGCTGATTGTTCTTGCATGCTCGGTGTCGCAGTTTTTATTGTTGTTGTTATTGTGCTTGTTGTTGTTGTTGTTAAGTAGTGTTGTTGCTATTTTGCATTGGTTGTTGTTGTTTTAGTGTTGTTGTAAATGGTTTGTTAGCAGTTTACTCTGCGCTTGGTTGGAACCGACCATGGAATATTGCTGATTGTTCTTGCATGATCGGTGTCGCAGTTTTTGTTGTAGTTGTTATTGTGCTTGTTGTTGTTGTTGTTAAGTAGTGTTGTTGTAAATGGTTTGTTAGCAGTTTACCCTGCGCTTGGTTGGAACCGACCATGGAATATTTCTGATTGTTCTTGCATGATCGGTGTCGCAGTATTTGTTGTTGATGTTATTGTCCTTGTTGTTGTTGTTGTTAAGTAGTGTTGTTGCTATTTTGCATTGGTTGTTGTTGTTTTAGTGTTGTTGTAAATGGTTTGTTAGCAGTTTACTCTGCGCTTGGTTGGAACAGACCATGTAATATTGCTGACTGTTCTTGCATGTTCGGTGTCGCAGTTTTTATTGTTGTTGTTGCTGTTATTGTGCATGTTGTTGTTGTTAAGTAGGATTGTTGTTATTTTGCATTGGTTGTTGTTGTTTTAGTGTTGTTGTTTCAATGGTGTCATTTTAGGGCTGTTGTTGTTGGATTGGAACAGACCATTGGATATCGCTGATTATTCGTGCATGCTACTTGTTGCATTTTCTCTTGTTTGTTGTTGTTGTTGAGTAGGGTTGTTGTTGTGTCTTGTGGTTGTTGTTTTAGTGTTGCTGATATGATTAATCTTGTTGTTGTTGATGTTGTTGTTGTTGTTTTTGGTTGTTGTCCACAATTGCATTTTTATCCCACCACCCATGAAGCCATTCTCGTTTTCTCGACCGGTCGACCATACCTAATTCATGTGTTGCATGGCTTGCCGCCGACGACATAGCCAAATTGAATTCATTCCACGGAACTGTTCCAGAAATTGTGGCCAGCTGTTTGCTACTTTGGACGAAAGATGCAATTTATCCACCACCTTTTTTGTTTTATTTTGATTTGTTTCATATTCATTTTTGTATATTCTCATTTGTTTTACCAAGATTTTCCTGTTATCAATGATTATTTAATATTGACACGTTACTACGTACGCAATGACTTAGGCGCGACGTTCGATGTATGCTGGTTTGAAGTGTAATGTGAGAAACATTCTTGAAATATAAGATGCATTTCAAAAATATTGCAACAATTTAGAACAGTAAATTTATTGTTCTCTTGCTAACTTATTTAATTGATTAATTCCGAACACCAAAAATTTTCCTATGGCGTTCTCATATGTTAATGCGTTCGGAGCATATTTGAATTTGCGCGCCAAAAACTACTGACTTTGAACAGCAAGAAACCCTGGAAAGGCTATACAACATGAAATTCAAATTATCCGCATTGAATTTATTTGACGATCCATTCTTTACTGAGGCCACTTCCTCCACAATTATAATAGCTCTTTGGAAAACCTGTTGTTTGTTAGTGTGGAACAAATCTACAGGGTGGTCCAAAAAAAATGACAACACTTTGAAGCTGAATAACTCTCGGCACAAAGATCAGATTTGGTTGAAATTTTCAGGTATTATTATCAACATACTAACTTAGAAAAATATATGGAACCAAGGGGATCGGACAATCACAGCGGCCACCACGCATTAATGTTTGCGAAAATGCGCATGGGTCAAAAACCGCCTAATAGTAATTCGGATGATATGCACGTAATAAATGAAACATTTGTTTTTTTTCTAGCCGTTGGTACGATTCCATATTTATTTAATGTTTATATTTGCTTTTTAAGCATTTTGTTAATTTGGTTTTAATTTTTTAGTTTTAATTTAGCTAACTAAGCTCTTTTTCAATGTCAGAAAAAGATACACGCAGTTTTCACCTCTGAAACAAGTTTTTTTCGAATGAAATGTAAAATACAAAAAATGTAAACTACAAATGCTTCAGAATGAGTAAGAAAGACTCTTTATTGATTACAGGCTAAAATAACTGAGTTTATTGTTTCACATATCACGGGTAAACCATGTCCTGAATGTTCATATATGAATCGCTCGGTTTTTGACCTATGCGCACTTTCGCAAACATTGATGCGTGGTGGCCGCTGTGATTGTCCGATTCCCTTGGTTTTATATATTTTTATGATTCAGTATGTTGATGATAATACCTGAAAATTTCAATCAAATCAGATTCCTTAGCCGAGAGTTATTCAGCTTCAAAGTGTTGTCATTTTTTTTGGACCACCCTGTAGTTGAATCAGGTTCAGCGCGATCGGTGAAAGTTCCCGCTGCCTGCGATGTATGTTGGCTGGACCATCGAATAAACAGTTATTAAAGTGTGCGCTGTTGCTGTTGTAATACGCTGAGAATTGTTGTTGTAATATGAGGAAAATAGCTGAAAATCACAAATCAGATATTAATATAAAAACTATAGCATTTGTGTTATGAGATCCATTTAGTTAGGTTTAATTACTCGCTTTAATAACGGAAGTTACCTAAAATCAACAGCTAATGAAAAAAAATCGTGAGTTCAGTATAGTACAGTTTTCTCTGTTTCCTGATTGCTTGGGGGATAAATTCGTGGATAAAACGAAAAGATGAGTAGTTTTGATTCCAACTTCATTATTATTTAGTTGTTGACTGAACTCTATGAATTTCTGTGTTACTGTTACTGTTACTTAATTACTGTTGTTGCGCGTCGTTCATGACTTCTTGTTTGTCTTGTTTTATTGTGGAAATTAATTAAATTCTGGAACCAGTGAATAAAATAACATCCCGACGACATTTTCCCATGACTTGTTATTAGTTCAGCCCAGTTAGATGAAATTGAGAAATGAAAAACAATCTTCCACTTTTGCTTTTGTGTTCTTGTTGGTCTGTCTGTGCATTTTGTCTTAAGCAAAATATGCAAATTCAGTTAGCTAGTCTCGCCAGTGGATCGAAATTAAAGGAAAAGCGAATTTTTGTCTTTCAATGGTGGTTTTTCACTTACGGACGAGTCTATATATTTTGTTCTCGTTCTTCATGATTCTTACTTTTTAAGCTAAATTAATAACTCCTCATAACACCGGTCCGCAGTACTCGAAACAGAGTATGTTAGGGTGCTTTCAGAGTAAAAAGGAAAGTAAAAAGGAAAGTAAAACGGAAAGTAAAATCTGTAAACCAATTGACCGGGAAGTCAATTTTGTTCCCGAAATTTGTTTTCAGTCAATAGGTTTACAGATTTTACTTTCTGTTTTACTTTCCTTTTTACTTTCCTTTTTACTCTGAAAGCACCCTTCAAAAACAATTGGCACAATTTTTTCCTGTTTTTTTTTATTTAACATACTCTGACTAGAAATTTCAACATTATACGTTTTGTAGAATAGTGAATGTATTTTTCGAGACTACCAGTAAATCGTCCCCACGACCAATTCAAAATGTCAGAGCTCGTTAGAAATAATTGGCCCTCTCTCTCGGTGGCCCGGTCTGTATGATTATATTCTATGACTGTCTAGCTTAAGCTTATGTCTATGAATAATATTACAATATCCACAAACATTTACACAAAATATACTCAGAAAACCCAACATATAATATTTGAAAACATATTTGATAATATTTAACCCTCGAGAACTTTCAACTTTCAACTAGCCCAGCTATAAAAAATTCTTGCTTTTAGAATTACTAGCAAAAATTGGCTGTCAGGTATACTTTTCAAACAGTTTAATGTCAATTAAAACAGTTTTTTTAATTAAATTAACCAGTTGTACAAAGCCGAAAATTCTGTTTCTATCATAAAACCTTGATGATTCGTTCATTTTTGAAATTTCTGTTTATGTTCAGTTCATATCATCTGTACCCACAAATGTTATTTTTCTCTTGTACGTTTAAAACTAACGTGCAATCGATTATAATCTTGACTCGTCACTGAACTAACTTCTTTTAATAACTAGTAATAACGCTGTGAACGATATGTTTATACTATTTTTCCAGCGAATGACTAGTTCTTGCTTTTAGTTAGTCAGTCAGTCAGGAGTCAGTATAGAGTAAATATGAATCATCGACAGCACGTGCTACGTTCTGATGTGTTTTCGTGTTTATCTTAAGCAAACAAATTACGCGCATTTTCAGCTGTCAATTCTATTTAGCAAGTAATTTTCGTGAATATATGCGTAGTGGCAGTTATATTTGTTCAAATTACTTGCTAAGTTTAAACCTCAACTTACTATCTGGATAAAAAGCTTCAGTTAATCAGAAAAGAAAGGCTGATAAATATACACTACATATCTCCTCTTGACCTCTCCATACATGAAATGATTCTCAAAAAGATCTCAATTTCAATTTTAATTAGCACTAAATACATTATGTTATCCTAAATATCTTCTATTACTCTACGTGAAAAAGATATTCAAGTCAATGTCTTTTTCAGTTGAAATTTTCATCAAAATATTGTAAAATCCACATTAACAGCTCAACAAATCAATCATGATATTCAAGACAAAACTCAATTGAATCTTTTTTCAGTTTAAATTTTCGTCAAAATATTGTAAAATCCACATTAACAACTCAACAAAACAACCGAAAATGATGGACGAAATTTCGGTGGAATTAGCGCCGTTGGCCGCCAACGCTGCCGCCATCAACGAATCACTGCTCGATGATGATGCTTATGTGGCGGTCAGTTTTTTTTGCAATTTTTTTATATATTTTTTGTTTTTGTTTTTAAATTGCAAATTTTATTGATTTATTCTTGATATATTTTTTTGTTCGTTTTTTTCATTAAATTTTTATTGTTTTCATTAAATTTATTATAATAATTAATTAATTAATTTTCAAATTTTATTGATTAAAATGTTTTTATCTGCTGTTACTTAAATTCGAATTGTACATCAAAACAGTCTACTAATTTTTTTCACTCTAGTTGTACTTTTTTCACTTTAATTTGTTGTACACACATTATTGGCGAATGTTCGACAGATTTCCGAGTTTTATCAATTGTATAATCTTGTTCAATATGAAGTTTTAAAAGAAACTAGTTGATTTTATTCGTATATTCATGGTTACTTTAATCCCTAGCTTAGCGTCATCGACAAACTTTGGTTTCAATGCGGTCACTTTCGTATGAATGTAGTTTTACTCATTCTTACGGTAGACAAGCAGTCGCAGAGCAAGTATTACGGTAGAATGGTATCTACTGGTATTTCATGTCATGTCAATTGTTATATGTACGAGACGCGACGAGACTCGGAAATTGTCATATTTGACTGACAGTTGAAGATGAAACAACAGTGACCATTGACCACTGCAATGGGTTACTGTCGTTTTGGTGGTCAGTCAGAATTTTGAGTGTGTTTATTTTGACATGACATTAGACATGAGACTAGACTTTCAGATCGAAGGCAATCTGTGTCGCCTGTCAAGCTTAGGACCCTCCGTCCCCCCATGTTACGACGACGACGAAACTCTTACGCTCTAACCTTCTCTAAGTTAGCATTACAGCCTAGATCCCCTCTCCTACTTAAAATATCTGGATTGGTAGTCCGGTGTCCTAACCCTAACCACTAACCTAGACAGACTACAATCCATCTATTATTACATCTTCTCATCAGTCTACGTAGAAAGCTGTTGACTACCATGTGTAGTTTCAAATGCCGGAGTTTCTTCGTTACTGAGGGGCTGCTCCCTCCGCCCCCCTGGCGGCTCACCCAAGCGGATGCCAACCGGTTAGGGTACCCCCCCCCCCCCCCCCCCCCGCCGTCCCCAATTTGGGGATAACGATGTGGGCGTGTAGGTCAGGTCAGTTATAACTGAATCTTGGGGTTTCTGGTAATTTTTTGTCTTTTCTTTCTGTGAGAATATTTTTCTGCGGGCTGAGTCTGTCGGAGTGAGCTTGCATGTTTATATAGCAAACGGGGGGGGGGGGGTAGTATAACGCGTCACCAGGGAGAGGATCAAAAATTTCTAAACAGGCCACATTCCGAATTTTGTTCAAAGATCAATGAATTTAAACCCCTGTGCCAACAGCTATCTCTCTGCCGAATAATTCAGGTCCCATTCTTGCTTGACTCCTACATAATTACTGTACGTGAATCGTGAATGAATGACTGACTGACATGCACTTCGGCTCCTTGAGTTAATCAATCATAATTCTGTGCCATTCATGCCCTCAACAAACGGACAGTTTCCGTTCCGATGGTTTAGTTTTAGCTGTCGTTTACTCGTCGATCTTTATCGGTCGTTTTTTTCTCCGTTTTTTTTGGATTCAGGTGACTTGTGTCCAAGAGGAGTACTGAAATGAATAAATACAGCATTAACATCTATGAATAGTTAACTGATTCATCATTACTTAATCATGTAAATCAATCAATCACGTATTATATTTTCGTCTGTTTTGCATACTATGCTTCGGCTAAGTTGTTAGTCATTTAGTGTGCCCTATTCATTTCGTCTAATAAATAGCGGACGAGAAGGGAACAGAAAAGTGGAATTCCCCTCTCTTCTGCATTTTTTAAAAGTAGAGTTTGGTCGCCCTCCCTTTGGTGATTTTGGTCGTGATCCGGTGACTCTAATTCCCGAAACCAAACCACTAAGCTTCTACTATTTGGCGTTTAGTTCCACATAAAAGCTAATGATTCAAAGTACATACGACAGTTGAGTTAAGTTCGTTGAAGAATCTTCAACTTCGATGGTTCAACAACATGGTTTCTTTTCTTTCTGTTACTCAGTCAAACGTTAGTTAGGAGATGCTAAACTATGCATTAGTGAGCCTCTACCATACCTCTACTATTAACTTTAAGAATACCACCAAAGTGTTAAGAATACCTTCTTCTCTTCTCCTCAGCCGGACCGGCTGGACCGCAGTACATGGTCGGACTGCAGCCCTTGCGGACAATAAGGGGAGGGAAAAATAGAATTCCCCCTATTTTGAGTTTTCAAAATGTAGAGTTTGTTCCTTAAGGTGTAGGTAAAATTACCTAATTCCGGATGTCTAATTTCCCCTCTTTGGAGAGATTCCCCTCCTTTTGGAGGTTTGGCACGTCCGCCAGTGTGTGGTGCGTGTTCTTTAATTGAAAAGGGCAGTTCTTCGTCTTTTATGTCTTGTCATTCGAATGATTGCAGGACAAGAGTATATATAGTAATATATACTTGTGTCTGTTGATTTTTTCTCTTAATTCAACCTACACTCTTTTTTACATAAGGTTAAGTGATTTCGAATATAGTTTTTGTTGTTGTTGTTTTTGTTATTATTATTGTTGCAGTTGTTGTTGTTGTTGTTGTTGTTGTTGTTGTTGTTTTTGTTTTTGTTGTTGTTGTGGTTGTTGTTGTGTTTGTTGGTGTTGCTGTCGTTTTCGTTGTTTTTGTTGTAGTTGGTACAAAACGATAGTACAACAGTAACGAACTGTGTAATCTTTCGACTGGCACGGCTTTGCGTCCGGAGAAGCATTTCCGGGCAGACGACTCGTTTTGGTCGACCATTGTTCGTTGTTCTTGTTGATATTGTTGTTGTTGTTGTTGTTGTTGTTGTTGTTGTTGTTGTTGTTATTGTTGTCGTTGTTGTTGTTGTTGTTGTTGTTGTTGTTGTTGTTGTTGTTGTTGTTATTGTTGTTATTGTTGATAGTGTTGTTGTTGTCGTTGTTGTTGTTGTTATTATTATTGTTGATAGTGTTATTATTGTTGTTGTTTTTAAGTTGTTGTTGTTTTTGTTGTTGTTGTTGTAGTTGTTGTTGTTGTTGTTGTTGTTGTTGTTTTTGTTGTTGTTATTTTGAACCTGACGTGACACAGACCCCAATGCGTTGCTTTGGAGAATCTGTTGTTGCGTCATTTTATCAAACCTCTCGGGCCACTACAAAAACACCATTCTAGTATGGTATTAGTGTGATTTGATGACTTCGATAATGAAGAATTCCCAGTAAAAATATCTTGCATAACTAACATGTTCCCTGTCTACGTACAGTAGCTCGGTTCACAGTTGTTTATATACAGTGTGTTGATGATGCGCTGGGCACATGTACATTGTTGTGGTCTACTCTGGTTCATCTGGGTGCCATGTTCTGGGTGTCCGCGGGCGATCAATCACATTGGTGCTGCTGGTACACATACACCGCTGCTGGCACCATCCGAACATGGTTTTTGTGCCAGTTGCAGGTGGCAAGGTGCGCAGCGCTATACCGCACTCTTGGCGCTTCTCCCTTTCCTTTTTTCTCTGTTCCTGCGTGAGCATGTGTAATCGGTACTTTGAAGGATGCATCTTTTGTGATTGTGACACTATCCGAAATGGCATACATATGTGCCAGTAATATGCGCCCTGTTGCCAAGGTGCGGTGCGTTGTTCCGCACCCATGCGGTCACCATCTCCTCATGGTGTGGTGTAATCTTACCACTGTGACACCGTCGATCAAGCGCACCCTGAGACACTCTACACGGCGGATGCGCATGAGATAGTGACCGCAGTTTTTGGGGGTACGGGTGCGGTGTCTACGCTCTACGCCATCTTTCCTCGAATTTTCATCTCTCTGGTGTACTCTTGGCCAACTACTTCGAAAGCGCGAAATACTACTGTTACTAACCCCCATCATCAGGGGTGGGCCGCTGGGGGGGTCGGGTGGGTTACCCCCCCCCCCACTTTTCAGGGTCGGCGGGTAGCCTACCCCCTCCCCCCTAGACAAAAATTTAGGTCGCCTACCCCTCCCCCCTACTCGAAATTTTTGAGAAAATCGGCCTCAAAACCTCGATTTTGAAGCTCATTTTTCAAAAAATTTTGGCTGTGAGATTTTTTTTCGAACAAACACGTTTTCTGGGTCAATTTTATTGGTTAAAACCTAAAAAAAAACCGGTACATGTGATGTTTATACCCTATAATAGAAGATTTTTCAGCAAAAACGAACAAAAAACAAAGCTTTTTTGCGAAAAAAATATTTTCCTACCCCCCCCCCCCCCCTACCCGACCTTACCCCCACTTTTCGGACAGGGCGGGTAGGACGGGGTTTTCGGTCGGCTACCCCCCACCCCCTGCAAAACGCAAAAAAACCCGGCCCACCCCTGCCCATCATTCTACCCAACACACAGAACTGCATGAAAATATCATCGGGTTATTGTTTCTGGTAATTCAGTTGTCGGGTCAGGTGGCGCCGTGCCGCGAGTCCTTTTTTGTTGGACGCTCAGCTGGGATTTTTTTACTGATCAAACCTATGAAAAGAGGGGGATTTATTTAAATGAAAAGGAGTCTGTGGTTTTACGGTCATTTAACCTACGAATCAAATTGTACTTTTTGAAATTGCCAAAGAGGGGGAATTCCGCTGTTCTGTCTCTACTTTGTCCGCTAGAGGCTAGTGGCCTGTGTGTGCCGACCCGGACTTAACGTACATGGCTCCATCCATGGGTACATATGTATGTACTCCCTCCGATTACCAGCGGACGAGAGATGAACGGAAAAGTGAAATTCCCCCTTTTAAAAAACTATAATAAAAAAGAATTTGTTCCTTAAAAGATGTACATACATAAGTAAAACGGCCTCAGAACTGCGGATTCTTTCCTCTTTGACGGGGTTTTTCCCACCATCTGAAGGATTGACTCGTTCGATGCGGCCTGCGATACATGTCCTGTTTTGTCACGTCCCTAGCGGATGAGAATGGGTGTCAAAAGTTACGAGAAGGGGTGGGAAAAGTGGAATTTCCCCTTCTTTGGTGTTTTAAACAAGTAGAAATAAATGGCCTTATTTCTGCCAATCCCCCCTTCTTTGACTAAAATTCCCTCCCGTTGGACGATTAGCTCGTACGCCAGTGCGTCTCAGAGATAAAGACGACTTAACTTCGGGTACAGTTCGTCGTCTTCTGCGACAATGGCACCCCGTGGAACATGACGGCCTATGCCTTCGTTCATAACCGGCTGAGTTATTTACCGCATGCCAATGTGATCACGGCTACAGCGATGAAAGTTTGTTTATATTATATCAGTTCGAAAGTCAACGCGTGCGTGATTTTCATTTTTTGTGATTCTTTTTTAGATTTTCCTATTTTTCGAATTTTTACAGATTACACATGATTTTTATCCTAAAACACGCCGTATCTCATTTGTAATACCCTATGTATGTACATCCATGATCCATCGTTCACGACTCCAGTTAGAAGAGTTTGGAATGGCATCTTGGCCATGTACTTATACCATAATAATAGCGAACAGTCATATCTAATGCGAAATATGATAAAAAAGGTGTATAGAATAATTATAAATTAAATGTGATTTTGTTTGTAAAACTCTAGTATATTTTTTTGTAGAATCATGTTTGCTAACTTATAAAAGGGAGAAAAAATCGAAACGCTGTTTCGGCTTTGTCTCCGACATGTTCATTTATATGTATTTATACCATGTCCACAGGATATTATTATGTCCTCTAATGCAGGCCAGTCCGTCAGTCAGTCAGTCAGTCAGTCAGTCAGTCAGTCAGTCAGTCAGTCAGTCAGTCAGTCAGTCAGTCAGTCAGTCAGTCAGTCAGTCACTCAGTCACTGTATCCAGATGTCACTGCGCAACGAGTCTGCTTGAAATGTTGCCTCTATTCCATGTCCCCATCCAACCCATCCCCTTCTGTACGACACACTTGGTTTTGTTTTATTATACGACCACTCACTCACTCACTCCACTCGTATGGTCGGTCGGTTGAGTGTTAATTTGATCACAGTTTCGATAGAGGCAACGATGGGATGGTTTTGGTTGGAAACGCGTGTGGGATGTTAATTTTATTTGGAATAGAAGTGTATTCATATGAACGGCTGTTTCAGTGGTCCGTTAATTATTCAGATTCAGTTTATCAAATTTCATGAAATCAGAGTTATTGTGGAGCTTAGATTGCAATAATTACGTACGTACACATACACATTAACATGAATATGTTAAGCTCCAACACCCTTTCTGTTGTTTACGACTCACTGCAGCCAAACTTTCTTTCTTTTTAACCTACATAAAGTAGCTAGTCAGACTTTGTATTAGTCAATTCAGTTTGTCGTCTTCCAGTCAGTCAGTCAGTTAGTTCAGTCAGTCAAACGGGCAGTAATTCAGTCAGTCAGTCAGTCAGTCAGTTCAGTCAGTCAGTCAGTCAGTAATTCAGTCAGTGAATCAGTCAGTCAGTCAGTCAATCATTCAGTCAGTCAGTCAGTCAAACAGTCAGTCAGTCAGTCAGTCAGTCAGTCGGTCAGTCAGTAATTCAGTCTGTCAGTCTGTCATGGTCTCCGTGAACTCTTCCACGAACACACGCGCTGCTGATAGCGAAAAATAACCCATAAACATGAAATGACTTCACTCGGGGGCCCGGGAAGGCCCCGTCGGGCGTATACACTGGCGGACGAGCCAATCCTCTAGAGTGAGGGGAATTTCCACAAAGAAGGGAATTGTCACTTTTGATGTTTTGTACCAACACCTCAAGGAACGAATTATACTTACTGAAACTGCCAAAGATGGGAATTTCCCCTTTTTCCTGCTGCCTTTCCACTAAAAGGCGTATACGAAGAGGGGGACGGTGGGGTTCTATTCCCGGAGCATCCTCCATCGAGTCCTGGGCATACGTGGCGGAACAGAAGGGAGGAATAATGGAATTACCCCTCTTTGGGGATTTCAAAAAATCTTATATCCTCCATGAGTATGGTATGTGTTAAATAGTCTTACAACAGCGACTTTTCCCCTTTCCCCACTTTGGAGGAATTTCCCCGCGCACCCCCACCGTGAGCGCGTTCCGATAGTGTTCAGTGGGTACATATATACGTGCGGAAGAGGCGGAGTTCCAGTAGTGGGATTATCACTTCTTCAGCCGTTGTAAACGGTGAAATCCGAGCTGACGGGTGTGGAAAATGGGGCTGTAAATGTCAGGTTTTGAACGTAAAATAGCAGAAATTCAAGTTTTCATGGACGTTTTCCGCGGTCTGACATTCTGGTATGTACCGTGTGGCCGTATGCTTTCCGTCGTTCGTTCGTTTGCTTTTGGTGATCAAGTCGCTGTTATTTCACATGTTCTCAATGTATACTGGCGGACGAGGAGCAGAGATTAGTAGGGCACTGCACTGGTATGATTAGATTAATAATATTTATGTATTGTACGGATTCGGAGCGTATTGGTCCAGGGTCCAGTCAAATCATCTATTCATTGGTATAAAATAGTACAATTAAAAATAAAAATGCTAAAAATACAAAACCACAAATGAGCTCTTAGCTATGTTCTCTTCTTCTAAGCGGCGTTCTCTCCATTACTTATGTTGATCTATTCTAGATCCCGCCAATAGACGATATTTTTCTGACGTGAAATTTGATTCTATTCTTCTATTCTCTTGTGTGTTCGTACATACTGTAGTTGCATTGTTTTGTATTCCCAATCGTCTTCATTTGCCTATTACATACTTATTTACTATGGAACAAAAAGTTTCCCGAGCAAAAACCGGCTGGGGCTGCGGGTGTATCTTCGAGATGGATGCAAGCAGGGGTGGGCCGGGTTTTTCGGCACTTTGCAGGGGGTGGGGGGGGGGGGGGGTAGAATTTCGAAATCTCAGTTTACCCCCCCCCCCACCCCGAAAAGTGGGGGGTAAGGTCGGGTAGGGGGGGTAGAAAAAATTTTTTTTCGCAAAAAAACCTAGTTTTTTGCTTGTTTTTGCTAAAAAATGTTCTATTATAAGGTATAAACATCACATGTACCGGTTTTTTCAGGTTTTAACCAAGAAAATTGACCCAGAAAACGTGTTTGTTCGAAAAATAATTCTCACAGCCAAATTTTTTTGAAAAATGAGCCTCAAAATCGAGGTTTTGAGGCCGATTTTCTCAAAAATTTCGAGTAGGGGGGGGGGAGGGGGTAGGCGACCTAAATTTTTGTCTAGGGGGGGGTGCTACCCGCCGACCCTGAAAAGTGGGGGGTAACCCCCCTACCCCCCCCCCCCCCCCCAGCGGCCCGCCTCTGGATGCAAGCCAACTCCGAGGGTGAGGCAATCGAATTAGAGAGCGTTGTCGGGCTCGACTCTAACGATGACCATCTGAAGTATTGTGCTGGTGCTGGGGGTAAGAGAACGATGTTCCTGCTTATTTCATTGATTGTTTTTAGTAAAACATAGAAAATTATATATATTTTTTTTTTTCAATGAGAATTATTTTTCGTTGAACAGTTCATTATCAGCTTTGATATCACCGGTGTGTGTACCACTAGCAGACGAGATGGGGAGGGAAAAGTGGAATTCCCCCTCTTTGGCAGTTTAAAAAAGTTGAGTTTGTTCCCTAAGGTGTAGGTAAAATGACCTGAAAACTGCAAATTTCCCCCCTCTTTGAATAAAATCCCCTCCCTTTGGAGATCTGGCTCGTCAGCCAGTGGTGTGTACACGTAGTGGCCGAGCTGTGGAATCAGTTTGTCACAACTGAGCATTGACAATGGTTTGAGATTTTTACCTGTTCCATACATAGATGGTACGGTTCGGTTCGATTCGTTTCGTTTTATATCGATGCCAAAAATAAGTCAATGTGTGAGAGCTTTATTGAAATACTATCTCTCCATTGCTTTGTCAAATAAAATTTTTAGTTCCTTTTCTTAGCCCAACTCACACTAATGGTCTTACTCGCTCCCGCGGACGAGATGGGGAGGGAAAGTGGAATTCCCCCTCTTTGGCGGTTTCAAAAAGTAGTCCTTGAAGTGTAGGTAAAATAGCTTAATTACTGCCAATTCCCCTCACTTTGGAGAGACTCCCCTATGTAGAATATCTATGGAGCTTTGCCTCGTCTGCCAGTGCTACTCGGGAAGTAGAATGGTACATATGTAAGTTAAGCGGAAGATGTTTCGAGTCGTAGGACGTCTTTTATCCCAAGTCGAAAATAAGCTCATCCACTGTTTCAGTTGTTTCATTTGTTCGAACGTAATCTTTTCCGTGATGAAATCTTACTGCCGTGGTGACACATCAAACGCACCGCACTTGTACTGAAACTGATTCGGTATTGTTTCACAAATTAATATTCTTGAGAAAAAAAACTGTTCTTGAAACAACGAATTTTTTTTGTCATTAATTTCATGTTATTTTGTGATACTCTTGGTCAATATGCCTCATCCTATAGGAGAGGCTTTGCCGGCATGGGCGCCTTGTATTCCCGGGTTCCACGTCCTGTGTTTGGTGCCTCGTTGTAGACCACGGACCAGAGCATCACATACATAGACCATATACAGTATGTTCTTGGTGCCATGGACTCACCCTGACTCATTGACTGTCTCACTCACTGTCGTGTTGTGCCATGACAAACGCTTTAATACAATACAATATTTTTGTATAATTTACTAAAATTTCTCTCCTTCCATCATTCTATGCACATAATTTTTTTCTCACAAGTCACATTGTTAGCTTTTTATCAGTGCCCTTCTTGGAGTTTGTGTTCTTGTTTTTATAGAGTAACAGAACCATCCCAAACAGTATGTTCTTGGTGCCATGGACTCACACTGACTCATTGACTGTCTTACTCACTGTCGTGTTGTGGAATGACAAACGCTTCATGAAATCAGTTACTTTATTTTTAATACAATACGATGTTTTTGTATAATTTACTCAATTTTCTCTCCTTCCATCATTCTATGCACATAATTTGTTTCTCACAAGTCACATTGTTAGCTTTTTATCAGTGCCCTTCTTGGAGTTTGTGTTCTTGTTTTTATAGAGTAACAGAACCATCCCAAACAGTATGTTCTTGGTGCCATGGACTCACATTGACTCATTGACTGTCTTACTCACTGCCGTGTTGTGCCATGACAAACGCTTCATGAAATCAGTTACTTTATTTTTAATACAATACGATATTTTTGTATATTTTACTCAAATTTCTCTCCTTCCATCATTATATGCACATAATTTGTTTCTCACAAGTCACATTGTTGGCTTTTTATCAGTGCCCTTCTTGGAGTTTGTGTTCTTGTTTTTATAGACTAACAGAACCATCCCAAACAGTATGTTCTTGGTGCCATGGACTCACCCTGACTCATTGACTGTCTCACTCACTGTCGTGTTGTACCATAACGCATCATGGAATCTGTTATGGAGTATTGCGTTTAAAGTCAAGCAGTTTAGGTTTACCAAGAATGCAGTTAATTTTTTCCATTCTACCATTGTTTGTTGGCTGTTTTGTGCTGTCTCACTTGGCATTGTGTTTTTGTTTCTTTATATACTACCAGAACATCCCATAGACCATTAAACAGTATGTTCTTGGTGCCATGGACTCACCCTGACTCATTGACTGTCTCACTCACTGTCGTGTTGTGCCATAACAAACGCATCATGAAATCTGTTATGCAGATTTTTCAAATTTCTTTGACCAAAATAAAATAGAGACTTGGAATAGCCAATACTTCGAACATGCACTTTGGTTCTAACTTCATGTTGTCACTTTTTCGTGATTATCTGGGGGTTTGTGGTTTTGTTTTTATGAACTACCAGCGGTGAACCAGACCAGATGACCAGTATGTTATTGTGGCACATAATAGGGACTGTAGTGCCATTGCATTGACTTGACTTTGTCACTCATGGTCGCGTTGTGCTAAATCAAACGCCTCATGAAATCTGTTATGAAGAATTGCGAATCATGCGAGTTGATTTTCACACATTGCAGAAATCGGGCAAATGGCACTTTGGTTCTACCATTGTTAGCTATTTTAGTGCTTTTCTTGGCGTTGGTTTTCTCGTTTTCGTTAACTACCAGACCAGTCGTGCAAAAACACCATTACGTTTTTAAGTTACGTCCCAGTATATGTAGTTGGAACTCAATTTACGTGGTGGTCCACTTTGTTTTTTGGATGAGATTATGATAATTGCACATTCATGGTATGTATGTTTTACGTGTACATCATACGTAGGCCAGGCATTCTTGGGTTTCGTTCCTTATGTTCGTATGCCATGGACTGAAGTGTTGTGGTGGTAGTGGTATGCCATTCTTCCTGGTTCATAGACCACAGAAGACCATCGCCAATATAATATCACTTATCAAACGTTTTATAAAATTATCGTACTTATATCGGGTGTTTTACGTGTACATCATACGTAACGCCAGGCATTCTTAGGTTCCGTTCTGTATGTTCGTATGCCATGGGTTATATACAGGGTGGGCCAAAAAAAACGACTACACTTTGATCTGACCTAGAGGTGGCTGTGTCCAATATTTTAGCTTGTCGTTTTCAACATATATTAACAACATAATAACTTAGTTTTCCGGAAGTTTTCAATGTGATATGTTGACTCTAACAAAAGTTGTGCACGTGGATCCAAAAAAACGTCTCGCGTATTTTTACAACAGCTTATAATGAGACTTAACTACGATTTTTATCAATTTGTAGACTACATTTTTCATCAAAAACTATCAAAACAATCAAATTTAGTGTCTGATAGAATTAACCCTATTTTAGTTCAGGCTAAAAATTCGGAAACACGCCTAAAACAGGTCATACTCTAATAAGCGCCACTTTCTCACTTTTTCATTTAAAATTTTCACAAACGTTTCAAAACTGAAATTTTTTGATGAAACTCATCTGTTTATGCGGGAAAAGGTTAACTGTACTGGAAAATACCCCAAAAACAACAGAAGTCCATGTTTCAGTGACAAATCTCATCGTAGGGACAATATATCGTATATAGCTGTGTATGGCTGTTGTAAAAACGATCGAGCAACTTTTTCAGTCAAAAGTGCACATTTCTCTCAAACCCTAACCGATCCTAACGAAATTCTCAATATAACTAAGTTTATATGTTGTAAACATATGGTGCAAATGACAATTGTAAAAACTCATCACAACCATTTTTATATCAGATCAAAGCTTGGTCGTTTTTTTTGGCCCACCCTGTATATATAGCGCCATGTAGTGGTAGTGATGTGCCGTTCTTCCTGGTCCATAGACCACGGTCAATCATCGTAATACCACCATACATACCCACCTATCCTACTGTTAATGAGATTATTGTAATTGCACATTCATGTGGGTGTTTTACGTGTACATCTTATGTATGTACATACATATGCCAGGCATTCTTGGGTTCCGTTCTCTGTGTTCCTATGCCAATACCATTTACTCTGAAATATTGTGGTGGTAGTGGTATGCCGTTCTTCCTGGTTACCACAGAAGACCGAATAGGCCAATATAAAATCACTACACCACCAATAAATTTTTCTATGAAATAATTGTATTTATACATTCATGATGTGTTTCACTGTATGTACGTGCTCATCATATGTACGTATGCCAGAGCCATGCATTCTCTACGTTTGGTGCCATTGACATAAAAGCGTTATGTAGTGGTATGCTGTGTTTCCTGGTTCATACACCACAGAACACCGCATAGGCCAGTGCGATATCACCACGTCACCTATCATTTTTAATGAAATTATTGTAATTCTACATTCATGGTGTGTTTTACTGTAGGCACGTCAGACGTGCCATTCTTGGCTTCTGTTCTCAAGTGTCCCTATTCCATCCACTCTACAGTGCCCTGTAGTGGTATGCTGGTCTTCCTAGTTCATAGACCACAGAATACCAGGGCCAATATCATATAACCACATTACATGTAATTTTTTTGTATGAAAATATTGTATTTATACATTAATGGTGTGTTTTATGTGTACGAACGCCAGGTATTCTTGGGTTCTGTTCCCAAGTGTTCCTATGCCACTCCACTCTGTTCTGTTCCACACTCCACAGTGCCCTGTAGTGGTGTGCTGTTTTTCCTGGTTCATAGACCACAGAATACCAGGACCATCATGACCATAGTCCATACCACCTTTCTCTATGATTGTTTTCTGATTTCCTGAGTGGTTTCAGTTAACTTTATTGTTTTTGTTTTGTTTCATGGCTGTTTTTACTGCTTTTTCGTCAGTCAGTCCCACTAGCGGACGAGCTAATCCTCCAAACGGAGGGGATTTTCATCAAAGAGGGGGAAATCGACAGTTTCAACGCCATTTTACCTCTACACCTTAGGGAGCAAATTCAACTTTTTGGAAACGCCAAAGAGGGGTGAATTCCACTTAGATCACCCCTTCTCGTCCGCCAGTGGTCAGTACTCAGTGGCAATAGTGGTATATTCGCTCTAGATTTTGGGGTCGTTTGCATGTAAATGTAGTGCACTTTGTCGACTACATGTTGATAGCCGCTTTCAGTGGTCGTTTTGTGTTTGATAATGTACGATCTTCAAGTTAGAATTTATGATCTCAGTTTCTCAAGTGGGGAAAACTCCGTATATTGCACTCTGTGAGCATTTAAGCCATCATCACAAATGTCACTGTCAATTTTTCGTCCCGTTTTCCTTCATTTCTTTTGTAATGCATATGCAATTTTACTCTAATTCTTCAACCAAATGTCAGTATTACCAATTGTTGGTGTATTTTTTCTGTCTATTAGTAGTATTCTGTACATACTGTAGTAGTTTTGTTTAAAGTCGTTTAGGACAGTTCTAACAATTTCGCTCTAAAGTGGGGAAACTCTGATGTACCCTGTAGATCACCGTATTCCACTGTGGGCGATTTGGCGGCGCCAAATATCGCCGAGCGCTTTTCGGTCGTCGGCGTAGTTTGTAGTGCATGTGAAATGTTACAGTACTTTATTTCTTCGACCAAAATGTCGATATTACTTGAAATTTGTTAGTGTTGTTTTGTTCTGTGGTATTTTGTACATAGTTTTGTCTGCCGTCTTTCAAAGCGAATTCGGAAATTCACGATCTGAAGTTGAAAAACTCTAAATGTACCTTGTATATGTAAATCACCGTATTCCACAGTTAGCGATTTGGCGTCGCTGAATGACGCCGAAACGTTTCGGTCGTCCTCCAAGTTTGTAGTGCAGCGTGCGGAAAAGTCTTCTAACTTTCGCAATGATCAGTGGTGCCCTGGGTGTTTGGCTGTATTATCATGGGTCCTTGGCATCGATAGCGGACGAGAAGGGGTAGGAAAAGTGGAATTCCCCTTCCTCTTTGACTAAATTCCCCTCACTTAGGAGGTTTGGCTCGTCCGCCGGTGCTCGACATCCATATACAGGGTGGCTCAAAAAAAAGGTTGCGCGTTTGAGGAATTACTGTGTAAGTTATAGAAAAGCTGTGTGACAGCGGTAAAGCGCATTCGAAAGAGTAGGTTTTTGCCTACAAAATTATGAGTAACTAAAGTTTCGTTCATGGATTGCCAAAAAAAAAATTAAAAAAAAAAAAAAAAAAAAAAAATGAAAATTTTTTTTTTACAAAGTTTTGAAAATTTGTCTGTAATACGTTAATAAACGTTAATAAACACCTCTGAAGTGTAATATAAAATGTCAGAAGTGTGAGAAAAGTTCTAAAAACACATTGCCCACTAAACGAGGAACACATTTTGTCCCCATTTCATAAATGGGGACAAAATGCCGTCCCAGTCAATATGCTAAGCCGCCAAATGAATTAATTTTTATATTCAGTCATGGCCAGCGCTCACACGTGTCACACCTACACGTGTCAGACATGATGGTGCAAGCCTACGGTGATCTGCTCAATCGCCAGCCCGAGCTAAAGAGCTTCTTGAGATTCAAGTGAAAAAATGACACGTTAACTTGTCCAACCCGGGTAACACCCACTGAACATGATGATTGCATGTTATAGCATACAGCTGTTGGGTTGAGTTGAGTCGCACAGTCGACTACTGTGCATCACCTTCTCTTACATTTGATGCAGCTATGTAACGATTCACAAGTTGGAGTAGTTAACACTACAACTTTTCACTTGAATTCCAGGCAGTTCTTTACCTTACTTTAATCAATTATTCCTTACGAGTTTGGGCTCAAAACTGTTATCTAAGTCATCAGAATCATTAAATAAATCTAAATGAGTACCCTACTGATGATTTGGGACATGTATGGTCGATCCTGAATGAATACCAAAAATTTGTAAAAAAAAAAAAAAAAAAATGAATAAAAAAAAAAAAAAAAAAAAAAAAAAAAAAAAAAAATGTGTGAATTTTTTTTTTGGCAATCCATGGTTTCGTTCGAATTTTTTTCAGATTTTACAAGTCAATTTAAGAAAAGTTCAAATTTTCGCCTGATTTTTGCTGAATGCGTGAAGAAAACATGTTTTATAACTTAAGGAACTTCATATAAACCCAGAAACACAACCATCATATGTGATACAATAAATTTTTCAATATTATAGTAATATTTAATGTTTCTTCAGCTCGCAATTATTGTAAAGGGACCATTCATGGCTACAGACTAGAAAAACAACCATGGTTGGTTAAATTCATTGAAACGGTCTTTCGGTTACAAATAATACTTTGAAATAGAATTGATGAACGAAAACAATGCTTTTTTATCATTAAGAACCCAAATAAAGTTACTAAAACCGAAAATCGTGCAAGCAATGAGCGAAACAGGACCCACAAACATGATTTGACTATATTCATGTGCGCATGATCCGTTGGGCGCGCATTTTAAATAACGCTATGCCACTGCTGCTGTAAACTTTTAAACCTGATCATATGACATCTTTTGGTAGACAAAAACATGCCCAATCGAATGCGCTATACCGCAATCCCACAGCTTGTCAACAACTTTCACAATAACTGCTCAAACGCGCAACCTTTTTTTTGAGCCACCCTGTATATAGGTTTAAAATTTAGTCATTTTGAACCTTAATTTAACATTCATAAACTTTCGTTCCAAATTCAAATGTTTTTTTGGTGCGCGTTTTATGAAAAAATTATAAACTTAAACAAAGTTTATTGTAAACTCTTGGTCATTGAAGTATCTCATTTGCATTTCATACTATTGTATAACCAAGAGCAGTTGTGTGATGTAAACTGTTCTTATATCAACCTGATTGAATTACTTGATTGCCAAAGTTGTTTATAAAGTTTTTTCTTCAAAATCAGCTGATTTCACGCGCGTTTTAATGTAAACACAATTGTTATTGTACTTCGTTTTGCACTAAATGAAAGGAAAATGAGGAGAAAAAAGGTGCTATATGTATGTTGGCAGTTTCCAAACGAAAATCTTTTCCATTCAGTCGAATTCGCTAGTCTAATGGCTAGGGCACCAGCTTAGAAACCTGATGGTTAATGGCTCGAAACCTGCACCGAAACGAAGGACAGAATGGAATTAGATGGTCTCGAGTTACCACCATTCTACTCCCTTCAGCTGCTATTCCACGTTGTTTATAGTCATTACTCTACAACGAAATTCTTCGATTTTTTTAGACTGACAATGATACTAGTATTCAGAGACGACAACTTGAGTACTGAATGCGTAGGCTGGTCAATACCCCATACCCACAACGCTTATGGTTGTGGATTTACATCGTGCATTAACAGGGACCTGGATTTTTGCGAAACTTGAATGTAGTTCATCTTTCTTGAAGAGCGTCGTTTGGAAGTGGAGTCTAACCTAAGGGAATTTCTTATTATTTATTACTGTACCTTATATGTAGATAGAATTAGAAATAGATAGAATGAACCAGAATATTCAAAATACATTGTAATCGTGACTTTTCTCTTGTTTACATGTGACTACAGTACATATGTACAGAACCCGCTGGCCAGGCGAACTTGATTTAATCTCATCTCATATATAAGAGTGTGTAAGGTTCGTTTTTCTTCCCCGAAATATGGTCATTCGTCAGTGAGTTCGTTCTATATGGAACATCCAGGCCCCAGTTCGGTTCATCAATCCTAGGACTTATGTACTGTTATGTACCACTAGGATTAGACCTTATTTGATTTCGGTGGGGATTTTTACTGATGTTAATCACATAGGTTTGTGGTATAACTTTTGTTTTCGTTCAGCGAGGTAGGAAACACGCACCTTGGGAAATCCATCTACTTTTGTATCCTAGGAGTGGCTCAACCACCTTACTGTATGTATGTAAAATGTATGTACCCCAGGATTAGGCTATACATATTTCATTTTGATGTGGATTTTAACCGATGTTAATGAGGTTTATGTTATAGCTTTCGTTTTCGTTCAGCGAGTTCGTGCCTTCGTGGTATGTACAGGGTGGCCCAAAAGTTTATGTACACTTTTTGGCCATCTTTTTCGCGTTTGTAAAATCATAATATTACAACGGGACAATAATGGTCAGACTGGAAATTACCTGAAATTTCCAAAAATGCCCTCCGTTTTGTTCTCAGACGAGTATTTCACGAGTTATACACACAAACGTCATAAAACACGTTTTTTTCATCTTTTTACGCTTGTTTCCCTCTTACTCACGATTAAAATCATGTGTTATTCATATTGACTGTGAGTATTTCAGCGTAATTACTGCAAATACAGTAGAAAAAATGCTAACTAGTATATAACGCTACTTCAGATTACCCAGATCAAGCAAAACCGTCAAAACATGAAACATTAGCGTTATGCGATACCAGCCCTGTTCAAGTGCACGTGCATTGACTACAATCGGCTTGCATCAGGGCTATTTCAAATTAAAACCTTGAAAATTTTGCTATAATTTTTTTCATTTATCACTTTCAAAACTACTCTATCAGTAGTATTAACCATTTCATTGAAAATAGCCCTGATGCAAGCCGATTGCAGTGCACATGCCCTTAAAAAGGCTGATATCGCATTTGACGCTGATGTTTCATGTTTTGACGGTCTTGCCTTATCTGGGTAATCTGAATTAGCGTGAATTAACAATTATTTTTTCTGCTTTATTTGTAGCACTTACGCTAAAATATCACAGTAAATTTGAATAACACAAGATTTAAATCGTGAATGAGGGGAAAACAAGCGTAAAAAGTATAAAAAAACGTATTTTTGTACGTTCCTGTGTATAACTCGTGAAATACTCATCTGAGAACAAAACGGAAGGCATTTTTGGAAAGTTCATGTAATTTACAGTCTGAACATTATTGTCCCGTTGTAATTTTATGATTTCACACACGCGAAAAAGACGGCCAAAAAGTGTACATAAACTTTTGGGACACCCTGTATGTAACACGCACCGTAGGTAATCCATCTACTTTTGTATCCTAGGAGTGGCTCAACCACCTTACTGTATGTATGTAAAATGTATGTACCCCAGGATTAGGCTATACATATTTCATTTTGATGTGGATTTTAACCGATGTTAACGAGGTTTATGTTATAGCTTTCGTTTTCGTTCAGCGAGTTCGTGGTATGTAACACGAACCTCGGAAATCCATCTACTTATGTATCCTAGGATTGGCTCAACAACCTTACTGTATTTACCTCCAGGATTAGGCCATATTTCATTTTGGTGTGGATTGACTAATGTTAGCCAACCATGTGTATTCGGGGATTAACCGTCATATCATGATGTTTACATAACATACCTATAATTTTCGTTCTAGAGAGTTCGTGTTATGGAACAGTATGAAGTCCATCTATCTTACAGATTAATGGCGCAAGCCTACTGTTTGTACCACTAGGATTATATCATATTTCATTTTGGTGTGGATTTTAACCACTGGTTTACCAACCATGTCTATTTGGGAATCAACCATCCACATCATCGTATTTATCATAAATATGTACATTAGATACAAAGTCGTTAAATGTCGTGTTACTCACTCACTCATTCACTCACTCATCCACTCACTCACTCACCCACTCACTGACTCACTCACTCACTCACTGACTCACAGTCAGAGAGTTCTAGGTAGACGTTAACACTTGAATTTTATTGTCGTGCAAGAGACACCCTCGGTGAGCAGGATGGCATTCAGACGACGTAAAAAACGTATTTTAGTACACCTTCGGGTCGGAACAACAAAGTTTTATGTGGTTTTTTCACGTTGCACGAAATTCTAGACATTTTTGAAGTGAAAGTAGGCCGTCATTTTATTTAGTAGAATGTATGAATATAAATTTTCAACGGAAGTTTTCTCTGAGTGCTTTTTTCTAATTGAGAATGGATCAGTATTGTTACATACGGGCAACTCATCAGTAATGCAAGGATTTCCCGACGTTCTCGACTCTTTCGGTTTCTTTTTGTGGTTTGGTTTTCTATTTTTGTGCAGAGCAAAAGTTAAATTAGTTTTTCATCAAATCGATGGGTTTAATAGATGTTGTGCAATTAATGTTGTTGTTAATATCGTTCCTTTTTCTTAACCTGTGATTGTAAAATCATCCTCTAGTTTGATTCTGTATTAGATTATGTCCGGTAAATTTTAGTCTACAGTTTTCATGTAGTTTCTTCGTTCATTTTCGCACTTCCAACTTTACCCACACATTTTTCTCTTATTTGTTGTTGATGCACTTCGTGAAAACTAGCATATCAAGTTTTATCCAAAAATACCACTTCTAACTACAAAGCTCAAACACTCAGATACTCCCAACCTATGTATACTCGTCTTTTCAGCTTACCCATCTGCACATAACCATCCACACCTGCACTACTTCACTTCACTTTACTACCCGTATATATCTATATTTATTAATACATCACAATTCCTGAAAAAATCAAAAAATTACCAAAACATTGTATACACCAAAAAAATTAAAACACAAAATCTTTGGTATATGGCCGCCACACTAGTGAGCATGAACGGTAACGGCTCGCTGGCGCCGAACCCCATCTCCAATGGTGTGGCCACCACCGTTCTGTATGACAAAACCTCCGAGTCGGCCGTCGTTTCCTCCACAACAACAACAACAACAGTGGACAAATCTCAACAACAACAACAACAACAACAACATCGCCACCGCAACAACCACAACAACAAAAACAGTAGTGAGAATCAGGAAAACGACAACCCGTCACATGGGCGTACGTTCTGGCTGCCACCGAGTGAGACCTGCCTGGAGGACGACGATCCGGCGAATCTGAAAACACCGTCCACGGCCCGGAATGGTCTGACGAGCAAGTCGATGGTGTCGAATACGGTAAAGTCGGCCAAGGGAGCGTCGGGTCGATCCGTCAGCATCAGCAGTACGACCACCGTACACCAGCAAGGAGGTGAGACATCGACCGGACGCACCAGTCGCACCTGCCAGGAACCGCAGTTTGTTAGTATGGATTTTTTTTTTTATTCCGTTGTGATTCTGTAATTGATTTATGTTTCGACAATTGATAAAAAGGCTGAATTTTTGAATGCGCGCCATTTTTGGGAAGAATGTTTTGATGGTACTTTCTGGTCGGTCTGTCTGTATCAGCAGTACGACCACCGTACATACATCAGCAAGGAGGTCAGACATCGACCGGACGCACCAGTCGGGCGTCTCAGGTACCGCAGTTTGTTAGTATGGATTTTGAGGTTTACTTGTGGAATATCTACCTGTGAAAACTGGATAAATATTACCGTACCACTAAAAGCTCGGCGAGATATCGAATCTTGGATAATAGAAATTATCTGGTTACCGATTTGTTTGTTTCTGTGTTTTTTTATTTCGTGCGAGTCAGTGAATATTTTTTGCGCCTTTTTTATTTTTCAATGATGATGAAACGCAAAATCCTTAAGTGCTTCTTTCCCGCAGAAATTTTGGATGAGATAAAATGTGTATCTTGCAGTTCCCGCAGAAATTATCAGTCAGATGTTGCATCTGCATGTGGTAATTTAGCTGATGGTACCTAGAAATTCGTGTTGTATTTTTCACTGAATGACGGTTTGTTTCGATGCCACTTTGCTGATTATTTACCATGTTTTGTTGCGAATGCCGGCCTGCCGAACCAACATGTAAATAACCGGAATCAGATTACGGTGGATTACGGTAGTTTTTTGGTTTTTAGAATTTTTACATTCAGTATGTTCGTCTGTCGTTTAGGAGTTTTTAAATTACAATAATGTTAGAGAGGAGAATAAATAAATATAAAAAATGAATTGTGACTGTTTTTGTAGAAACAAATAGTAAAATTTCAAGTCAAAAGTTTCATAAATGGCCGGCCCGTTTTTCGTTCCGTTTTCCTTCTTTGAAAGTCTTTATATTAAGAAATATTTAGAAATATTTTCCGTTCGACTCTAAAAGCATCCTCTGAAGTATATTCGAATGATAAGAAATGTAGTACGGAAATTTCATTCTGCAGAAGTGCAGAAATTGGAATGTGTAGCTCGAGTTCGGGTGCATGGTACATACCACCAAGTTCTGGGTTCCACTGTCCGGTATTTCACAGTTTCATCGTACTCTTTTTTAAGTCGAACGTCTGTCTATGTACCAATACCATCGAGGCTTTCAAGTCCTCTGTCAGGCACTTTGAACGAAGAAAGAAACTTTTACTCCAACTGAGAGCTGTGAAGTATCCAATGCATCGAGTAGAACGAGTTTCACCAATGTGTCGCCGGTTCCGGTTATGTTCGACCACTAGTGGACGAGAAGGGGTGGGAACAGTGTAATTCCTTCCTCTTCGGCTTTTTCAAAGAGTAGAATTTGTTCACAAAGGTGTGAGTAAAATGGCCTGAAAACTTTCAATTTCTCTCTCTTTGAGGAGTTTCCCCTCCCTTTGGAGGATTATCTCGTTCGCCAGTGCCTGTTATGTACGTCTTGGCACTAGCGGACGAGAAGGGGTGGGAAAAGTGGAATTCCCCCCTCTTTGGCCATTTCAGAACGTACAGTTTCTTTCCTAAGGGGTAGATAAAACGGTCTTAAAACTGCCGATTTCCCTCTCTCTGAGGAATTTCCCCTCCCTTTGGAGGTTTGGATCGTCCGCCAGCGCGTCTTGGTTTGACCCTCCGGTCTCTCATCGTACTCTTGTGTATCTCACTTGGAACGTCTGCTCATGTACTTGGCAATACCAAAGAGGCTCTCATTTCCTTTAATCGGGCACTTAAAACGACAGAGACACCCCATCCCATTGCACCTCGATGTCGTAGAATGTGTGGGTCGATTTTCACCAATGTTTCCCCCAGTTTAATGTTACTGTGACGCATGTACATATTAGGCGATACATAGAATATTAGTCATGCATGAATTCATGCATGATTGATGACGTCATACTTTTGGCATTTTAATGGTTGTTATTCATGGTTTCAAAACGATAAAATGTTGTATGTTGGAAAACACGCTGTTTTGATCGAACTTGAAAACAATGAGTTGTTCTTGAGCCTTTTTCAGTTAGTTAAGTATGAACCTAACGCTTGCCATAGAAATCCCGTCATTTTCAAGCAGCTTGTTTGAGCTCTCTGACCACCTAAATACCATCTTACTCAAGCACGTTTTCCTTAAGTTAACCGGCTGTATTTGAATCTTGACAACTGAAAACTGACGCCACTTTTTCTCGAGAACTGCAGCCAGAAACTTTTCAAAAATCAGTAGCTGCAGTTGGCGTATGTACATAAGTACATATGATACCACCTTTCCATGGGGGCATTAATGGTATTTTTTGATCATGTGACGTGGTAAATGAGGAGGTGTATTCATAAATACAGGACTTTGCGTCGACGCTTGGCTTGCATTTGTAACATGTTGTTATAACGCTTGGTTATGCTACTAAATGCTATGGTAAATTCAGGTTAAAGGTTGAAAAAAGGTTATCATGGACTGGACCTGAACTGTCATGGCACATTATGTCTAACCAACCATGAATGTCTTATGTAAATGTACCTTAGTACCTTAGTCCTTGTTATGTACATGTATGCATTATGTATGCAGTACAGTACTGTATTTAGCTTTAACATAATTCAACGATTTATTCTCATGTGCAAAGAGCGCACACAAAAATTGTTTTTGTAAAAATTGACGTATGTATGTAGTTCTTTTTATTCATACACATTCAACCCAAACATACATACAATGTACTACATTTCTTGTTCTTGATTCGTTTCGTGTAAAGTCTGGCATATTTATACTTTTAAAATGTTTCACTAGCTAAACATTGGGCTCAGATTGGCCGGCCTCTCACAAAATGAGCAAATAATTGAATAATCGTCTATACAAATATACAGTGCCTTCCGGCCCTACTCTTAGTAGCTGCCGGATTTAACCAGATTTATTTTCATTTGAAACGGCAAATTAGGCATGAACACGGAACCAACCGAACCGCAATCACAACATCAACAACAACAGATAGGACCGGATTGCAGTGGCACTTTGGTACATTTATTTGAGCACGCATGCCCTCAAGCTGGTTCACTTCATCTTCTCAACTGAACTGGCGCATTTCGTTCGTTCCGGGTTTCATCATGTCATGACCATTGTTTGGTCATATCTTATAAAGAAACCCGTTCGCTACATATCTTATGATGGAACTAGTTTTTGTGTCATTGGAATGAAAATGTTGACGTATCCGTGAAATCGGCGTAAGTTCTTGGAAACTAGCCCGCGTTATTTCGAGGGCATGTTTATGGGCAGTATGTACTTGACTGCTGAACTTGAAGTGAATATTAAGAGCGTTCGTCTGCAGTACAATCGTATGCCTTTCACTGGCGGACGACATAATCCTCCAAACCCAAAGGGAGGGAGTTTTGTCAAAAAGGGGGGAATGCGCAATTTTCAGGCCGTTTTACCTACACCTCAGCCTCAGCATCAGGGCAGAAATTATATTTCTTGAAATTGCCAAAGAGAGGTGGAATTGCCACCCCTTCTCGTCCGCTTGTGATGCCTTAATAGGCTGTGAATGGCTTACATAAGCTCTACTAACATGTCATGTGCCCATAAGGCACTATTCCATGTATGCCAGGCCAGGCCAGCCGAAATTGGGCATAAGAGTAAGCGTAGATTTACAGTTCAAACTAATATGACAATTAGAGGGTATGTATGTTTTCTCTTTTCTCAGAAGTGCCCATGCAAGTATTCTCACATCTATGAACATAATGGGTGTCGTTAGTCGTTATTAAAAAGCTCGTGACCACTTCAGTTTGCGAGAAACACTTGTTTTGATGAAACAGTGCTTAATTATTTTCAATTCAAATTTACAAACCGTTATATTTTCATTTCACTTTATTAGGGCCAGGCCCAGGACATACAAAAGCATGAGTACACAGGACAAAGGTATTGTATGACCATGAATCTGCAGGAAAATTGCAATAATATTGTAAATCAAGAATTTTGATATTATGAGACTTTTCAGGAGTATTATGACGATGGAGTTGAGGCATTATACCACGGAGAATATTAGTTTTGTTGAGGAATGTTTTAGAACCGTGTTAATTTTTGTGTTTATTCAATAGTATTTACAGTAGTTCAAGTCTAAGCCTAAGCTGTGAACTGTGAATGGCTCGGCTCACATGAGCCCTATACTAAATATAGTCCGCGGGCACCATGCCAGACTCGGGCAGACCTGCCAGACCCTCCAAAGGGTAAAAAAATTCTATCCACATGTAGGGGAATTCCGTCAAAGAGGGGGAATTTTAGTTTCAGGCCATTTTACATACACCTCAAGGAACAGATTAAATTTTTTTTGAAACGCCAAAAAGGGGGAATTCCACTGTTTCTACGTTTTCTCGTTCGCTGGTGATTTCTATAAAGCGTGCGGATTTACAACGTTTGTGCCGGCACGAGAATACATAACTAATTCATCCGTGCGCAACAAAACTCACTTTTTCAATCCGAATGGCCGAAAAACCGTATTTCCACCATTATTTGAAGAAATTTTCCTCTCCTTTCGGCATTGATTCGTCCGCCAATGCCGCGTGCGCCAGTCATGCAGGCATTCCCATGGCCTCTCTCCACTGGCATATAGGGCGCTGTTCCAGCTATCCTACGCCCCTTGTGCCCTGCCCAGTACAGCGGCTTGTTGTTGTTGTAGCTCATAGTGTGGCGTGCGTTTTTATTACGACTTCGATTCAGATATATCACAAGGAGCCCATGCTCATGATTTTTATCACGTAAACATTTCAGAATTGTATTGTGTGTTTTCGAAAACAATACGACATTATATCTGTGAATTTGGAGCCTCTGAGGAACATTTCTCATGGCCTCTCTCCAATGGCACATGTGCGCCGTTCCAGTTATCCCATGTGCGACCATATGCCAGAGTACAACGCCTTGTTGTTGTTGTGTGCCGGTTTTCATAAGTTCATTAGGACTGACCAGACATACTGTACTGATTTCAGAATTGTAAATGATGTCTTTTCCGGAAAACATACGACATGTTCTTAGTGAATTTTGGATCGTCGTCAACGGAATATTTTCTTGTGGCCTCTCTCCGTTGGCACATAGGGCGCTGTTCCAGTTATCCTATTTTCGCCCATGTGCAGTGTGACGGCTTGTTGTTAAATGTGAGGGTGTTCTGAAGCCATCAAGGCACCCTATTACCACCATATCATAATGGGATTTTCGAAATGGTCAGAGAAGTTGAATGATGGGCAGGGCAACGACGGAAATCTTAGAGCAGAGCAAAACGTCAGGTTCTGTGTCACCTGCCAAGTCTTGATCCTAGGACCTCCGGATTGCGAATCCGACGCTCTAACCGCTAGACTAGACAGTCATTCGACATTACGACTCAGATTTGTTCTGAAGCGATAAAATGAAATTTGCCGCATATATAAATTTCAATATTGCTATAATGGTGTTTTTCCATGAAAGTACGTTTTCATATACGAGATATTTTCCAGTTTCAAGAAATGTTTGCACGTGTGCTTGTGTGAGTGGGTATCATTAGCGAACGGACAGTTGTACAGTAATTTGTACCTCGATGGTTTATCATACCATAAATTAATAATAGCAACCTTATCTAATGTAAGACTGAAGCATATTAACATACACATTATAACATCTTCAACAGATTTTAGTCAGGATTATATTAGAGAATTGGCTGTTATGTATTTCATTAGGATTAGTAAATGTGAAACCTCCACTTCGTTAAGGTATCCGTAAGGTTGATAAATGCACATGCACTTTCCCTTTTATTAAGTTAGCTTTGAAAAAAATCCCTATTAATCTTACTTTAGGGGGTTTGCAGTTTTGAGGCCATTTCATCTACCCCTTCAAGAACAAACTGCACTTTTAAAATTTTCCAAAGAGAGGGGAATTCCACTTCTCCTCTCCTTCTCGTCCGCTATTGGCTTCTAATGGCACATTGGCCCACTCGGGTTTCAGTTATTCTACGCCCATATGCAGTAATATGAGCTGGTTTTTTGTATGGCTTTTTGCATTCTGATACTTCCATTCTATGATACATACTCGGCACTCATGAGATTAATAAAGGATCTATGTGATGTCTTCTGACAGGTTTTGATTGCCAGGGCCTTAGGATTGCGAGTCCGATGCCATAACCACTAGACTAGACTGTCGAAAATGCATAGAGATTTATTTCCGGTTTTCAGCGTCTTCGTCCGTCTCACGTGAACGCTGCATGATCTCGTCCACTAGCGGACGAGAAGGGGTGGGAGAAGTGGAATTGCCCACTCTTTGGTGATTTCAAAAAGTAGAATTTGTTCCCTAAAACGGCCTGAAAACTGGCAATTCCCCCCTCTTTGACGAAATTCCCCATCTTTTGGGAAATGAGCTCGTCCGCCAGTGAGCTCGTCATGTGTTCTGTCGTTTCGTGTATTAACGCACGTTTTATGGATATTCAAGAATATTTATGAATGCTGGACTGAAACTTCACTGGCTCGTCTTCAGGGACGATCAATTTTACGCACCGTTTTTCATTAATCACTGGGGTTTTTTGGTCTTATCTGTATTGGGGTTTTATCAAGACCACTGCCGGAGTGGAGGAGTGAGATAGTATAAGTGTTTTTCGACCTGATCGATAGGTTTGTGGCTCAAGATCGGTCTGCTTAATAGGAAACCTAACCACTTCATAGTCACGTGCGCGCCTTGTGTGCCTCGAACAGTCAGAGGCATGTGCGCGATGCGTCTGGGCTTTGATCATCTGCTCATAGTTGATGAACTTCTCCAAAATTGCGCACAGAATTTCATGTACGAAAAAAGGAATCGTTTTCTGATTCCGTTTTGTCGTGTTCGACATTTTCTTCAATGAAAAACAGGAAAAATTTGCTTCAAACTCCGCTTGTTTTCCAACATGACGAAACAGTATGTATGGGTTTTTTGGCGTGGCTTGTCATTTCATGTCAGGATCATTCCATGACAAATATGAACGGTTTAGCATAACCGACGTTAGTAGTATAAGTTTTGGATGCAGTCGAGACTCGAGGATTATAGTCCAAGTCGGTCCTCGCGGACCCGCAATCAGTGGGCCGCTTGTTATTGCCGTTCGTTTGAGATGTGCCGACCAAAATTTCACCGAGATTGTACCATATGTACCAGTACCATATGACGTCATATCCGATTTTATTTATATTTTCCATTCATGTGTAAATAATGCATGTTTTCTATTTGCACACACCCGAACAAGACATTTTCTTACGGAAAATAAAAAATTAATACGGCTCGGATGTTTTTCTCCTCTTTTTAAAAAATCGTTATATACATTTACTGTGTCTTGACTCTTGAGTTTCGGCGCTTGTTTTTGACTATCGTTTAGGATGATGCCAACCGAAATTTCACTGAGATTGTACCATAGCAGGATGTCATGTCCAGTTTTATTTCGGAGTAAAATGGGTGAATATAAAAAGTACACATCTGTAGTTTCGACTCTCGGAATTGCGCCCGAGTTTGTACATTTGTACCATACCATGACGTGAGATCCAACTTCATTTCGGAATAAAATGGATGAATAAAAAATGGCACATTTAAAATGCGGTACTATGATTCATCGTGAATTCAAATGTAACTGCTCTCTCAAATTTACTCTCTCTAATTAATTAAAATTCCGATTCAAATTCTTATTGCTCTAATTATATCATTTTCTTCTTTTCTTTCTCTGCATACTACGCTACGGCTAAGTTGTTAGCCATTTTGTGTGCCCTCTGATTTCGTCTATTATACGGAAAAATAAAACCTTGGACCGGACCGAGACCGAACCCACAAATGTGAAGCGGTACTTTTTTAATGATACATTACATACAATGTACATACTGTATACATGTATCTGTGCAATAATATTCTGCAAAAAAACTACTTTCCCAGAATGCATCACTACACGTTTTTTACTTCTCATTCTATCTTGCATTGATATTAGGCTAATATAAACTACTTTCCCAGTACGTACATATCATTATACATTCTTTACTTCTCTTTTGGTCCTGGCCTAAAGGAGTTGCTTGGTTGAATTTTCGTTCAAGGCGGTGTAAGGGCGGGTTCAGAGTCGTCTTGCAAAATTCCCCAGAATTTTAATCAAGAAACTTTCGGAGCTCGTAAAATTCGTTTTGTTCCCAGTCAAGTTATCCAACTTCGTTCCGGAAAAAATTTATAAAACTTTTGGTTGGGAAAGGGAACGAATTTTATTTTAACGAGTTTCGAAAGTTTTACAAAAACATTTCTTGAGATGAGATGCCCAATATGAGTTCCGACTATAATATTGTTGAGTAGTCGGGCCTAGTTTTCCAGGATTGGCTTACTCCGCCTGGAGTCTGGGCTCGCATTCATCACACCGAATCATGTGTTTTGGATTAGCTTGAATGACTCGGGCTTATATAGCTCTCTCACACTAACGGACAAGCTAATCCTCTAAAGGGAGGGGAATTTTCAGGCCATTTTACCTTGAACAAATTCAACTTTTTAGAAGTGCCAAAGAGTGGGAATTCCACTTTTCCCTCCCTCAACCGAATTCATGCGATGTAGCCAAATTAAATGTATGTATCCACTTTTTTATGGAACGGTGGCTTCTTGGTATTCGATGGCATACCAAATAATATGCATGTTATGTTACAGCTGACAACTTCAGCACGAAGATGTAAACAAGAAAAAGGTCCCGTCTACCATACCATCATAGTCGACCATGTGGTGTACTGTATGTATGCACTGTTCTATTAAGGCCCGTGGCAGCATCTAATGGCACATTAATGTACATACCACATACAATGGCACATCTAAAACGCCAATGTATGGAGGTGTTAACGTAGAAGGTGTTTCTATGTACATATTTAGTGAGCATGTTATGTTACAGCTGAAAACTTGAGTATGAAAAAAAAACAAGAAAAAGGTTCCATCTACCATATCATCATAGTCGACCATTGTATGTACTGTTCGATTAAGGCCCGTGGCAGCATCTACATAGTTGGCACATGGATGTACCAGATACCGTGGCACATTCAAAACGTCAATGTATGGAGGTGTTAAAGTGCATAGAAGGTGTTTCTAATTGTCGATCATGTTATATTACAGCTGAAAACTTGAGCATGATAAACAAAAACATGTTCCATCTATCATACCATCATAGTGAACAACATGGTGTACTGTATCTCTATGTACTGTTCGATTAAGGCCCATGGCAGCATCTTATTGGCACATGAATGTACCACCTACCATGGCACATCTACAGTATTACACCCATGTATAAAGTAGATGGTGTTTCTATCTATCGAGCATGTTATGTTACAGCTGAAAACTGGAGCATGGTAAACAACAATAAGAAAAATATTATACCATATAATACCATACCATCATGGTTGACTGATGTGGTGTACTGTATATGTATGTACTGTTCGATTAGGGCCCGTGAATGCATCTTGTTGGCACATGAATGTACCACATACATAGCACGTCTAGTACGCCAATGTATGGAGATGTTAACAAGAATAGAAGGTTACAGTGGTATTTTGTTGATTGATTTAACGTTAAGTATTCTTCTTCCTTAATAAGTGCTCCAGCTCCAATGTTTTTTAGTGACTGCACATCTGCTCATCGTTTAGACTAAGGGACGAATTGCCTTAAGTACTGTAAGTTAGAATGTTTTTCTCTCAGTATTAGTAGGTTATGGTACTTTATCTTCTTATGTTAAACTTCATATGATCAGTTGCTGACATCATTTTACCTTAACACTTTCATACCAATATGAACATGACGTGCCCATGACGTGTTATGATGACGTCTGGACAACGTCTTAATGGCCTGTCACGCTAAGGTTTGTGGTATAATTAGGTTATGGTATGCCGGTGCCATCTGAATTTTTTTAAGTACCGTACGTACATACATACATTTAAGAACGTTGTGATGGTGAAGCGGTTAAAAAGGTGTGGCAAGACTGGGGTATATTTTATGTATCCGTACCATCCTGTCGCCTGTTGACACAGTACTACTCAATATGTAGGACATTAAATGCCTTAAATACCAATTTGAACGTGGTGACGTGCCGAATGACGTGTTATGACGTCGCACGTCTGGACGACGTCTTGACGGATGTCACGCTCAGGTTTGTGGTATAATTAAGTTATGATATGCCGGTGCCATCTCTGGGTTTTTTCTTACAAGTACTGGAGTGCGGCTGCAGTCGTAAGTTTTTCTCTTCACCGCACTAGCGGACGGGAACGGGTGGAAAAGTGGAATTCCCCGTTGGCGTTTTTAAGTTAAAAAGTTTTTTAAGCAGTGTTTTTGGCGACAGTGGGGTATGGTTACGATGAAAGGGGTCCAAAAAGATAGCGAAGGACACGTTTATGCAGTCTTTCTTGTTACAGTAACAATGTTACTCAGCAAAAACTTGCGCGCGCGCAATTCGACTTCAATTCTGAGATTGGCACGCGTTATATTATATGTGTTTTTTCTGCTGTGCCGTGAAGCCAGCAAACAGCACGTATGTACATAGTCATAGTATGAATCTAGAATCTGAAATTTGTATTTTCGTTATTTTATATAAAGCACCACACGATACAACAAGTACATACATACATACCATACCATGTACCAAAAACAGAAATATGTGTGTACATACGTACCATGGTAAACTGTACGTATGAACCATGTACCAAGCACCAACAACCAGGAATGGTATCTACTCTACATATAAGATGTAATACCACGGCTGTGATGGCGCCCACTGGCGAACGAGCTAATCCTCCAAAATGGAGGGGAATTTCGTCAGAGAGGGAAATTACCACTTTTAAGGTAATTTTACATTTACCTTAGGGAACAAATGCCCAAGAGGAGGGAATTCCACTTCTCCCTTCCATGCCTGCTCGTCCGCCCGTGATGGTGCCTGACGGTATTAACGGACGAGAAGGGGTGGGAAAAGTGGGATTCCCCCCCCCCCCATAAAAGTAGAATTTGTTCCCTACGGTGCAGGTGAATTGTTGTGAAAGTTGACAATTGCCCCTCTTTGGGAAAATTCCCCTCCCTTTGGAGGTTTGGCTCGTCCGCCAGTGCCTGACGGTCATCGTCCTCGTCTTAAATTCATTATAAAATGAAGACGCCCGACGACGTGGTACGATGGTGTCGTCCTGGACGGCCGGACATCACAAGACCACAGCCCTTTATTGACATGACATTGGTGGTATACGATGGAAATGGTCGTGGTGTCTGCTGTTGTGCCATACTTGATGGTACATACATGTGTAAAGCCCGTATGTTGTTTCTACAAGCAAATATATTGCCCAAAGCTTCTGATAATGAAACATCAGACAATCAGTGTTAACACGCACATCAATCATCATCACCCCATACTGTGTTAAACTATGCTGTCAACCGAGTTGAGTTGGGCTAGTGATGTTTCATCATAGGAGTTTTTGGCATTGTTTTTGATTGCAGAAACAACATACGGACTTGATGTAAATGCGATAGAAACTAGACGTCCTTTTTTTTACAGTTTCCACCGTCGCTTTTACATTGTCAGAGTCAGGTAACAGACTTTGGACTCGGCCTGATCATGTTCATTTTATGATTCGCCACTTCCCCACTTACATAACTCAGTCAGTTATCATGAAGTACCGTTGGGTTTTTCCAGATCAGCACTAGGATGATGGTTTTTTTGTGTCTCAAAATTAGTTTATTCGTGAGTGATTTAGGTTTGTTCAAGTTTTTTTCTGAATATTCGGAACCTGATGTTTCAATGATAAACCCTCACTCTGCTTAAATACTCATTTCGTAATGTCTTATACTCATTTAAAAATGTGCCACTCATTTAACTCAGTCCGGTTGTCATGGAGTACAAACAAACCACTCTGTTATGTTTGTTTCGAATGCACGAGTCATGCAAATGCAAGTCAATTCAAAAGGGCAATACGGGCCAGCGTGCTTTCCACTTTTATCACTTGTCATAAATTTTTATACAGGTTTTACGGTTTGTGCAGTGAAGTGGTTCATACAATTTCAACATGGTCAGGTCAGGTCAGGTCAGGTCTTAGGTTAATGTCTTTTTTATTTTACTGAGAAAAAAAAGAAGTAGGAAAAGCATACTTCTCTTCTTTGGTGGTTTCAAACATGGAAAGCGTTCCTTGAGGTTAAGGTAAATGGCTTTCAAAATCGCTGGTTTTTCGGCTATCGAGGAATTATCTCTTTAGAGGGCTCGTCTACAATGCATCAAGCAGCAATGTGTAATTACACCATTCCCTATCATGGCACATTCTTTATATTATACGGCACATTAATGTGACTGGCTTTGGAGTTTATTGGTCGTCCTGAGGTATCCTACTTACATATTGATAGAGTTGCAACAACAACATTCGATTTTTTCCTATAGTTGTTATTGTATGCCGCTAGTAGCCTATTTCAGTGAGTGTTGTGAGTGCGTGAGTGAGTGAGTGAGTGAGTGAGTGAGTGAGTGAGTGAGTGAGTGAGTGAGTGAGTGAGTGAGTGAGTGAGTGAGTGAGTGAGTGAGTGAGGGAGTGAGTGAGGAAGTGAGTGAGTGAGTGAGTGAGTGAGTGAGTGAGTGAGTGAGTGAGTGAATGATATTGAGAAATTTTCCTGTGAAAAAATATGTTCTGTGACTGTCGGCTCAACTAAAAGAAAATTATAAACGTAACCTTTTTATATATTCAGCTCAGCAGACTTCATCATTAGCTCATTTCATGATTCATAAGATTGAAGCACTCGTGCATTAATTATTGTGACAGGAGTTGACTATATAGTATACTTTATTCACTGTTGAACCCTGATTCCAATATGGTATAGTATAGTTTTTGGTTAGCATACCTAACTCATGTTACCAACCGATTCATATCATTGGCGGTTGAGTCAATTCTCCAAAGGGAGGGGAATATTGCCAAAGAGGGGGGAGTTTACAGTTTTTCGACTATTTTACCTACACCTTAGAGAACAAAGTATGCTTTTCGAAAACGCCAAAGGGGGGGGGGTAATTCCACTTCCCACCCCGTCTCGTCCGCTAGTGATTCATATACACAAAATAGGTTTTGTCTATTTCATCACTACCTACAGCTAACTTCAAAGGCCCCAATATTTGTGTTGAATTAGCCCCGTGGCCGTGCTAACTTAACCACATTATGTGGGCCTTTTGTTTGGACGTAGTAACCCAATCATCATGTCTCTTCTATTGGTTGGAATTCACGTATTGAACCTCAAGTCCAAACTTTTACATGTGCAGCATTTCTAGCCATTCCAACAACAATTCCGTCACAAGGCACGTATATTAATGTTATATCGTTAATAAAACCGATTTCGTAATACTGACATTTCCTCCAACCGAAACGAAACTTAACGAAACGAAATCGCGATGCCGAAAACGAAACGGGTACTTATCGGTCGTATTAACGGCATGCAAAAGATGAAGAAACCAGTCGGGTCGAGACAGGATGGTACTGATGGGGAGGAGTACTTGTTGGTGAGTTGGGGTTGGGGCTGTTGTTGTTGTTGTTGTTGTTGTTGTTGTTGTTGTTGTTGTTGTTGTTGTTGTTGTTGTTGTTGTTGTTGTTGTTGTTGTTGTTGCTGTTGTTGCTGTTGTTGTTGTTGTTGTCAGTCAATGGTCGTGTTGGTACTAATGGGGAGGAGTACTTGTTGGTGAGTTGGGGTTGGGGCTGTTGTTGTATTTGTTGTTGTTGTTGTTGTTGTTGTTGTTGTTGTTGTTGTTGTTGTTGTTGTTGTTGCTGTTGTTGCTGTTGTTGTTGTTGTTGTTGTCAGTCAATGGTCGTGTTGGTACTGATGGGGAGGAGTACTTGTTGGTGAGTTGGGGTTGGGGCTGTTGTTGTATTTGTTGTTGTTGTTGTTGTTTTTGTTGTTGTTGTTGTTGTTGTTGTTGTTGTTGTTGTTGTTGTTGTTGTTGTTGCTGTTGTTGTTGTTGTTGTTGTTGTGTGTCAATGGTCGTGTTGGTACTGATGGGGAGGAGTACTTGTTGGTGAGTTGGGTTGTTACTTGGTTGAGTACTGGTGGATCGGTTTCATGTTGCTCTGGTTTTTGTAATTGTTTTTTGGGTGACCGTTTTTTATTGTACTGCATTCTTTCCGGCAGAATGTAGAATATTTATTCATCTATTATTGTTATATGATACTAAACTTTTTACGTGAAATCATGGTTATCCATATTTGCTACGATTTTTATTATCGATGTATTGATGATTCGCCTTATTGTTCCACAATTCAATCTTAATTATAACGTTTCTATTACTCTAATCCATCTCAAATTGAATTATAATGATACATTTTTTAATATTTTTAGTAAATATATTGTTTTTCTCTAATTAAATTTTTCATGTAAATTGGTATCTTCAGGAGAAGGTGCAAACGTCGAGCGGTCTGATTACGGTTGAGGTGGTCGGCGATAAACACAAACCAGCCATTGTTACGTATCACGATCTTGGACTGAATGGTTGGTTGTTGTTGTTGTTGTTGTTGTTGTTGTTGTTGTTGTTGTTGTTGTTGTTGTTGTTGTTGTTGTTGTTGTTGAACAAAAAAATTATTTAACACTAAGTTATGCTTATACAACGGAGTAGTCGATGAGTTAATGCTATTCCAGCGGGAGTGCAATCACCAATCGGTTTTCTGCGTGTGAATAAAAAATCTTAGAAACTCCGATAATAGTTGAACCTTTGCAGGCAACTCGCAGTTTCAAGGCTTCTTCCAGTTCAGTGAGATGGCGTCGGTGGCCGAGCGCTTCTGCGTCTACCATATAAATGCTCCGGGTCAAGAAGATGGTGCCTCCAGATTTGATGACAAGTTAGTTGTTGTGGTTGTTGTTGTTGTTGTTGTTGTTGTGTTTTCGCTGTTGTATTTGTTGTTGTTGATGCGAATTACAAAATGATTCCAAATGTTTTCCGTCTACGCCTATAATGTCGTTGAAACGTGAACAATTCAATGCTGTTTCATTCTTTGTGACAAGTATTGTGTACATATCTCTTTGGTGTTTGTTTCTGTTGTTGTTGTTGTTGTTGTTTGTTGTTGTTGTTGTTGTTGTTGTTGTTGTTGTTGTTGTTGTTGTTGTTGTTGTTGTTGTTGTTACTAATAATATTTCATTGTTGCAGTCACATCTACCCCCACGTGGACGAGCTTACGATGCAGATCGCGTCCGTGGTCGAACACTTTGAGTTGGTAATGATTATATTATTGATATATAATTATTATTTCATAATATTCTAATTATAATATTATCGAATAAGGTTTCTGAAATCCAGAGAAAATAAAAACTTTTTTAAGCTGAACACATTCTATGAATTGAAAAGTTCCTTAATTAATGTTTTGATTTAGAAAAAAATCAGCGATGTAATATATTGTGGTGTAGTGTCATAATTTTTCCTAATAGTTTAATTCACGCAATAATTAGTACATGAAGATACATTTTTGCAGAATCAAGTCCTTCATCGGCTTCGGCTGTGGTATTGGTGCCAACCTGCTGATGCGATATGCGGTTGGCTTGACTCACTCACTCACTCACTCACTCACTCACTCACTCACTCACCCATTCATTCACTCACTCACTCACTCACTCACTCACTCACTCACTCACTCACTCACCCAATCATTCATTCACTCACTCATTTTGCAGTTCAAATTCCTTAAAATCGTCCACGCGATGATCCTGATCAACACGTCAACCAATGACTCATTAACTTACACATTAACGGACGCACTCACTCCCTCACTTTGACTCACTCATCAACCTACTCACCCACTTATTCATTCACTCTCCACTCGCTCGCTTACTGACTCACTCACCCACTCAACCACTCACTCTTTTTCCAGCTCAAATTCCCTAAAATCGTCGACGCCATGATCCTGATCAACGCATCGGCCAGCCCAGCCGGATGGATCGAGTGGGGCTATCAGAAGGTTATGGCATTTTGTATTAATTATGAAGTTAACTTTTGTAATCATACGGGATTTCACCTTAACGTCACTATAAATCACCTTAGCATCTCCTTAACACCACCTTAAAATCACCTTAATATCACCTTAACATCACCTTAAATATCACCTTAACATCACCTTAACACCACCTTAAAATCACCTTAACATCACCTTAACATCACCTTAACACACCTTAAAATCACCTTAACATCACCTTAATATCACCTTAACATCACCTCAACATCACCTTAACATCACCTCAACATCACCTTAACACCACCTTAAGATCACCTTAACATCACCTTAATATCACCTTAACATCACCTCAACATCACCTTAACACCACTTTAAAATCATCTTAACATCACCTTAAATATCACCTTAACATCACCTTAACACACCTTAAAATCACCTTAACATCACCTTAATATCACCTTAACATCACCTCAACATCACCTCAACATCACCTTAACACCACCTTAAAATCACCTTAACATCATCTTAATATCACCTTAACATCACCTTAACAGCACCTTAAAATTACCTTAACATCACCTTAACCTTTGCAGGTGAACATCTCCTACCTGCGCAGTCGCGGCATGACCACGTTCACAGTCGACTACCTGATGTGGCATCACTTTGGCCGCAATCTGGACGAGTACAACCAGGACATGATCGACTCGTACCGACACTACTTTGCGTCCATCACCAAACCCATTAACTTGGCTGGACTCATCGAGAGCTGGGTGGCGTTGGTCCGGTTTTATTATTGTATAGTCTAGTGCGTAGGGTGCCAGCCTCGGAAACTGGTGGTCCTTGGTTCGACCCCTGAAGTAAGATACCCGTTGCTCTGGGGGTTCTGACGTTGCCCGTCAGTTTATTCAACCTCTCTGGCCACTACGAAAACACCATTCTGATATGGTATTAGTGTGCTTTGATGGCTTCAGTAATAAATAAGTCCCAGTAAAGAATATTGTTTCAAAGCCAGCCAGTGATGGTGAAAAGTTTTCAACGTTAGCCAATCACCGTGATGTTTCAAAGTCAACCAATGTTTCAAAGTGAGCCAATGGTCCTCTTGTTTCAAGTCAAGCAATGATCCTCATGTTTCAAAGTCTGCACCTGATACATATGTTTCAATTAAGCGGATGTTTCAAAGTCAGACATTGATCCTGATGTGTCAAAGTCAGCCAAGGATCCTTCTGTTTCAAAGTCAGCCATTGATCCTGATGTTTCAAAGTCAACCAATGAGTGATGTTTGAAAAGCAACCACTAATTCCTGATGTTTCAAATAAGCCGATGTTATAAATCAATCAATGATTCTAATGTTTCAAAGTCGATCCTTATGTTTCAAAGTCAACTAATTTTTCAAAGTCAACTAATGTTTCAACGTCAACCATTGTTTCAAAGTCAACCAATGTTTCAACGTAAGCCATTGATCCTAATGTTTCAAAGTTGATCTTGAGGTTTCAATGTCAACCAATGTTTCAAAGTCAACCAATGTTTCAAAGTCAACCAATGATTCTAATGTTCCAGTCGCTCGCCGACATCGATGGCACGCACGTCGGGCACACTCAAGTGTCCCATCCTGCAGCTGGTCGGCAGCGGATCGTCGTGGATCAACGAAACCGTCGACGTCAACAGCCGATTGGACCCGACCAAATCCGAGTACATCAAGGTAATTTTTAGGAAGTACTTATGAATTAAAAAAAAAATTCTTCAAAAAGATTCAGTTTCAGTTTCATTGGGTTGACTCGTATGTAATCGGTCTTACAAATTACGAATTACAAATTACTTTGAATAAACAATAAAGAAATAAAATGGAAGTAAATGAAACGTAATTAATAAAAATTAAAATATAAAGTGAGAGTAACGACCAGACATATACGGAACTTGTCCTGATGGACATATCGAAAACCGGATGGGTTTAAGGAGAGGAATAACAACGGGTTCGAATACACAAATACATCTTTCGTTACTGTAATACTAAAAACAAATCAAAGAAAAGTATTTATTGGTAAATAAAAAGTCGAGATTCGATTGATTAATGGAATGTGTGATTATGATAAGGTGGAATAGTACTAAATAGCAAATTTACTACAGTTCTGTGGTTTAGGCATATCGGCTGTCTAGAAAAGTGGGCTTTATATCTTCGATGTACTTATACACAATGTTTGAATCAATTAATTTACGTCTAAAAACAATAGAACATGGGATTTCAACCAATTCCGGATTCAATGTACCGGTTATATGTTCTGGTAATTTGGATTGCAGTAGATGTGAATTAAAATATATTCCATGAGTTCACTAACTCTGCTCTTGACTGATGTTCTATTAAATCTTTTGGCATTGAAGCTGAAGTGGAATATTGGTGATCGTCGAGACCGGCCGCCTAGCTTAGTTGGTTGAGTGTTAGACTTCGGATCGCCAGGTCCCGGGTTCGACTCTTGGCTGCTGGGTTAGGTGGTGGCGGTCAGCGTACGGGTGAAGACACACTCGATATAGCCCGGTACGCACACATACGATTACCACTGATAATCGTGAACATCGTTTGGTTAGCCAACTCTGAGGCTGGAGTGGCGTTCCGTCTCCTGGTGTGAGCAGGACAAAATGCCAAACACCATTATCCCTCACCGTATGTGGTTCACCATTGTTGTGAATTGAGGGCCTACCCAACCCAACCAACCAACCATTGGTGATCGTCGAACTAACCAGTCCGGGTCATGTTGTACATTGGCGGACGAGAATGGGTAGGAGAAGTGGAATTCCTCCCTCTTTGGCGTTTTGAAGTTGAATCTGTTCACTAAGGTGTAGGTAAAATGGCCTAAAACGGCCGATTCCTTTCTGTTTGACAAAATTCCCCTCCCTTTCAACGGTCGGCTCGTCCGCCAGTCCGTGTCCTGTTGTATGGTACTAGTGTCCTATTGGCTTCAGTAATAAGGAAATTCCACTTGAATTATTATTTTCTCTTCATTATTTGTGAGTGCTCTATGGTTATTTCTTCTTCAGATCTCTGACGCTTGTGGTCTCGTACTTGAAGATGCGCCGGCCAAAATCACCGAAGCCATCATTCTCTTCCTACAAGGACAGGGCTACTGTTAGTGATCAATATTGTTGTTGTTGTTGTTGTTGTTGTTGTTGTTGCTGTTGTTGTTGTTGTTGTTGTTGTTGCTGTTGTTGAGTAGGTAAATTGTTGTTTTTGTCAAATCTTGCTCTTATGTCAATCACATAAACCAAAATCACGTATAATACATTATCACATAGTAACGGTGGAACGTGAGCCATTTCATGTGTTCGAATTCTTTGTACCAAGTGTATTAGTGAGGGAATTATAATGATTGTTGTTGTTGTTGTTGTTGTTGTTGTGGTTTTAGGTTCATTACCTATTCATTTATGCCTTCCAGTTCCCCAAATGTACAGCAAATGGCAGCAAAAGCGAAAGAGCGCCCAACTGGACTCACCACCGCCGGTCCCTGGCTCGACGCACGCCACGGAGCAGGATGAAACGCGAAACAGGTGAGTGGCCGAGTGGTTACCGTTGTTGACTATCATGCGAGATGTCGCGAGTTCGACGCTTGACTTGCACAGCGTAATTTTGTTGTCAGTCTGAGTACGATCGAGATGTTGTATTATGATTTTCTTTCTTAAGTTTATGGTGGTATGAAAGTTTTATAAGATATCATAGAAGTAACAAAAGTTGTAGCTTGTTACTTGTATTCATCATTATGTATTTCGACCTAAGAAAGACCCACAAAGACCTTGAAGGCTATATAAACTACTACCCGTTGACATCTGACAAAGAGACGGTTGTGTCGACTTGAAGGTAACAGTTTAACATTAACAACCCAATTTCTAAACTATCTATCGAATAGGTTATTCTTAGTTTCCTGTTTCTGAAACATATGCAAACCTTGCACCACTTACGTTTTGGATTCACCCGTTTTGAAACCGCAAAGTCGTGTTCCAAAACTTGAATGCGCGTCGAAAATTGTGAAAGGTTCATGCAAACGTTACAGAGTGTAACAGGAAATGAAGGATGGGTTATGATGACACGGATAAAACATTTCGTTATTAATCTTCTTTGGAACCATTACTTGTGATCCCAACATAGGATTTCAGCTTTACGGGCTCTGTTATCTGTATTAAGACTCTGGTGTTTACTTTCGGTGCTAATATTCATGTGGTTCTGAAATACCAGATAGATTCCGACCCCCTCGAACTCATGTGGAATTTTCCAGCGGTCTCTAACGTATGGTTTACGGTATTTCCAATATATTGATTGGTAAGTTTGTATGCTATTCGATAATCGGTTCGAGTTTCTAGTGAGTAACAGACTTTCCAGTTTTTCTGATCATGAAACATCACTTCGCAGTGGAATTGGTGATTTCGGTGAACATCTGAACTGGACTCAACTCATCAGATGTATGCTATAGCTTGGTCAGGGTTTCTTGTTATCAAAAGTTTATTTTGCGGGTCGATTACGCACGTATGCAATGAACTAATCGCAATTTTTCGTATGTTGTCCAAATGCAATGTGAAAAAGGTTTTATTTTTCGTATTTTTGAAAGCGCGCCAGAACATATTTGAATTCAAACGGCGCGCTAAAAAGTTTTTGACTAACAATAAACCATGGATAGGCTGTATGCTATAGGATGAAGACAGACGAAAATAATTCTCTGTTCCTAAACAGGTGATGTTTCGCTAGCAGGAAATGTTCGAATGTATGATGCTCACCAAAATTCCTAAGGGTGCTTTCAGAGTTCAAAGGAAAAAAACACCATTTGTAAAACGTGTAACTTGAAATTGTTCCTGGAAAACGCTTTTCCGTCAACATTTTTACCGATGTCTCTCCACTATTTCTTTGCCTTTGGACTCTGAAAAGCCGCTTAGGAAAGGAGAAGAAATAGTCATTAACACACACCCCCACACGATGCTTGCTATCCCAACTCACATTCGGCTTAACTAACCCAAACGGCATTTTTCGGCTAATTAGAGCCACCTCAAAATAACCCGACCCTTATAGAAACATTTATGCCTGATAACCGCAGCGCAAATAACAACTTTGCGGAAAAATACTCATTTCATAATGAAGCCCGTAATATTTTGTTTCTGCAAGCAAAATATTGCCCAAAACGTCTGATAATGAAACATCGGAAAATCAATGATAACACTTGAATCAATCATCATCATCCCATGCTATACTGTGTTAAACTAGGGTGTCTGTCAACCTAGTTGAGTTGAGGCTAGTGATGTTTTACTATCAGACTTTGGGGCAATACTTTTGCTTGCAGAAACAACATACGGGCTTTCAAAAAAATAACTAACAAAAAATTATAATAATAAAAATAAATACTATTTTCAATTTCAACTATTAATTATAATTTCAGTTCGGCATCGGGCAGCAGTCGCAGAGACACCAATGATCGAATGTCGGCCAAACCGCAGAAAGCGTGATCTTATAATATAATATAAAAAAATATTTTTTTCACAAAAATTTTGATTTTCAGTAATACATAGTTTTTTTTGAAAATTCATGTCAAAGCCCTAAATTATCGTGTAACTTTTGACCGGGCCAATTCTGAAAATAATCCGAGAATTTCTTCGATCGAAAAATTTTTGAGTTTTTTAAAGGTTATTAAAATGAAGTTCTGACTATAATTAACTATCATTTGACGTGAGTTTTCTTTGTATTAATATCACCATGTATTTCAACGAAAATTTTGTTCTGCAAATATCTTGGCTGTACATCTGCGCAAAATGCTGTTTTTTGTTGTTTTTTCTTGAGTTATTCATTCACAGCAAACACTAACTATAGAGCTGAACATTCTTGAGAGAAAATATTGATTTTCACACACACGTTACTGTTGTAATTTGATTATATCGCTTTATTCGCTGAATCACAGATATCACATTTTGTAGAATCCGAATGATAACATAACTTACTATTGTATATTTACGGTATTTTGATTGAAGAACGGAACGTGTGCTTTTTATTATCTTTTCCGATTAACTACTACAAAGTTCCGGAATTTAATTACATGTTTCATAGTTCATTATAGAATTCCCAACTAGTCTCCCCATTATGGGTACTCATCCATGATTGTTCAAGGTAGAGGTTTGCCTAAGAATAAAATAGTGTGATCAATGTATCTTGATACAAAAAGTTTTTTCCGTAAACCATTTACCATAATTCAATTAAACTAGTGATCTGTGCACTTCCATGATTTTGGTGAAGGTGGCGGTTTTTCGTTTTCAGAATAGTATTATATTTTTTCAATAAATACTGTATAGTTCGACCTGTTCAGGGTGCCTTCGTTAAGTCAAGTTCGTTACAACTTGCTTTTTCTTGACGTTCCAAAAAGTTTAGTTTTGATTTTTTTATAGAGTTCTGAAATATTTCGGGACGCCACGAAAAGTTTCAAAAGAAGTTCAACTCGGTTGCAAGTCGACTATGAAGACACTCTTGTAGCCGGTCAGGGTTTCTTGTTATCAAAATTTAATTTTGTGGGCCGGTTACGCACGTATGCAAAGAATCGGGTGCAATTTTCGTATGTTATCTAAATGTTATAAAAAAAAACTTGTTTCTCGAATTTTTAAAAGCGCGCCAAAAACAGATTTGAATTCAAACTGCGCGCCAAAAAGTTTTTGACTAACAAGAAACCTTGATGAAGCTATAATTGAAAAATTCATTACGCCTGATTTTTTTAGAATACCTTTTCCACACGATTGCACTAATTTCAAGTCCATACCCATTGTGATCTCCCACATCGAATTACTGATGAAATACATATGGTGAAGGGAGCTTCCGAGTTGTTTGATAATGTGACCATATATTTTTGCTATCACTAATGGATACCGGACGATAAGGGGGGGGGGGGGAAGTAGAAGTTCCCCCTCTTTGGTGGTTTTAAAAAAATCCAATTTGTTCCTTTTAAGGTATAGAGAAAATGATCTGAAAACTGCCGATTCCCCTTATTTGAGGACATTACCCTCCCTTTGGAAGATTACATAGATCGTCCGCCAATGGTGTGGCTACAAGATCAAGGATGCAGCTTCAATGTTCTGTTGATTTTTTCATAATAATACAATTTATTATTAAAAACTATTATGTGTCTGCTTAATTCTGTTGTTTTTATGGTTTTTATTTCGCATGTAGTTGACCACTACATTGACCATTGAGTTAAGAGGGCTCAGTTGTGTTCTACTATTTTTAGTGATGTAAAAAACTATTTGCGACTAATCGAAAAAGTATTTTGTAAGTTGAAAGTCTACCTAGTGACTAATTTACCAGAGTTTCTTCCTTGTCCATTCAACGAGATATCGAATCAATTCCACACTGGCACTGCACTGTTGTAAATTTTTTCATCTTTCCTTTTTATTTATTAAATGTAGTTGATAGGAATTTCGGTTTTTTACCCCGGATATATCCAGTTTTTTTTACTTTTACATCCGACAACCGAACCGAAGTTTCCCATTTTGACGTGGAACTTGTGTTCCATATTTTGACCCACTGGTCAATGATTATTAACCAATCCAATCCATCGCCCAATTATGAACTGCACTGGTGATATATTTCGATAGATTTTCTTGCATTATCATTTCATTTTCAATGTGTTACTGTAGGCGGCAGTTAATTTCTTAACATTAATCTTAAATTATTTGGAGAAGAAATTTGTAAGCGTACCATTTTCGGAACTCTTCTGTGTAACGTTATTAAAGTACGAAAAATCATGGGCTCCCAATCATACGAAACCTCTAGTTGTTTTGGTTACAGTACCCAAGTTTTGTGGCTAAATTTTTCATTATAGTGAAAGAACTTATTGAGATTAACTGCCGCTTTTTGAATTTTGTGATTGCTGACTGAATCAATGATAGTGCGGAGTGAACGATGATGAAATGAATAATAAAAGCTTGAATTTGGTTTTTAGCATTACTCGGAATCAGTGTGTGATTGTTTTCAAAACACATTGCCTAGTTAGGCATACTATTTCAACTATACTTCAACTTGATATAAGATCAAAACTCCTGAAATCAGCTATCACAAAAATAAAGACAAGTCTACAAGGTCCTAACACATTTCGGTTCATAAAAAAGACCCAAAGCCGTACGTAACAGTAGTAAATATCATGTTTGTCAAGGCTGGGCATGGCTGTTCAGAGACCAGCGCCGAGGTTGGCTAATGAAGACAGTGTATGGAGAAAGAGGAGGGACTGGGAAACATTCGTGGTTACCCGATCACACTAGCACTAGCGGACGAGAAGGGGTGGGAAAAGTGGAATTCTCCCCTCTGGCGTTTTCAAAAGGTCTAGTTTGTTCCCTAAGGTGTAGGTAAAATGCCCTGAAAACCGTCACTTCCCCCTCTTTGGATAGATTCCCCTCCGTTTGGAGGATTAGCTCGCTCGTGGTTACCAACCAAATCACTAACCGAACGGGCACTGGCGAACGACTTTTTCCTCAAAACAGTGGTGACTTTTTTCCAGAGAGGGAAATATCAATTTTGAGACCATCTTACGACCTACTAAAACAAGATTCTTACCCATACATTGAACATCCGATGGAGTGACTGGGAACTTGATTCCATGGTACGCCTATGCTATGGCAAGCACCATTCGTGATTGAGATCCGGCGCAGTCTTGATCCGAGTGAGACAGACAGACAACCCAACAAGAAGAAAAAAATCTAGTTCATTTTGAAACTGCCAAAAAGGGGATTTCCGTTTTTCAACCTTCCCTCGTCAGCTAGCGAGGAAGAGTAAATTTTGGTTATTAGAACCGTTTTACCTAGGGTGCTTTCAGAGTAAAAAGGAAAGTAAAACGGAAAGTAAAATCTGTAAACCAATTGACTAGGAAGTCAATTTTGTTCCCGAAATTTTGTTTTCAGTCAATAGGTTTACAGATTTTACTTTCCGTTTTACTTTCCTTTTTACTCTGAAAGCACCCCTACACCTTAGGGAACAAATTCTGCTTTTTGAAATCGTCAAAGAGGGGGGAATTCCACTTTTCTCTCCCCTTCTGGTCCGCTAGTGGGCGGACGAGCTAAATCTCCAAAGGGAGAGGAATTCCGTCAAAGACAGGGGAATTGGCAATTTTCAGGCCATTTTACTTAACCTTGATGAACAATTTCAACTTTTCGAAGTGGCCAAAAATGGTGAATTCCAATCTCCCATCATTTCTCGTGCGCTAGTGTTCTCCAGCAATTGAACCTTCCCTAACGCAGCTGTAGTTAAATAATTCCAACCATGAAACATCATGTCAATGTTTTCACGTCAACTCGCATGTGTATGTGCCCGTATATAACGAATCCAGGACTATGCGCTGCGAAGTTGTGTAAAATGCTGTTTTTGGTGTGTGGCTACGCTCTACTTTGAAAACCGCCTATTATATGTTACTGGATTTCCTGATTTTCAGCCAACACTGAGTGATGAAAAGATGGATTTGGCTGTTAATACTGAAAATAAAGCCCTTGATTACAACAAAATACCGTTCTAAACCAATGCAAAATTAGTACTTACATACGTACGTACATACTGTACATACGCTCTTACGTATTCTCTCTCTGAAGATGGCTTATGTGCTTCCCTTATAGGAAGCAACTTTTTATCGATATATGAGTGGATGCACGCAAGAATCGACGCATGCGTTCACAAGCTTGGGCTTTTTTGAAAAATTTCGAAATTTTAAAATTTACATTAAAATATACACTTTTGGATTAGAAATAATAGGTTTAGCCGAATAAAAGTTGTTTGCGCTTAAAAATTTCAGTTTACAAATTTTGATAGGTTTTCTCTCACCGTCCGAAAATGGGCCAAAATTAGACGATTTCACGCGTTATCGCGCGTGTTGTTTGCCTTCTAATTTTTGATTTTTAGGTTTTTTATGTTGTTATATAATCTTATTACACTGCTTACATCTATGTTTATGTGTGTTATCAAGAAAAACAAATTACGAAAAAAATTGAGTATGGAGGGGGTATAAAGAAAAGTTCGGACACGAATTTCACCCATTACCCTCGGATGAATCTGGCATTCTGAAGATGTAGTCTTGTAAAGAATTCTTTCAACAACCTATACAAAAAATTTGATTGGATTTCCCACTCTACAAATCGAAATTTTCTGGTTTGAAAAAGTCACCTAAAGGCGTAGTTAAACTCCCACATCCAGATATTTCGAGCGCGCATTCTGTATTTTGGATTCAGAATTCAAACATGCCGTGGCTCATTTATGGTGTTTTGGGACCTACTATGAGAGCGTATCAATACTGCAAAGCCGTTTTGTTCAGGCTTGCATAAATTTGAAAAAAATCCGGATTTCAAGATTTTCGCTGAAAATTGAATATCTACGTTCAACAAGCGCATTTTAGTCCTACTGAACGATAACGTCGGCGAGTGTTTATGGGAGTAAAATATTCTGAAACTAGAATATTGCGCGTCTTTTGAGCCCTAAAAGTTATGTTTTGAAGCTTTTTTCAATTATGTAACAATTACTTGAAATAAAATTTTGTTAAGGAAAAAAGAAAAAAATTGTCGAGTTGTCCATTTTGAGGTCAAATAAAATTTGTTACCCTCAAAGCGAGCTCGAACCGTGTTTTTGGGATGATGTCCCTGACTTCAAAATTTCGATAAATATGATTTTTACCCCTTCCATCGTTCCACACCCTCTTCAAAATCGAGTTACATTAGCTTTTCTGAAAAAATAACTATAACGTTATTCCAAATTTTGCGCTTTTTTCAGAAATAGTCGTGTTTCTCCTTTTTGTAATAATATTTTATTGAAGTTGATCACTTGGGGCATCACTCAAATTGACTGTTCGAGGTCGCTTTGAGGGTAAAAAATTTTATTTGACCTCAAAGTGGACAACTCGACAATTTTTTTCTTTTTTCCTTAACAAAATTTTATTTCAAGTAATTGTTACATAATTGAAAAAAGCTTCAAAACATAACTTCTAGAGCTCAAAATGCGGGCAATGAAGTTTAGATTCAGAATATTTTACTCCCATTAACACACGCCGACGTTATCGTTCAGTACGACTAAAATGTGCTTGTTGAACGCAGATATTCAATTTTCAGCGAAAATCTTGAAATCCGGATTTTTTCAAATTTATGCAAGACTGAACAAAACGGCTTTTCAGTATTGATACGCTCTCATAGCAGGTTCCAAAACATCATAAATGAACCACGGCATGTTTGAATTCTGAATCCAAAATACAGAATACGCGCTCGAAATATCTGGATGTGGGAGTTTAACTACGCCACTAGGTGACTTTTTCAAACCAGAAAATTTCGATTTGTAGAGTGGGAAATCCAATCAAATTTTTTGTATAGGTTGTTGAAAGAATTCTTTACAAGACTACATCTTCAGAATGCCAGATTCATCCGAGGGTAATGGGTGAAATTCGTGTCCGAACTTTTCTTTATACCCCCTCCATACTCAATTTTTTTCGTAATTTGTTTTTCTTGATAACACACATAAACATAGATGTAAACAGTGTAATAAGATTATATAACAACATAAAAAACCTAAAAATAAAAAATTAGAAGGCAAACAACACGCGCGATCACGCATGAAATCGTCTAATTTTGGCACATTTTCGGACGGCCAGAAAACCTATCAAAATTTGTTGAAACTGAAGTTTTTTAAGCGCAAACAACATTTATTTATCTAAAACTATAGTTTCCAATCTTTAAATATCAATTTTAACACGCATTTCAAATTTTCGATTTTTTTCAAAAAAGCCACATCTACCGTCGATTCTTGCGTGCATCGACTCATATGGCCAGATTGCATCGTGTGCCATTCCATTCTGGCAATATTGCCATTGGCACATGTATGTCATAACATAATACATACAGGGTAACCCAAGTAACTCGCAATATTCTGCGAGACCAATAAAACTTTTTGTGGTGGAACTACTCATTAAAATAAAAAGCAAATAACAATCCATTTTGTAAAGTTTTATTCGCCACTCACCAAAGGTGCATTGAACAAACAGTTCTCAAGTTATGGCTTATTTTCCCAGAAGTAGTGTATTTTGGTTTTTGATCTTTCTTCGGACGTTCTAAAAATCTTTCTAGAATCATATTAATTTATAGGCGTATTACCGATTTATTCTCTAAAAAGTTTTTTTGGATCAGAAAACTATTGATTAACATTTAGTTTAATGATTTGTTTTCAGTCTTATCGACAAAATATATCCGTTTTAATAGGTTTCGACAGGTGTTGTTGACGACCGGCCCATTAAAACTTCAGAACCTAAAAAGACTAATTTTGAAGGAATGGTTATATCTGCGTAAGAACTACATATGAACTTCTGGTATGCTATGGTACAAAACTTTATAAAA
>OZ038443.1:27081484-27098984 GCA_964036265.1 Daptonema setosum
TTCTCATTTACGTCGACATTCTCGACTGCATTCTCGACCCAATGTAGGGTGTGTTGGGTACGCCCTTATCAATCGCACTCAAAGCTCTAGTTCATGTTCCATTAGTAAACAGTGCTTGGACAGCTTAGACCACAGAATACATACAGTAGTTATCCTGGTTCGCATCATATGAAATATCATGTTTACCTGATTTTCCAGTGATACCATGAACTTCAGTACCAATTCAGGTACATGGGAAGCGCATTTGGTGGCCGAGTTAATATTCCTGGGTTAGTGGCTAATCGTGTAAAATGGTTTTCCAAAGAAATGTGCAATAGTATTTTTCAATGATAAACTCAAGTTAGTTTTTATGCTAGAGAACAGTGCATGGTATAGATAACCACGGTATAAATAGTTGGCTTGGTCAGCATGAAATGAAATATCATGTTTACGTTATTGTCCAATAATACCATGAATATCAGCACTAATTTAGGGCACATGCGCTGCTCTCTTGGTGGCCGAGAGCACTAGCGGACGAGAAGGGGAGGAAAAAGTGAAATTCTCCCCTTTGGCGGTTTCAAAAATTAGAGTTTGTTCTTCACGGTGTTGGTGGAATGGCCTAATTTCTGCCGATTCCCCCCTCTTTGGGGAAATTCACCTCCCATGGAGGTTTGGCTCGTCCGCCAGTGGCCGAGAGTAAGCATCCCATGGCAACACTAGCGGACGGGAAAAGGAGAGAAAATTGGAATTCCCCTCTCTTTGGTGGTTTCAAAAAGAAAATTTTTTTCCTTGAGGTGTAGATAAAATGACCTAATTGAGTTATTTTCACCTTGAATATGCTTTTCCTTTGCTATGGGTATAACGGATGTGCTACTTGATTGCACTAACTAGACATGCGGACGAGATGGGGAAAACAATTACAATTATCCTCTTTGGTGTCTCAAAAAATGGGTTGATTTTAATAAAGTGTGGGTAAAGCGGGTTTTCCTTATTTTAAGTTGCAGGTAAAGTAGGCTCACCTCAACAAATTACTCCGTTTTTGGAAAAACCCCAATTCCATTATGACGACCACCAATGCTCACTGCCCACCACCACCAACCCTCCGAAGGGCAACCCTCCGAAGGGAGAAAATCTTTCAAAACAAGGGAGAGCTGGCAAAAAATATGCCATTTTACCTACACCTTTCTTTTTTACAAATTCCTTTTTTGGAAACCGCTAAACAGGGTGGAATTGCACTGTTCCATCGCTTTCTCGTCCACTAGTGCACCATGGTCATGTGTGACAGAGTCATTCATCAAATCAAGCAGTTCGAGAGACTAGGGAACGAGCCAAATCTTCAAAGGTAGTAGAATTTCGTCAAAAAGGGGGGAATTTGGCGATTTTCGGTTCATTTTACCTGCACCTTAGAGGAAAAATTCTACTTTTTGAAATCGCCAAAGAGGGGGGAATTCCACTATTCCATCCTTTTCTCGCCCGCTAGTGCTTTATTGTCATGTTTGACAGAGTATTTCATCAAATCATGCAGTATTATAATCAATAACTATTTTCCACACTGAGCAGATTGTTGACATGTCCGAATATGTTTTCGAATGTGACTCAAATTGGTTTCATACTTGATTGAAACATTATAACTCAAGAGGCTGTTTAACGATGTAAACTCTATCAGATGTAACGTTTTTTTAATGAAAATGTAAAAAAAAACACAATCCTAACTGTAAAATACTGATGCCGTAGTGGAATTACTGGACTTATTGATTTTAGTTGCTCAATGACTTTTATTGCATTGAATGTGGGTAAAATAGATAAAATACAAATGAGTAAAAAACAAAAAGCACATACAGCAAAAATGAAAAATTACAAAAATTTAAGAATTCCTTGGAATGTGTCATAGAAACGTGTACATACATATACATAAATATGAAATACAATAAGAATATACATACATAACACCGTAAATATTGCAACTCAGTGATTAGTGCAAATTAATGTACGGAAAAATATAATATGGATTCTTCAAGCAAATATTACAGGAAAATACTCATTTCCGCCTCAGAGTTTCTAAATTTACAAACAATCATTAATGAAATTTGAAATACGTGTTTCGCCAGTTTGATTTTTTTCACGTTCTCTTAAACTATTACTGTTATCACTTAAACTAGAACTGTTATCACTTAAACTATTACTGTTATCACTTAAACTATTACTGTTATCACTTAAACTATTACTGTTATCACTTAAACTATTACTGTTATCACTTAAACTATTACTGTTATCACTTAAACTAGAACTGTTATCACTTAAACTATTACTGTTATCACTTAAACTATTACTGTTATCACTTAAACTAGAACTGTTATCACTTAAACTATTACTGTTATCACTTAAACTATTACTGTTATCACTTAAACTATTACTGTTATCACTTAAACTATTACTGTTATCACTTCGCATGTGAAAAAATCTATGATGAAAGCAAGGTCTTCGGAAAAATTACATGTTTACTCATGTTCTAAAATTTACACTTTGCAATAAATCCTGAGTTTATTCAAGTTCAAAATCGCTGAATTTTCGCTCAAAACGGCAAATCTTTGAAGATGTTATCGACATCGCTGGCCGCCGATTTGTTGCCATTGGTATCGAATACTTCAGCTGATGTTTCAGTTTCCTTGGTCAGGGATGCAATACTGGAATTGGTTGCACCCGAGATTGAATAGCAGGCGCGGCGTTTCGTGCTGACGGAGCCCGTGCGCGGAATAGATGGTGAGGTTCGCGGTGATCTGCAGTGGTAAATAGTTATCTTGGTACCGCGAGCTAAACCATTCGGTGAGTGAGTGAGTGAGTGAGTGAGTGAGTGAGTGAGTGAGTGAGTGAGTGAGTGAGTGAGTGAGTGAGTGAGTGAGTGAGTGAGTGAGTGAGTGAGTGAGTGAGTGAGTTAGTGCGTGAGTGAGTGAGTGATCTAACCTTTTGCTACCACTAGATTTATCTCCATCGGATCTTGTCGACGTCTGTGGTGTTATGGTCTTGGGTCTCTCTTCATTTCCGTTGCTGTCACTGTTTCGTTTACCACCGTTGTTGTTGTTGTTGTTGTTGTTGTTGTTGTTGTTGTTGTTACTATTTCCATTATTTCCATTGTTGTTATTTCCACCCAGTGTGTAGCTGCTACCGTGGTTGTTGTTGTTGTTGTTGCCGTTGTTGTTGATAACAGTTTCGGGATGGGCTCCCAGCGATTTATAAACTATGGTGGCACATGATGTCTTGTTGGATGAGGTTTGTGTGGTCGGGGAGGTGTACCTGCGGGACGTATGGGTATGAGGGTATAAGAATGAAACAATAAAGAAAACGATTTCTACCGGAAACCTGGAAAAAAGTGAGTGGCCAACCAACGTTAGCAGTATCAAGAACGAATGAAATTTTTTATAGAGGTAGTGAGTGAGTGAGTGAGTGAGTGAGTGAGTGAGTGAGTGAGTGAGTGAGTGAGTGAGTGAGTGAGTGAGTGAGTGAGTGAGTGAGTGAGTGAGTGAGTGAGTGAGTGAGTGAGTGAGTGAGTGAGTGAGTGAGTGAGTGAGTGAGTGAGTGAGTGAGTGAGTGAGTGAGTGAGTGAGTGAGTGAGTGAGTGAGTGAGTGAGTGAGTGAGTGAGTGAGTGAGTGAGTGAAAGAGTGAGTGAGTGAGTGAGTGAGTGAGTGAGTGAGTGAGTGAGTGAGTGAGTGAGTGAGTGAGTGAGTGAGTGAGTGAGTGAGTGAGTGAGTGAGTGAGTGAGTGAGTGAGTGAGTGAGTGAGTGAGTGAGTGAGTGAGTGAGTGAGTGAGTGAGTGAGTGAGTGAGTGAGTGAGTGAGTGAGTGAGTGAGTGAGTGAGTGAGTGAGTGAGTGAATGAATGAGTGAGTGAGTGAATTAGTGAGTGAGTGAGTGGAAATTGTTTAACCGGGTTGGACTCTGGATGACCTCGTCATCGTCATCCGTAACCATTTCGTTCACGTTGTCGATCTGACAGTCAGTCAGTCAGTCAGTCAGTCAGTCAGTCAGTCAGTCAGTCAGTCAGTCAGTCAGTCAGTCAGTCAGTCAGTCAGTCAGTCCGTCACTCAGTCAGTCAGTCAGTCAGTCAGTCAGTCAGTCAGCCAGTCAGTCAGTCAGTCAGTCAGTCAGTCAGTCAGTCAGTCAGTCAGTCAGTCAGTCAGTCAGTCAGTCAGTCAGTCAGTCAGTCAGTCAGTCAGTCAGTCAGTCAGTCAGTCAGTCAATCAGTCGGTCAGTCAGTCGGTTCGGTAAACCATTCAATCAGTCAGTTAATCAATCAAAAAATCGGTCAATAAATTGGTTAATGAATCAGTCAGTAAGTCATCAAACGGTTGAAATGATTTATTAGCCATTTGTTCAGCTTCCATTCCGTTCACGTTTCAAGTCAGAGATATGTAAGAATTTCGAACTCACTTTTCAATGACGGTTATATTTCTTCCATATTCACTATAACTCACTCGCTCACTCACTCACTCACTCACTCACTCACTCACTCACCCGATGCCTGGGCGTCTCATCTAATAGCGGCTGAGTAATGGTATTTAATGAAGTGGTGCCGCGACCTACACCACTACAGGTGGAGCTTTGCATCTGCGGATTGATTTGACCGCCTGGAAAAGAAGTTTGATTGAATGAAGGCATTAGCGAACGAGAAGGGGGAAAGTGGAATTCCCCCTCTTTGGTGGTTTCAAAAAGTTGGGTTTGTACCCTAAGCTGTAGGTTAAATGGCCTGAAAACTGCAAATCCCCGCTCTTTGACGAAATTCCCCTCCATTTGGAAGATTAGCTCGTCCGCCAGTGATTTGATTGAATGAAGGTATAGTTTATTTGGCAGGAAGCGTTTTCAACTTCGGTCTTTTCAACTTTAAAATTTTCGTCGAGTTAAGTGTTGGCTAAGTTGAAACCGACGGTCGCGAAAAAAAATTCTGAAGATGAAAAGACCGAAGTTGAAAAAGCCAAAGTTGAAAATGCTTCCTGCCAGTTTATTTAGGTTTTTCTGTAAACGAGAATTCATTAAGGCGCGAGTTTTTTTGAAGGGTTTTTTCGCACGTGTTCAAGTTTTTTTTCTCCATGCACGGTTTTTGGAATTAGAAGTAAAAAAACACCGTGACCAAGTTATATCCTCTAGTCACCTTTGTTGTACCCATAATAGTATTATCGTGAAAGGCCGCTACATTACTGAATTTGAATGCGTGCCTTTTGTTGAACGATTTCACGAGCATCCAGACACTAACTTTGTTCTATAACTTGGTCAGGATTCTTTGTTATCAAAAAAACGATTCTTATGAACCATTACCACATTAACAATGAATAAGTAACGTTCGTATGTAGTCTAGATGTCCTGTGAAAAAAAGTTCGTGGAAATTTGAAAGCGCGCAAAAAGCAAACTCGAATTTAAACTGCACGCCAAAACTTTTACTGAGTAACAAGAAACCTTGGATAGGCTATAATTCTTCTACAGACACCACTGGCGACCGAGCCAGACCTCCAAAGGGAGGGGAAATTCGCTAAAAAAGGGGAATCGGTAGTTTTTATGCCTTTTTACCAACACCTTTATGAACAAACCCGTTTTTGGTAACTTTCAAAGAAAGGGAATTCCACTTTTCCCTCCCTTCTCGTCCACTAGTGACAGACACCAACCGTCTTTGCCCGATCCGCTAGCCATGAGTACCAGCTTATTGAGAGCGGTGATCTTGGCATTGAGCCAATAAAAGCCGAAGCTGAAATCGGCCCACTCCCTTACTCCCTCCCTCACTCACTCACTCACTCACCCACTCACTCACTCACTCACTCACTCACTCACTCACTCACTCACTCACTCACTCACTCACTCACTCACTCACTCACTCACTCACTCACTCACTCACTCATTCACTCACCCGACGAGCAATATGATGAGCAGACAGAATGCCAGTACCAGAATCTGGCAGACCACGCATACGGCCAGTTGGTACTGATTCGCCAACGATACCTTGCGTATCAACTGCAGATCCTGCAAATTATACCCAATATATTTCTAAAAAAATTTGGGGTTTCAAATTATTTCTAATTTTTTTGCTTTTGTCTTATACAGAATTGATTAAGAGGAAGTATCATATTTTTATATATATACGACAATAAGACAGCCAATCACGATAGGACGAGTCAAACATACAAAGGGAGGGGAATGTCTAGTTCAAATGTTTTCAAAGTACAGGGTGTCCCATTTAAAAGTCCGGATTTTTATTTTAAATAACAATCGCAATTTTCTTTCGATTTCAAAAAATTTTGCGCCAGGTTATAGACAATTTCTGGCTATTTTGTTTTATTTTTAATTTTTTCAAATCGAGTTTGCAAATCGATTTTTATGAAAAAATTCCCAACATACCCGTTTTTCACATTTTTATACTCAAGTCGGCGGTTTTTAGACGATAGCGTGACCTTTATTGAAATAAAGATTCATAACTTAAATAATAATTTCAGTTCAATAATGTTTTAAACTTGTTTTAATACGGAATACTGATAAATTGTTAGCACTCATCAAAACTAACAAGCTGCTTACTGACAGTAACCACAAAGCACTCAAACTCCGCATCGGCAAGCATGCACTTGCGCAGGGAGCGTGGTTTCTCCTTCCTGTGAAAGATTAACTTACCCAGCTTGAAAAAAATTGCTAAATAACGGTAAAACACAATGAATTACAATATTATGTTTTGGAAACCACCACATCATGTCGGTGTTGAGTATGGATAAACCTGATGTGCAAACTTTCACAAAAGGAAACCCAAGCTCCCCGCGCTAGCGCATGCTTGTGGATGCGGAGTTTTAGCAGCATGTTGGTTAGATGATTGTTACCAATTTGATTGTTATCCGTCTCATAACATGTTTTTATCATATTATTCAAGTGAAATGATTTCTTAAATTATCAAAATTGCTTTTGTAACGCTCACGCTATCGTTTAAGAAGCCACCTACTACAATGCAAAAACATGAAAAAGGGGGGTGTCGGGAATTTTGTCATAAAAATCAATTCGTTGAGTTGATTTCGGAAAATAAAAAAATAAACAAAATAGCCAAAAATTGTCTATAACTTGGCGCAATTTTTTTTGAAATCAACTGAAAATTACGATTGTTATTCAAAATAAAAATCCGGACTTTTAAATGGGACACCCTGTATTGTAGTTTTTGTTCTGTTTCTTTTCTAGCATTTCTTCTTGATAAAAGAGTGCGGCGTTTTTGGGGCTTTTTATATTCATTATGCATTTTAGCCGGAACATTATACAGCGGTGTGCATCCGTGAGTGCGGTTGCTATGCTCCTGAGCACGAAGGTGCGTTAATATGAAATGAGTGCGGTTAGAACGTGGGTGCAGTACGTACGTACGCTTCGCACCTGTACCATGTACAGGTAAAACAACTAATTAAAGAACATTGGTGTTGGCATGCTATTAACAAAGGATATTCACAAATTCACGAATAAGCAATCCCAAAGTATTCATACATCAGTGAAGGGTAAAGTGCGAATGAAGGGTAAAGTTGTACCTGTGTGTGGGGAAAGTGAATGTTAAAACATTACGTTCATGAATCATCATCTTACCGCAGGTTCACAGATATCCTTCGAAAAAAATTTGATCTTTAAATATTTGAATGAGTTTTTTCTCTCATTTTACTGACTTCATATCATACCTTTTAGTACTTTTAGCTGGACTATATAAAGCGTATTATACGATATTTTTCAATAGTCAAGAGATCGGGCAGTTCGTGAATATCGTACATTATATTCGTTCGATAATACCTCCTTACTCAACCAATACTCAACCTGAGCTCACCCTTGCCCCGACCTACTGTATGTGTGAACTTATGCACACATGTGTACATACCAAGCTCGAGCTTATCATGAACCTGAGCCGAGCGTGCGATATTCATCCAGAGTGCGTCGATATTCATGACATTGGGCACTTGAGGAAACGGGCGCATATCGTGAATATCGAACAATTTTAGCAAGTTCTATATCTATGTATTTTACATCAACCTGAGCTCAACCGTCAAAGCTCACCCTAACCCCGTCATACGTGACCTTCCTAAAGCCCAAACTCTACCTCCTCCGAACCTGAAACGAGCGTACGATATTCATCCAGAGTGCGTCGATATTCATGAGATTGGGCAGTTGGGGCAGCGGGCGCATATCGTGAATATCATGGGCGATCAACTGTGATTCTCTGGTGATCCAGCCGTAGAGTTTCTGCCAGGTATCTAGGGTTGTGTCCAGATAGCCATGGTCATTTTCATCTGCGCTCTGACCGTCCGTTGCTGACCACGACACGGACGTACCGACGGCTGACGACCTGAAGATGGAGGATGGTTTGGTGGTTGAGATGGTGGATTGGAAAACGAGGGTGTCGAGGTTCAATTCTCGGGTGGGTGGTAAAACGTCGAGGTAATTTCTTATCAGTTTCTGGAGTTGTGAGTAATAATCACTGGCTGTTTGCATTGTTATTCTGATGGGATGTACCGGCTGTTCAGCTGTATAAAATGAGTATGAAATCATACATCTATCGTTTTAGTTGGGTTGAGAAGAATACTAGTTTACATGCGGTAAATAGATTTAGATGAATCCAATAACATCAGGAGAGAGAAAAACATGCTCTCAAAGTTATGATCAACTGGAAATGAAAATGCCTACTCGCAGCGTTGCGATAGTCGAATGGATAGCATGCGATAGTAGGGAACAGTTGCGGCGGGTTCAAGACCCGAGGGACAAATTACGGCCACTGACTTCGCGGCCAGTTTGTATGAATAACGGTTTGGGAGAGACTTCAATTCCAATTCAACGTCCCACCCACTACCACCACCACAACAACATCAACAACAACAACAACAACAACAACAACAACAACAACAACAACAACAACAACAACAACAACAACAACAACAACAACAACAACAACAACAACAACAACAACAACAACAACAACAACAACAACAACAACAACAACAACAACAACAACAACAACAACAACAACAACAACAACAACAACAACAACAACAACAACAACAACAACAACAACAACAACAACAACAACAACAACAACAACGAGCAACAAACTAACCCTTGATGGTCGTGCGGGTTGGCGTAGGCGAGAATTTTGGAAAAACTCCTCCCAACCAATCAGCATAGAGAACGGCAATGACGGCAGCCAATCAGCGTCAAGCAATCACTTCAAGGCAATCATTCCACGATAGACCATTTTGGCGTCAGAGAATTCCGTGGAATTCCTTGGAAGTTGGCCGATGAAATTGGTTTCAGACGGAGGCGGTAACGAAATTTTATTACGGTTATTTATATTCGGCAAATCACCAACTCCGCAATGAATGACGGGTCGAGTAGGGAAGGTAGGAGTTTGGTTGTTGGAGTTATTCAATTACTCAGGTCGATCGGTACTGGTTGAATAGTTATAGGATGATCAGGGTTTCTTGTTTACAAAAAATTGTGTTTTGGACAAGTTATCATGTATAATAAATTAAGAAAGACGTTCGTAGTGGCCTACATTTTGAAAAAAAACCGAATTTCCCTTGAAAATGTTGAATATTAAAAGGATAACATCGGAAAAGTGCATGTTATTTTTCAGCTGGACAACAAACAACAATAACCCGACAAACGGAATATATTGTATGTAGTTTTATGTATAACGTTTTAAGTAGTTAATCAGAACCTAAATCATATCATCAAAGTTGTTATTTAATTTTAAGACAATATCAATTAAAATAAAAGGTTGTTTTCGAAGGAAAATATTTTCAGTGAAAAGTATGGGAAAAGTTTTACAAGACCGCTGAACCGCTGCACCGACTATACTGTATGTACTGAAAAAAGCAAATGTGCCTTTCTTCTGGGTCACGTCGCGGGACATTGGTACGCGTTTTATGGCATTCGAAAACGCCATGTAAACAACATTTTCAGGTGGCCAAATTATGTAATGAATTCGACCTGGTTCACCAGCGGACGAGGGAAGAACGCAAAAAGTGAAATTCAATGTGGCTTGTTTCAATCAAAAAGTTCTCAAGAGTGGCATGTTACTCAAAAAAACATGAACACGTGCCAAAGGCAATTTTGAATTAAAATTTAGCGCCAATACTTTCTGATACAAGAAACCCCGGATAGGTTGTACATATACAAACATACGTATGTATGTAGATCATACTTATCTTTACATACACTAGTTATGGTCACATACATACAGAAGTCAGGTTCCATTTCAATACTTCAGCTCAGATTCTGAAGAGAGCCTTTTTACACTCGCTTCTTAGTAGAAAGCACTAGCGGTTGAGAAGGTGGCTTTTTCCCCCTTTTGGCGTGTTCAAAATGTTTATTTTGTTTCTAAAGATGTAGGTAAAATGACTTTAAAACTGTGAATTCCACGCTCTATATTTCTCCCCTCCGTAATTCCCCTCCGTTTGAAGGATTGGCTCGTCCGCCAATGATAGAAAGTTGTACCATATTGATACAACCGAAGCACTGTACTCCAAGGAAACCTCACACAGCTCGAATGCTGACAAATATACGGAAATTTGAATATCAAGGTTTCACAATCTTAGAAAAACTACCTCAGAAATTTTTTCTAGATTCTTTGTAAATGTAATTATTTGAAGTTCAAAAACTTATTATGATAAACCATATTTGGTTGATTATAAAAACTTAGTATATACAGGGTGGGCCAATAAAAATCACACATTCTTTGAAAGAAAAACACAGGGCTTTATCACAAACTGGCCGTGGAAATCCATTGCATGCTCGAGTGAACCACGCGTTTTGTTTGCTTACAACCGTAACCGGAAGGCAGTGGCGGACGAGCTAAACCTCCAAAGGGAGAGGAACTTTCTCGAAGAGGCAGATTTCAGGTCATTTTACCTAAACCTTGAGGAACAAATTGTACTTTTAGAAACAACCAAAGAGGGGGGAATTCCCCTTTCTCTTTCATTCTCGTCCGCTAGTGCCGGAAGGGAATCACTCCGAAGCGAAAACCGTATGAAGCTTCCCTCACCCATGTACCAAAACTACGTGTTAAACTATATTTTTGCAGACAGAATTGAACGTACACTGCTACTGATTGATAATGATATAACGGGAAATATCAAAATGGGCTCCGGTAATAACTTTGGTAATGGGCTCTTTTTTAATTTAATCTTCTAATCCATAACGACTTTGTTGCTGCCCTGGTCTAATGGTTAAAGTGCCGGCCTCGCGAGCCGCATGTCCGGGTTCAAATCCCGGGTTGAGACACAGCGAATTCAAGGACGTTGTTGATGATCAGTGATTGTCATATATGTACGTAAATATGGGTAACCGTTGTTTCACTTTATTTGTGACTTGGTATCCAACTTGCTATTTTGGCATGAAAACTGAATAAATTTGATTTATTTTTTTTATTTGATATACAGAGCATTCTATAACGTTGTTAATGATCAGTGACTGTCAAATGAGAACATGGTGACCGTTATTAATATATTTGTGATTTGGTATCCAACTTTGCCAAGCGATTGCCGCCATTGGCGGACGAGCCAAAAACCTCCAAAGGGAGGGGAATATTTCCAAAGAGGAGAGAATTCGGCGAAATTAGGCCTATCTTCCTACACCTTAGGAAACGAATTTAACATTTTCAGAACGTCAAAGAGGAAGGAATTCCACTTTTCCCGTGCCTTCTCGTCCGCTAGTGATTGTCGCTCTTGCACTTGATTGTGCGTTTTGGTACACAGGACAAAAATTATACTATTTCCCCCACCGGACCACCGAGTAATTTCGATTCCACTATAGTCTATTAGGGAAGTTTGCGTCCAAGAGCCCCTCAAATATACAACTAGACCCATATGGTGCTGTACTTCAAAGGGCGGGAGGAGGGGCGAGGTAGCGATTGAATTCGGAGCTATTTATTGCACTCACTGGCGGACAAGTCAAACCTCTAAAGGGAGGGGAATTTCATCAAAGAGGGGGAATTAGCCATTTTCAAACAATTTTACGCACACCTTAGGGAACAAATTCTACTTTTTGAAAACGCTAAAGAGGGGAATTCCACTTCTCCCACCTCTTCTCGTCCGCTAGGTGATTGCAGTTTGCTTGGAAGAAGGGAACCATTCCAGTCCACAGAAATAACCACCCACAACATCGAATATACCTATTATTATTTTAGAACTTTATTCATCAATTATTATCAAACCACACTTAACTTTTACGATAGTTATCTCTGGTGTACATAACTCATCTAATCACTGGCGGACGAGAAGGGGTGGGAAAAGTGGAATTCCCCCCTCTTTGGCATTTTTGAAACGTAGAATTTGTTCCCTAAAGTGTAGATAAAATGACCTGAGAACTGCCAATTCCCCCTTCTTTGACAAAATTCCACTCCCTTTAACGAATTAGCTCGTCCGCCAGTGCATCTAATTCATAAACACGATTGAAGAAGTGCGATTGCATTTGAAGCTAAAGTTCGTATGTTCTTTCTGCAATCAAAAATGTTGCATAAAACTTCTGATAATGAAACATCAGACAATCAGTGTTAACACGCATACCAATCATCATCACCTCATGCTATACTGTGTTAAACTATGGTGTCAAACGAGTTGAGTTGAGGCTAGTGATGTTTCGTTATCAGAGGTTTTCGGCACAATTTTAGCTTGCAGAAACGGGCTTTATTTATTGGACTTTGTTAGGGCAGACGAAACCATGCGGAACGACACAAACAAATATGTGCGATGAAAAATAGGTAAAATAAAAATAAATTTCTCAAGTAATTATTTCTGAAAATCACATTAGACTTTCATGATATCATTGGTGTACATAACTCATCTGATTCATGGATAGGGTGCGCTACTTCAGATCCGTAGTGGGGGGGGGGGGGGGGGGGGTGACATTCGATACGGTGCGGCACTGGCGGACGAGCTAAATACCCAAAGGGAGGGGAATTTCGTCAAAGAGGGGGAATTGGCAGTTTTGAGGCCACTTTACCTACACCTTAGGGAGCAAATTCGACTTTTTGAACTCGCCAAAGAGGAGGGAATTCCACTTTTCCCACCCCTTCCCGTCCGCTAGTGCGGTGCGGTACTTCGCCGCTACTACGGTGCAGTGCAGGCGATTGAATACGGAGCTCTTTATTTCAGTGAGTTCGGACGGAGTGAACCATTCGAAAACAGAGAAATAACCATGCACAGAGAACTTGAAAAATGAAAAATACGTTCAAATTTCATTCATTTGGTCACCCATTTGTTGCATCATTACGGTTTCATGGAAATAACTTTTGAAACCAGATACATATGAAGCCATTCAAACAGTGATCAGTTCACTAGAGTTTAGAGTTCACTTAGATTACTTGCGTAGCTTCTTTTGACCGCAGTATACTGTATACATATAGTCGAATTTATTGGTTACGCCTTTTTAGGGAACTTTTTTGTGTAAAACCTTTCCCTCACCCAGAAATTGGCGGTCGAAAGCAGCAATTTGGGGTTGATGAAAAGGTTTTACACACAGGAAAGTTCTTAAAAAGATTATTATGACTCTTTTTAGGAACTTTTGTGTATAAAACCTTTTCATCAACCCAAACTGCTGCATTCGACCGCCAATTTCTGGGTGAGGGAAAGTTTTTACACAAAAGAAGTTCCCAAAAAATAGCGTAACCAAAAATTCGACTATATGTAGGTATGCGAAATAAGAGACAAGTCCCATCTTGTTTGGGTCTGAGTTGATGTGTTCAGCTTAGAGTGTTTGTATGTGGGGCCCCATAAACGCCAAACAAATAAAATGAGACAGATTTAGTGGCATCGGTTCATGGTCACAGTCACATAAACACATTCCATTGGCACATGCATCCCATTCACGGACGGACGAGCTAATCCTCCAAAGGGAGGAGAATTTCATCAAACAGGGGGAATTGGCAGTTTTCAGGCCATTTTACCTACACCTTAGGGAACAAATTCCACTGTTTGAAACCGCCAAAGAGAGGGGAATTCCACTTTTCCCTCCCCTTCTCGTCCGCTAGTGATCCCATTGGCGATCGAATGTGATTTCGGGCACAAACTCGGTGCGGTTTGCTAAAGCCGGTATGCTGTTTCTGCACGCCAAAAATGTTGCCTAAACGTCTGATAATGAAACATCACAAGCCTCAACTCAACTCGGGGGTTGTACAAACGTACTCGTATTCGGCAAGTCTGGTTCGTTTTGACCCACTTTTAGGAAAGGGGGACCTAAGCTGAAATTCTAACTTAGAGAAGGTTAGTGCCTAATAGTTCAGTCCCTTCTGCAAGACTCACCTAGATTGATGGCCGAGACTCATCAGTTGCAAACCATCAATAACTAACTAATGAGAAAGTTTTTGAGTCGTTCAAATTGCTCACACGCGGGATAGTTTTGAAAGTCATTGGGAAAGTGGGGGTCTTTCAAAAGTTTTCTCATTTTTACACGGCTTCTTCATCTACTGAAGCCATCAAGGCACAGACATACCATTCAGAACGGTGTTTTCGTAGCAGCCAGAGAGTTGAATAAACTGAGGCAGAAACCACAGAGCAACGCGTCAGGTTCTGTGTCTCCAGGTTTCGAACTTACGATCCCTGTTTTCAAGGCTGACGCTCTATGCACTACACTACAGTAGTCTTCTAATCCAAAGAAAATGCTGCCGGACACTGGCGTATTAGAATTCAAACGGCGCTATTATAAGTCGATCGTAAATGGACCCTATATATTTGTAGCACCGTTGTAACCACATTAACACTTTTGAATTTAAACTTCGCGCCAAAATTCTTCATAGTCACATAAAACCCTGGATAGGCTATAAAAATGACACGCCATTGAAACGGCGACTGAGGACGCCGAAAGTAGCTGGATGTCATTCCTCGGCGGGTCATGCATAACAAAATGCGAAGTCGTGTCAGCACTGGAAAACGAGCCGATCATACAAAGGGAGGAGCATTTCGTCAAATAGGGGGGAATCGGCCGTTTTAGGCCATTTCACCTACACCTTAGTGAGCAAGTTCAACTTTTTGAAAACGCCAAAGAGGGTGTATTCCACTTTCCCCCCCTTATCGTCCACCCACATCGCTAGTGCGTGTCAGTGCCGGGGGGGGGGGACTTTCAATGACCCCGCCATGAGCAAAAAAGCCAATTTCAGTCGGGCTCGCGAGAAAAACTTTTACAAACCACCCAACATGAAAACACCGGAAAAGATTTGCATCGTCGCATATTAAACAACAACAACAACAACACCAACACCAACAACAACAACAACAACAACAACAACAACAACAACAACAACAACAACAACAACAACAACAACAACAACAACAACAACAACAACAACAACAACAACAACAACAACAACAACAACAACAACAACAACAACAACAACAACAACAACAACAACAACAACAACAACAACAACAACAACAACAACAACAACAACAACAACAACAACAACAACAACAACAACAACAACAAGACACCGGAAAGGAATAGGGCACACCGGACACTGGAAGATCGTGACATTATTTAGACTTGCAAATCACTAGCGACCGAGAAGGGGAGGGAAAGATGGAATTCCCCCCGTCTTTGGCAGTTTCAAAAAAGTTGAGTTTGTTCCTTAAAGTGTAGGTTAAATGGCTTAATCTCTGGGGTGTTTCCCCCTCTTTGGAAAGATTCCCAACCCTTTGGAGGTTTGGCTCGTCCGCCAGTGTTGCAAATAACTAGACCAACCAAGCCAACACTGTAGCCTCGTATAACTTGGTCAGGGTTTGTTGTTGGGATCAAACATTCATTTTGCCGGTAAATTTTTGTTTGTTGTCCAAATGCTAAAAAAATTTTCCTCGATTTAGGAAAGCGCACCAAAACATATTTGAATTCAAACTGGGCGCCAAAAAGTTTTTTTGACTAAAGAAACCACGGATAGGCTGTATAGCCTATCGAGCGTTTCTTGTCACTCAATAGAGTTCTGGCGCACAATTTGAATTCAAATCTGATTTTGGGCCCAAAAATATTTTCTTGGATAACATAACAACGTGCGCCGAATTGCATGTAAGTGGTAAAAGGTTTAGGGAAAAGATTTTGTTCATCGTCCGTCAGTGGATCATAGGGACCGGCGGTAAATGAAACGCACTATTGCCTGTCATCAACCATTCATAAATCATGAACCGGACGCCGTCTTCAGTGCACTTGGGGACGAGAAGGGACGGGGAAAGTGGAATTCCCCCTTTTTGGCCGTTTCAAAAAGGAAAATGAGTTTTCTAAGGTGTGTGGGTAAAACGGAAATCTCCTCTCTTTGGAGGTTTAGCTCGTCCGCCAGTGGACCGGCGGTAAATGAAACGCACGATTGCCTGTCATCAACCATTCATAAATCATCAACCGGACGCCTTCCTTGATGCACTAGGGGACGAGATGGGAAGGGAAAAGTGGTATTCCCGCTCTTTGGCCGCTTCAAGAAAAAAAATTAGTTTTCTAAGGTGTGGGTAAAATGGGCCTCAAGCCTGCTAATTCCCCCTTATCTGATAAATCCCCGTCCTTTTGGAGGATTGGCTCGCTCGTCGGTGCTGCAGTGGACACTCGGAGTGAACGCACTAGCGGATGAGAAGAGGTGGAAAAAGTGGAATTCCCTCCTCTTTGGCCGTTTTCAAAACGTTGAATTTGTTCCCTGGGTGTAATAAAATGGCGTAAAAACTGTCAATTTCCCCCTCTCTTTGACGAAATTCCCCTCCCTTTGGAGGTTTAGCTCGTCCGCAAGTGAGTGGACGGGGGGGGGGGGGAGGGGGGGGCATAAAGACCGTCCCGTCCGTCCATGCCTTCAACTTTGTGATCAAATTGTTGAGTGGGGCGAAGATGCAAAGAATAAAAAAATTTATTATTGGGGTCGGAAATCCATTCAAGTGATATACGTCCTATTGAAACTATCATTGGAATTGAGTTTTTTTCATGCTTATATGTACTCATAACATCAAGGTAAAAATATCACGAGAAGTGATTTCTATCCCAGATTAGGATAAGATCAGTTCATAGATCATGAACTGGACGCCGTCCTCAGTGGACGCGTGGACGGTGGATCATCTAGAGAGACCGTTTTGTCTAACAAGAATGCCGGGTTGGCTTGAAATATCTCGTTTAATCATCGGCATGCAAATTCAGTAACCTAACCAATTAAAATGTCCATACTCACTGTTTCAACTGTTCTATATTACTAAGAATCTTCCTAAAAAAACTCAACGACCGACGACAAAAGCCACCAGTCAAAAAAATCTAATCCAATGGCGTTAGACAAACAAATGTACAACTGCGGGAACCACTGGTGGATGAGCCAAACTTCCAAAGGGAGGGGAATTTCCTCAGAGAGGGGAGGATTCACTGTTTTCAGGCTATTTAACCCACATTTTGGGGAACAAACTCTTCTTTCTGAAAAGGCCAAAGAAGGAGGATTTTCCTTCCCCTTATCGTCCGCTAGTGCAACTGTGGGAACGTCTTGTGTACAATCCTACCTAAAAGAGGTGGTTCAACAAGGGATTTTTCACTGGCGG
>OZ038443.1:27103984-27108705 GCA_964036265.1 Daptonema setosum
AAACAATTTTCCGCTATTACGCTGAATTTTAAAAAATTTGATTTGGTTCAGTATTGCGTATTTAACGGCCGATCCAGCAACATGCCTGTTTATGTTCTTAACGTGACCGCAATTTAGAGATTTTCACCGAAATTAAAATTTGATACAAAAGAACGAATTTTTGTTTAAATTTGTGTTAAACAGCAGGAAGATGTATATTTCAAAAGTCAAAGTAAATTTTTCATTCCATTAATTGCTTTTTTCAAACTTTTTTTATCCGCAACTTTTCGCCAACATTTGCTAGAAATTGCGATTCTGTTTCCATTAGAAGGTGGAATAATTGATCAAATCAAAAAATGTTCCCAGTACTTCAGATTTATGGTATTAGCTATCAGTGTTGCATGTTTCAAGCCATATAGTTGAACTATCAGAAAGTTATTCAATGTTTCATGCGACATACTTGGCTATAAAGTGTAATTTTAAGGCATGTTGCTGGATCGGCCGTAAAACACGCAATACTGAACCAAATCAAAGTTTTTAAGCTTCAGCGTAATAGCGGAAAATTGTTTCATAAACCTGTGAAATTTTAGGTCATTATCTAAAACACTGTGAAAGTTATTAAAAAAATTCAGTCATTACACCTCGATGGGACACCCTGTATATTTGATTTTTTTAGATACACGAAGTGATAATATATGTTGAACAAGCTATAGTTCTCCCGAACTATAGTATATTTACTCGAATCCTCTCCTCTCCTCATCCAGATCTGATACGGTGGCATGCGGCTCATTTATTGGCATTTGGCCTCATATCTTGTGCCATGGGCTTTTTATGCCCGGTATACATACATAGCTTGTCCTGTGTTTCTTTTAAAAAAATTTTGCTGAATTAGAAATTTTATTTATTTATATGAAACCCTTTATGCAATGAATTAAACGTTTGTATGTGAAAATAGTTTTTTTAAACTTGACTACGCGTCTCATTGTTTTTTTTTACTCAAAGGTCAGCGGATTGGTGAAGAAACACACGATATTCGCCGGTACGTACCACACCTATCCCAGCTGTGGGTTTTTAGCCAGAACGGGGGAGACTGAGGTCAGGGGGGAGACTGTGGCTAAAACGGGCTGTGGCTAAATGGTACTGTGGCTAAATGGTACTGTGGCTAAAGAGGAATCGGACTGTGCCTAAATGGTACTGTGGCTAAAGAGGAATCGGACTGTGCCTAAATGGTACTGTGGCTAAAGAGCAATCGGACTGTGCCTATCAAACGTACACATACGATTACTGATAATAATCGTGCTCGAGTTGGGAGCCTACTCTGAAACTGCAGCAGCGAGCCGTATCCTGATGAAAGCAGGAGAAATCCCAAACCTCCTTTCACTCACTGTTTGTGGTTCGCCGATGTTGTGAGGGCCATACAAACAAAGAAAATCTCCAGTGATGACTGATGATAGATACCTTATTGCCTTTTTTCCAATTAAAACTTACTCAGCGTTCTATTTATTTACAATATTTTTTTCTTTTGTTTTTTTTGTTGTTTTAATAATTTACCATGACCATTCATTTATCCAGAATGAGGGGGTAACTTCCGGAGGGCTAAAGGGGAAGAGACGGAGTTCCCACTGTCCAGTTACCGAAGGAGGTCCGGTCAATGAAAGACCGGCCCCTCCAGGGGACCAGAAAAAACATGACATACACATCCATTCACAGTGATTTGAAGATACTACGTAATTTGGAAAACGCGCGCAATTTTGAGTAGATGTATTTTTCGATTTCACAAATTTCATGGGTTAAATTTTTATCCCCATAATCATCATTAACTTAATTTTTATCCCCATAGCCGAAAAACGATATACATGGTATAGCTTGGTCGAGGTATCTCGTTGTCGAAATTTAATTTCAAGGTTATGTTTTTGATTTAAAAAAAAACAGAAAGCTCACCAAAACAAATTTGAATTCAAATAGCGCGCCAAAAACTGTTTTTTTCTGACAATAAACCCTGCATTGGCTACACACAAACTTTTAACAATAAAAAAATGCCAATTCCTAATACATTGTGAACGCTGTATTGCCATTGGACTCAAGTGTTCCAGAGACTGTCTGTCATTGTTGCTGTCGAGATTGACTGCCACTGTTGTTGTTGTTGTTGTTGTTGTTGTTGTTGTTGTTGTTGTTGTTGTTGTTGTTGTTGTTGTTGTTGTTGTTGTTGTTGTTGTTGTTGTTGTTGTTGTTGTTGTTGTTGTTGTTGTTGTTGTTGTTGTTGTTGTTGTTGTTGTTGTTGTTGTTGTTGTTGTTGTTGTTGTTGTTGTTGTTGTTGTTGTTGTTGTTGTTGTGGTTGTTGTTGTTGTTGTTGTTGCTGCTGTTGTTGTTGTTGTTGTTGTTATTGTTGTTGTTGTTGTTGTTGTTGTTGTTGTTGTCTTTGTTGTTGTTGTTGGTCGCGGTTGTGAGCCATGAATCATGATATCATGAAGCTTTTATAGCAGGTAAATTTGGAAATGTTAAATTCAGTACCATAATTACAGTAATTACACCTCATTAACGGAGCTTATACACACCCAGCATAAACATTAGTCGATTCTGCATATAGTCGGTTATGTATGATAAACGTTTCCAAATTTGTCATGCAATAAACTATGTACCAGCCGCACAAAAAACTAATACATAAATTTGATGCTGTTTACATTTCGTCGTGTTACCCCCTTTTTCAATATCAATTTCCACAATCTTCACTTGCATTTTCAATGATTTTCTCAAAAATTAGTCCTTTTGGGCAATTTTTCTTTGTAAAAGTTCGTAGCGGGTCCTTAGCAATAGTTTCTGATAACAGGATACCTCTGGACCCAAGCAAGCTCTACCTACCCCTACGGTCACTGGCGGACGAGAAGGGGTGGGAAAGGTGGAATTCCCTCCAGTTTCGCGTTTTCAACAAGTAGAATTCGATCCCTAAGGTGTAGGTAAAATTGCCAAAAAACTGGCGATTCCCCCCCTCCCCCTTCTACGAAACTCCCCTCCCTTTGGGGATTTAGCTCGTCCGCCAGTGCCTACGGTCTTATATTTGTGAATCGAAGTGAAAGTAAAGCCCACAAAGGAAGCGTGTCTAGCCTATCCGGGGTTTTTGTTACTCATAAAAATTTTGACGCGCAAATACTATTCAAATCGATTCTTGGGTGCTCAAATTTAAAAAAAAATTGTTCACGACATCTGGAGAATCGGCGAAGGTGGCGGCCACCAGCGCACAAGAAGGGGTGGGAAAAGTGAAATTCCTCCTCTTTGGCGTTTTCTAAAAGTAGAATTTGTGTCCTACCGTGTAGGTAAATGGCCTGAAAACTGGTAATTCCCCGCACTTTTTTGACGAAATTCCTCTCCCATTGGAGTATTGGCTCGTCCGCCAGTGGTGACGGCTAATTGGTTGCATATTTCCGCAAAATAGAGCCATATAGAAATAGTTTTTGTATAACAAAATATGCTCCTTGACCAATCTATTTTGATATAAAATCAGACTTAATTTCGAGTTGTTCAACATATTTTTCACTTTCTCTTTCTCTTACTCTTGTTATGATTACGCTGTCACTCCTTCTTTATTGTCCTGCTCCTAATTGTAACCTTTTTCGTCTTCATTTCCTTTCAACCCCGTTTTTCATGTTCTATTTACGGGGACTTCTTTATCACTGAAGCCAACCGGGCACACCGTAAAGTATGTAATACAATTCAGAACGGTGTTTTCATAATGGCCAGAGCGGTTGAATATACTGACGGGCAATGGCAGAAACCAGGGAGCAGGATCTGGAAACCCCGAAGTTCTGTATCATGTTGGAACAGAAGTATATCGTCCCAGGCTCGGTGGTCATGCCCACTAGCGGACCAGAAGGGGTGGGAAAAGTGGAATTCCCCCCTCTTTGGCGGTTTTGAAATGTAAAATTTGTTCCCCAAAGTGTAGGTAAAACTTCCAAATTGCTTTCAATTCCCCCGTCTTTGGAAATATTCACTCGTCCGCTAGTGGTCGTGCGCGTGCCGTCCCATTTCTCGTTCCCAACGACATAATTCAATATTGTGTGATGCAGGTCTTGTTTTCCTGTTCGTGTTTCGGGCCCGAGAAATGATTTTCCTGTTTCTTTTCTCGGACTGAAAAGGTGCGCCAGATCCGATTTTGATTTCAGATCTTCTGGAGTTTCTATCAGTTTACAGAATTTTTTTTTCGGCTTGGGGAAAATCTGCATTCAGGATGGCAAGACGAAAAGAGGTGGAAAAAGTGGAATTCCCCCCTCTTTGGCGTTTTCGAAAAGTGTACTTTGTTCTCTAAGGTATAGGTAAAATTACCTTGAAACTTCCGATTCCCCCCTCTTTGAAGAAATTCCGTCCCTTTGAAGGATTATCTCGTCCGCAAGTGATGCAGTCTTGTTTTCCTGTTCGTGTTTCGGGCCCGAGAAATGATTTTTCTCTACTTCAACTTCAACTTTTATTCGGGTTTCTCACCATAATGGCAACGAGGAATACCAAGTCACAAAGTGAAATAACGGTCATTCCTAGAAAATATCTGTATCTGTCCGACTGAAATGTACCCCAGACCCACTGGCGGACGAGGCAAACCTCCAAAGGAAGGGGAATTTCAACAAAGAAGGCCATTTTCCACAAATTCCACTTTTTGAAATCGCCAAAGAGGGGGAATTCCACTTCATCCCACACCTTCTCGTCCGCTAGTGCCCCGGACCCGATTTCAGAACTTCTCGAATTTCTATTGGTTT
>OZ038443.1:27108905-27151405 GCA_964036265.1 Daptonema setosum
ATTTGTGATAAGATTTTGATTAAATTACGCGTGTTTTTTTATATTAACGACAACTAGAGTATGAATGACTTAGAGAATATATATGGTACATAATTACAGACATTCCAGTTGTTCCTGAAAAGAAACCCGCTTTCTCATCTCATTGAAAAAAACTATATTGTTGATTAACAAGTTAGTCGCGTAAAGTTTTCTAGATTTATCAAGTAATTATGCGTTAATCTGATTTTAACGCATTGCGATTGTGGTTCAGTTTGTAAGGAAGTATGCTTGAAAAACCAAGTAAGTTTGAATATCTACATAATATCTATGTATCTAAGGTTGTATTCGATTTACGTGATTGTTTTTGCAGGCAAAAAATTCAACGAGGAATGTTATCGATAAATAAATACATCATGAGAATCATAATCTAAATTCGATTGCTGTAGCAAAAACAACAACAACAACAACAACAACAACAACAACAACAACAACAACAACAACAACAACAACAACAACAACAACAACAACAACAACAACAACAACAACAACAACAACAAATACAACAACAACAACAACAACAACAACAACAACAACAACAACAACAACAACAACAACAACAACAACAACAACAACAACAACAACAACAACAACAACAACAACAACAACAACAACAACAACAACAACAACAACAACAACAACAACAACAACAACAACAACAACAACAACAACAACAACAACAACAACAACAACAACAACAACAACAACAACAACAACAACAACAACAACAACAACAACAACAACAACAACAACAACAACAACAACAACAACAACAACAACTACAACAACTACAACAACAACAACAACAACCATGCTGTTTAGCAACGACAAGCCGTTAATAATCACCTCACATCATCACGATCATGACGAAGATGAAATGGAGAATGGCCGGTTTTCCCATAGGAGAAGGTCAATCAGCATTGGAAAGTTAGTTCCTCTTTCGGTTACAGTTTTTTCCGATTTTTTTTGTTGTCTAAATTGATTTATGACTTCGTTTTTGTTTACTTGGATTTGTTTCCTCATTAACTGATACCCTTCAAAATGGTGTTTTGTCCGTGTTTTGTCCAAATGTCAAGATTTTTTCTCGGAAATAAAAAATTTGTTAAATAAATTCTGAAATAAAATTTTTTCTGAGTAACTAGAAACTCTAGTTAGGCTATATTTTTTGTTTTATACTTGTCTTACTGATAATTCTATTGTCGAAAATGGACCATATTCATCGGATTTTCTTTTATGTTTTTCTTATACATACATAAAGTGAAACGTGAATGGATGCTTTTCTTACGTACATCCCTTGCGTGCATGTTTGCCATTTCCAATTTTCCATGTCAATTTTTGATTGCTCAGTTACAACTTTAGATTATATAAATTTTTGTTTAGCATTATCAATTGTTTAGGAGACAAAAGTTAAGAGCCTTAAATTTTTTTGGTACTTCAATAAGAATTTTTCCTGCATGAACAAAGAGCTGTAATAAGATCATTGCGACACTATGGGTTTATCCAATAGAGATTTGTTCAATTGGTTTCGAATCTCCTGTTCTGTAGGCGAAAAATAACATGAGACACTCTCAAAAATCCCGAGGAACACCAGCTGAACATGATGATTGCATGTTATAACATAGACCTGTTCAGTTGAGCAGAGTCGAAAGTTGACCATGCTGTTTTGCATCCCCATCTCTCACATTTGATCCAGGTTCAATTTTACAGTTCCCCGAGCTATGGTTTCCATCCCACTGTGTACTTTGATCTGTAGAAAAATTGCTTTTTTCTGAGTGGGTAGAACTTCCCATGTATTCCCCTCAGGTAAAAACATGATGTAAATAACCATTTATTCTTCTGTCCCTGGGGTTAATGACTAATCACGATATATAGTGAGGTTATAATGGATTCGATAAATGCCAAATTATACAAGAACTCTAATCCAACTGTGGATGGAACTTTGTCTCAGCTTCCCATAAAGTAGAAACTAGGCATAAATAAATAAGTAATAAAGATATTTAGAGTAAAAAGCATAGCAAAAATCACTAGGGTAAAAAGTTGAGAAGAGCACACTCCGAAGTTGAAAAGACCTGCCGGCTTTTCTTAATATCCGAAGCTCCCTAGTATACTTCCCATATTTTCAACTATTTAACAAACCGACTTCAAGATTGACCATTCTGAAATGTTGCAATGACATAAAAAATATTTTAACCCGAGCGTTATCGAGGCTGCTAAACGAACGGTAACCGACCCAAACCCACGGGAACAGAACGAACGACTACCATAATGTTGGCTGGTTGGTCAGTTCGGCGGCGTTATGTGTTACGCGTATCACTAGTTTATTTGTTACGCGTATCACTACATAGTTTATGTGTTACGCGTATCACTAGTTTATGTGTTACGCGTATCACTAGTTTATGTGTTACGCGTATCACTAGTTTATGTGTTACGCGTATCACTAGTTTATTTGTTACGCGTATCACTACATAGTTTATGTGTTACGCGTATCACTAGTTTATGTGTTACGCGTATCACTAGTTTATGTGTTACGCGTATCACTAGTTTATGTGTTACGCGTATCACTAGTGGGCGAGAAGAAGAGGAAAAAGTGGAATTCTCCCCTCATTGACGTTTTCGAAAAGTAGAAACTTTTCCCTAAGGTGTAGGTAAAACGCCTGAAAACTGCCGATTCCCCATTCTTTGACTAAATCCCCCTCTTTGATGAAATAATCGGACCCTGATTTTTGCGACTTTTAAGAATAGGCAAAGTCTTTCAAGAATAGGTATTTTAATTTTTGAGGCTACAAGTTATCGTGATTTAGATCTAAAAAAAATTGTAATGCAGGACAAATTTTATTGAAAGAATCGGTGCACGAAAACCGTATAGGCTCGTCCGGCAATGGCAGAACACACCAACGGAAGACTTGAACATTCAAAGGGAGGGGAATCTTCCCTTTGAGGGCGAATCGACAAAAATTAGGGGATCTTACCTGCAGCGTAAGGAATGAACCATGTACAGGGGTGGCCAAAAGTCTCGTAACACTTTTCGATGGCCGGTTACGAAAAAAATTTCCTCTGTGTGATCTTGTGTTCGCATTGATCCTGGCTCAAAATTAACCGAAAAATTCGATTCTGATGTTAGTTTTAAGATATAATGAACACAGATTCTTAAAATCAAGAATAAAGTAAAAAAATATGTGAAAAAATGATTTTTTTTTGTAAAAAATAACTTTGATTGTCATTTAAAAGGAACGATTTTTCAGTAATCAGTAAATAAACAGGTTACTCCGTATACCACCAACTGAGGAAACACGTATTTAACGTTTATTACAAGCGAAACATATTTAACGGGCCAGGTAAACATGTAGCCAAGAAATTCGCTTTACATGCTTTAACGCGTGTGCCAGTAGCTAAAACCTATTGTTTTTCGTCGGTTTTCACATTTTTCTGTTATAAATTACTGGTTTACTTATCAACAAGGGTACATACCTTAAGTTATCAGCTTTTCTACGGATTTTGGTCAAACCTTTAAGTAGTATCAACAAACAGCAACCACTCGTTAATCGACTCTCCAGACATGCTTAGCTTGAAAATGAGCTATTGCAATGTTCGGTCAAAAAAACTTGAAAAGCTTCTAGTTAGTTTCATTTTCACTTTTTTAGAAGTAAACTAGTTGTTTTTAAATGAAATAAACATAAACTTACGATTACTGATGATAAACCATACGTTTCAGTTACTGGCACACGTGTTGGAGCCTGTAAACCAAATTTCTTTGCTATATGTTTCCCTAGCCCTTTCCTTATGTTTCACTAGTAATAAACGTTAAATACGTGTTTCCTCGGTTGGTAGTAGCCGCTGTCACCTGTCTAGTTAGTTATTACTGAACATTTGTTCTTATTGAAAGACAATCAGGGTCAATATTTACGAAAAAATACCTTTTTTCACAGGTTTCGGACTTTATTCTTGATTTTAACAATCTGTTTTCATTATATCAAAAAACTAATATCAGAATCGGATTTTTCGGTCAATTTTGAGCCAGAATCATCATGAACGTATAATCACACAGAAGAAATTTTTCTCGTAACTGGCCGTCAAAAAGTGTTACGAGACTTTTGGCCACCCCTGTATACTTTATAAAACCGTTAAAGAGGGGGAATTCCAGTTTCCCCCTTTTCTGGGCCAATTGCCGAACATAAGAACGGTAATTGATTTCGATATGGTGTTGTGTTGTTGATGGTAAAGTATCCAGTTGAGTATGGTAACAGACTCACACACCCACAGTAAATTAGTTTTCCGTGGACGTTTTGGATGAAAATTGCCTGTGGTCACGTACGAGTTTACTATCGTATAACGATACTTACTGCAAGTACTTATAGAATATTATTGTGCTACATGTTTTTCTTTTATTAATATGAGAAATATAACGGCAACTTTTCTCAAAGACTTTTCAAATTTCTTTGGTGGTGAGTGAAATTGGCATTCATTTTAGAAATAGGAACCGCATCAATTGCATTGCTTTATGTTGCGTTGTAAATAATTCTCAACAAAGACGTCGTTAATTGAATATTCTAAATTTCCACCATAAAAATGCCAGAATCGAAGTTTCAAATCTGGTGGCGTCGAAAAAGGTTACGTTATGTTAGTGAGTGAGTGAGTGAGTGAGTGAGTGAGTGAGTGAGTGAGTGAGTGAGTGAGTGAGTGAGTGAGTGAGTGAGTGAGTGAGTGAGTGAGTGAGTGAGTGAGTGAGTGAGTGAGTGAGTGAGTGAGTGAGTGAGTGAGTGAGTGAGTGAGTGAGTGAGTGAGTGAGTGAGTGAGTGAGTCAATGACTGAGTGACTGAGTGAGTGAGTGAATCAGTGAGTGAGTGAGTGAGTGAGTCAATGACTGAATGAGTGAGTGAGTGAGTGCGAGTGAGTGAGTGAGTGCGAGTGAGTGAGTGAGTGAGTGAGTGAGTGAGTGAGTGAGTGAGTGAGTGAGTGAGTGAGTGAGTGAGTGAGTGAGTGAGTGAGTGAGTGAGTGAGTGAGTGAGTGAGTGAGTGAGTGAGTGAGTGAGTGAGTGAGTGAGTGAGTGAGTGAGTGAGTGAGTGAGTGAGTGAGTGAGTGAGTGAGTGAGTGAGTGAGTGAGTGAGTGAGTGAGTGAGTGAGTGAGTGAGTGAGTGAGTGAGTGAGTGAGTGAGTGAGTGAGTGAGTGAGTGAGTGAGTGAGTGAGTGAGTGAGTGAGTGAGTGAGTGAGTGAGTGAGTGAGTGAGTGAGTGAGTGAGTGAGTGAGTGAGTGAGTGAGTGAGTGAGTGAGTGAGTGAGTGAGTGAGTGAGTGAGTGAGTGAGTGAGTGAGTGAGTGAGTGAGTGAGTGAGTGAGTGAGTGAGTGAGTGAGTGAGTGAGTGAGTGAGTGAGTGAGTGAGTGAGTGAGTGAGTGAGTGAGTGAGTTAGCTATGAGTTAGTTATTCAACACTGTAAGTAGGTAACATGGTTAAGCAGTTCACAAACACGTTTCTTCTTCTTTTACGACCGAAAACCTCCACCGCAAAAAAACCATTAGCCCATCAAACTGAGTCCCATTGGCCTTTTATTGGTTCAGCAGCAGCGCATCCTCCAAGGTACACAAGATGGTAAAGGTTGGGGGGCATCCGATGGTTCCGTGGTTCCGGTTTTACCGTTTATGCTTTTGGTATATAGCACTTTCATGTTGTTTCAAGGCTGATTTTAGGTGAGCGCCGATTTTTTTGATTATAAATAACTCATTTTGAAAACAAATAGTTTGTGAGATCCCTTCGATTTGATCTCATTGCATGTATGTATAGCTTGTTAAAGGTAGCTTGGTCAGGTTATCAAAAAATATTTCTATGAACCGGGTACGCACATTTGCAATGAATTAAGCGCAGTTTCAGTTTGTTGTCCAAAGGCTGAGTGAAAAATATTTTGTGAATTTTTTTTAAAGCGCGCCAAAACACAGATTTGAATTCAAATTGTGCATCAAAAAGTTTTTGCCTAACAAGAAACCTTAGAAGGGCGTCATGCATGCAAAGGTTTGCACATGACTTTTTGAGTAACAGGAAACCCTGAACATGCTATCAGATTACCATAGATACATCTGATCGGGATTTTCGAGAAGGAACGAGTGGTCTCCAGTTCGTCGACAGTATGTATGTATGTATTATATTTCTCAGTCAATTAGGATTAGGATTATGTATAATTATTCCCAGCGCACTTTTTGTAATCTTTATTTGAAAACGTACGTACATATATAAAATAGCATATCCTGGTGTGTTATTTTAAAAAATTTCGCGCGCGCAGTCAAACTTTTTTTTGTCCCATTATATTGAAAAAAAATTTTTCGACCCATGAATATAAAACTTTTTTTTTGTCCCATGAAATTTAAAAAAATTGTGAACGAACGAACGAACAAATTTATTGAGATAACGGGAATATAAAGCCTTAAACCTATTAAACCAAAAAAAGAAACCCTCGTAAAGCTTTGTACATTTTTAAAAACATGATAAAAAAATTTCCCTTCATTCAGTTGGGTGAGACGTTCTGATCGGTCAGGGGGTTTGAAATAAACAAGGGTGCACAGAATTATTTATTTAATTATTAATTTAGAGCCTTAACCTATTGCTACAGGTGGGCTCTTCAGAGTATTCAGCATTGCAAGTACAATTAGTATCTGAGGTCAATTTCCATTCCCGGTTTTTACTTCTATTCGATGTATGTACATAGCTCATTAGCGATGAGAACATGTGATTATAGCATTTTCACTTGTTAAAGAAACGGAATCTGGAATGCGCGCCACCAATTTTTCATTTTTCATGATTTTATTGCAGACATTCATATCAATTTTTCAGGCTTGGAACATTCAGGCACCAACCATATTTGGTATTTTTATGCCGTGGGGAATTTTCGCAAATGTTGTAGAAATATGTACATGTACCAGTGTCCTGTGATCTTATGGTAATTTAGTGTGCATTTTATACTACATAGGCCCGGAGAATTTCATGCTTTCAATTGGGTTTAGTGTTTTTTAATACACATGTACAGTCAATTTCTCTACATGAAAAGCTCGGTCAATAAGGTATATTGCTATCTAAGACTATTTCTATGAACCATTTACACACATATGCAATAAATTGAGCAAAATTTTCGCAATATGTCATGTGAAAATTTGTTTACAAAAAAATCTAACTTGTACAAAAATCAAAATTTGAGCTAAAAACTGCGTATCAAGAATACCTGGATAGGCTATACTTACAGACATACTTATCCGAAATATTGTGACTCTGAAGTATTTTGTATGCAGAATCGGCATGCAGTCAATAAAGGCATGTTGCGTCATAGTCGACTTGCGGAAAGGTCTCACACTTTCGAAACACGGAACGAAACCCAGCAAACAAAATCCAGCAAACAAAATCCAGCAAACAAAATCCCGCAAAAAAAATCCAGCACACAAAATCCAGTTCTCCAACAAATTTTCGACTGTGAACATAATTCGCACATTCCAAAAGTTTTATAACAAAAATTTACGACCCTTTCTCAAAACGACTTTATCGGTTCATTTAAACACGCCGTTTTATAGCTTGGTCAAGGGTTTCTTGTTATCCAAAGTTAATTTTTCGGATCTGTTACGCACGTATAGGCCTCATAATTGGTGTTTTTTTTATAATAATAAATAATAATTCTTATTTTCTAAATAAGAAAATTCAAAACGTGGCACAGAAAATTCCTTACTTGAGAATCCGGTTCTGGACTTGAGAATCTGGTTCTAAGAAATTTTAAAACGTGGTTAAAACGTGGCACAGAAAATTCATGACTTGAGAATCCGGTTCTGGTCTTGAGAATCTGGTTCTGGCCATGCCATGGGTTCTCCAAGTTTAAAACCATTTCTTATAATAAATTATGAAGCCTATATGCAATGAATTTTGAGCGCAACTTTCATAAATTGTCCAGATAATATGTGGAAACGTATTAAAATTTCTCGACATTTTGAAAGCGTGCAAAAAACTGATTTGAATTCAAACTGCGCGCCAAAATCATTTTGTGTAACAAGAAACCCTGGATAGGCTTTGTCGTCTCAAATTCAAGCATTCTAATTAATTCAGTTTTTATGCCACATTATAACACGATAGTTGCTACGATACACTGGCGGACGAGTCAAAACTGCAAAGGGTGGGAAATTTCTCCAAAGAGGGGGAATTGGCAGTTTTCAGGTCATTTCACCTACACCTTAGGGATCAAATTCCACTTTTTGAAAACGCCAAAGAGGGGGAAATTCCACTTTTCCCACCCGTCTCGTCCGCTAGTGCTACGAAAGTCGAATACCAAATCACAATGTAATGTAAACCAGTCTCTCTGATTACATGATGATTATAACTGACCAACTGTGCTCAACCCGGGGCTCGGAGATTCGACTTGCGCGACCGACACCTCATTAATTGTTGCCTGTCTAGTCCAGTGCAAAGGGCACCAGTCTTGAAAACTGGTGTTCCTGGTTCGAAACCTGATTTGAGTCAAAGACCCTGACTCGTTGTTCTGGGGTTTCTGTCATTGCCCGTATGTTTATTCACCTTCCCAGGCCAATACGAAAACAATATTCCATATGGTATTAGTGTGCCTTGTGGGCATCAGTAATGAAGAAGTCGGAGTAAAAACACCACCTCCGTTGCATGCCAATGAGTCACCAGAATGGTCTCGGGCTGCGCATTTGTATTGCTGTTTTTTCATGTAAATCCAGTTCAAACTAGATTACTATACTAAAACAGGATATTTTTAATTGACATTGTTTAGATACATTGAAACATTGTTTGAAAATACTATTTTGTCTAAAAACGCCAGAATACTGCATCCTGAGGCATACACATACCCATTTCATACCCGGCGTCATGAGCGCGGTGCGTAACGCATGGGATACTAAAATAACTTCACTGATACGTTCCTATGGGTGCGCTACGCCTTGCACCCAAGTCCCGTCCAATTTGTTCATATTTTTCCACTGAGACCATAACATAAACAGCCATAAGAACTTCTTTGTCCACTGTGACCCATATACAGTCATTAAAAAATTCCACTGAGACCATAACATGAACAAACACATTTCCCATGTAGCCGATCCAAGGTTTCTTGTTACTCTGACAAAATTCTCGAGTGATATTTTTTTCAGAAAAAATTTTTGTTGATGTTAATTTTGTGAATTTTTTCTCTAATTTGACTCGGACAATGTCTAAACGTGGCACCTAATTTCATAGCACATTACGTACATAAAATTTCCATAGACTTACAGTGGCGCTTGATAGCAAGATACGTACCTTGATCAGGCAATACACACAGTACATAGTTCTCCTGTTCGTTCGTTCGAATATGCAACAATAAAATTGCTTTCCACGATATACATAAAAATTTCACGACCGTCCATTTCGCATTTACTTAGCCTATTCCGAGTTCCTTGTTGCTCAGAGGAATTTCTGCGCGACATAATTTTTTCAAGTCGTGTTTTGGCGCGCGTTCAAATTTTCGAATTTTAAAATTTCAACCTAAACAACATAAAACCTAATTCAATGCATGTGCAGTAACGGATTTACGGGCATAAGTATCAGTAACAGGAAACCCTGACCAAACTATAAGCATTAATACTCTTAGTAATTGGTTTGTTATGCGCAACAATCAATGTATCTATTTATCTTTTCACCAGATTACGGTAGTTAACTTCTTTCAGAGATTAAAGCTATCGAACACCACTATGGCATAGTGACGTGTTTATGGGAATAAGCATCAGTAACAGGAAACCCTGACCGAACTATAAGCAATAATCCTCTTAGTTATTGGTTTGTTATGCGCAACAATAAATGTATCTAATTGGTTTCCCACCCAGAGTACGGTAGTAAACTTCTTTCAGAGAATAAAGCTATCGAACACCACTTTGGTATAGTAAAGGGTTTATGGGAATGAGTTTCAGTCACAGGAAACCCTAACTGACGGAGCTTTACACATTAATCCTCTTATGAATGTATTAGTTTGTTCTGTGCAACAATCAATGTATCTGCCTACTTACAGTAGCTTTCCACCATGTTACGGTAGTTATCTTATTATAGCTAATAAAGGTACGGAAACACGACTTTGGTACAGTAACGTGTTTATTGGAATAAATTTCCGTAACAGAAAACTTCGACTAAGCTATGAGCACTAATCCTTTTAGTCATTGGTTTGTTACGCGCAACAATCAATGTAACTCATTCGCTTCACTTCAGATTACGGTAGTTTTTCTTTTTTGCTAATTAAGGTACCGAACACCACTTGGAAAGTTGCGTCCCGAAATCCGATTTACGGCAGTGGAAGAGGATTACCGATGTTGTAAATGACGGTTGATAAGACATAGCTTTGTCAGGAATCACCTAAAAAGTATCTTGCTGTCAAAATATATTTCTGTGGACCCTGTCAAAAAGTATTTTTTTAAAAATTTTGCGTGCCATACTACATACCAACATTATTTTTCGAAAATAAATTTTGAGCCACTATCTCTCTGTGTTCACTAACGGAAACACCTGGATACATAGGCTATAACAAATTGAAAACTAACTTTTTTCACACTGAATTTGTTCTAATTTTTTTTTATCTCCTAAAAGTTCTACTGAAACCTAGTTTTGGCAATGTTTTACAACATCAAACCGGGAACAAGACAACATTCAGACGGCTTTTCACAAGTCTTATCGGACGGGAACACTCTCTGCGTTAAGCTGATAACGCTTGCAAAGCTCTGCTTTTTACGAAAACACCTTAACTGAAGATCAGTCCATCCTACACCGTGGAATCCTTTTTATACGGTTTGGGCAAAGGTTACTTTGTTTCTCCGCCGGTGATATTTTATAAAGTGATGTTGGTTAATCACTAAAGTTGGTAGCCTGTCTAGTCTAATACGTAAGGCGTCAGCCTCGAAGACTGGTGTTCCTGGTTCGAAACCCGACTTGATACACAGACCCTGACGCGTTGCTTATTCAACATCTCTGGCCACTACGAAAACACCATTCTGATGGCTTCGGTAGTAGAGAAGTCCTCGTAAAGAAATATAAAGAGTCTTAAAATGGTATTTATTCAGCATGCAGATCAGACCCAAGTATCATAATACGAATATACGTGTATAAGACCACTAAAAGACGAGAAGGGGATGGGAAAAGTGTAATTTTTTCAATCTTTGGCGGTTACAAAAGTATATTTTTTCCTAAAGGTAAAACGGTCTAGTTTCTCCCAGTTCCCCCCTCTTTGAACACAATTCCTTCCCTGATGAAGTTTTGCTCGTCCGCCAGTGTATTAGGCTGACTGAGAGGATTCCTTTCAGCCTATAAGCCCACCCACCACTAAAAGCACTCAAACTGGTTCTCTAACCAGCTTTCAGGCACTGATGATATGGGCATTGGGCATACCGGATCCTATTACCCCATCGGGCAGTCGCCATTCTACAGGGTTTTCATTAATTGTGTGAATCTGTTTCGTTATGAATTGATTGGTGAATCTGAAGCCTCTGTTTAAGAATCTTAATGAAACATTTAGAAAAATTACATGACCAGATCCGCTTACATTTAAATAAACGAAAAATCTGCCAGTGGAATACAGTATTTGAGTACAGTATATGTACGTACGGTACATATGTTGCATCGAGTAAGCGGGTGAGAGATTGGAATCAGATGATTTCAGAGATCACGAATCATCGAAAAGTTACACCTTTTTGCCGAAAACTTGTGAAACTATTCCATTCGCCACAAAGCCTAGTATGTCAGATATAACTACCTTACGATATTTAGTTTCGCCCATAGCTCATCCGTCCTGTGAATTAAATGGACCACTGTTTACATAACGGACAGAGAATTGAACCCGCTCGTTCGGGCCGGCGGAACGTGATCTCTAACCATTCGGCTATCTGTCAGTTTGAGTTAGGTGTGAATCGTATCGGCTGTGCGCCGTCAAATCCAGTTATCTGGAATGCATCTTACCCAATCAGATTATGTGCATACACTAGCGGACGAGAAGGGGAGGGAAAAGTGGAATTCCCCCCTTTTTGGCTGTTTCAAAAAGTAGAATTTGTTCCCTAAGGTGTAGGTAAAATGACCTGAAAACTGCCGATTCCCCCCTCTTTGACGAAATTCCCCTCCCTTTGGGGATTTAGCTCGTCCGCCAGTGTGTGCATATGTATGTAAGAGCGTTTTTTTGGATCGGAGACCTACATATATGGAGGAGTCAACAGATGTCTGTGCATTTACAGTATGTGCAGCGGTAAATAAGTATAGAGGCTTCTGTGAATCTAGTGAAATTTTAACATACTATTGCATATTCAGCATTTTTCTTGATTGTTGCATTTTCATGTAATGTAGTTCAATCGTAAACAGACGATATGGATTTTATTTTATTTTAAATAAATCTTTTGGTGCAGATTGTCGAAATACTAACGGTGCGCAAAGAAGTCTATAAAAGTCCTTTATAAAACTATTTCGACGCGTATCAGAAATAAATCTACTGATTACCAGCCTCCAGCAAATAACAGACATGTGAGTCGTTTGTTGTTGTCCAAAAAGGGATTCCCTAACTAGAATAACCTCAGCCTGGTCATTATTTCTTTATTATCATGCAACTATTTTTACGCACATGACCCACAATGATTTATACAACTAGAATATGTTACTTTGGGGCTACGCTCATAGTTTTATATAAGTTTCATGTGACAAAAAATGTTTTTTTGATCGCAAAATGGAAACGTACCCCGAAATCTGTTTAGAATTCAAACTGCGCGCCAAAAACTTCGAGAGTACCAAGAAACTCTGGATGAGCTATGCCAAGCCTACAAAAGAAAGTATATTTCGTCAAAGAGGGGGAATTCAGCATTTTTCCGGAAATTTTACCTACATCTTACGAAACCAATTCAACTTTTTGGAGATGCCACAGAGGGGGAATTCCACTTTTCCCAACCCTTCTCGTATGCCAGTGACTTGAAGTGATTGAACTAATTTGTCAGACTCCCTCCTCGTTGCCAAACATTCGATCGCATGCACGTTTAGTTTCTTACTTATAGCCTATCCAGGCTTTCTCGCTACTCAGATCGGTTTTCGGGAGCAGAATTTGAATTCAAATCTGCTTATTAAAATATTCATTCAAATAGAAAAATCATACCCCACCAACCCACAGATGTTTACTCTAAGCATTGCCCTTTGAATCATGTGTTAGAAAATTCAGATTAAAAAAGCATCCGTACTTTTCTAACCGTTGTTGGTTATAAATAACGTTAGCAGACCAGCATTCCTAAAGGGTTTTTAAGATAATTTTTAGCCTCCAGAGCAGATTGATTAATTGATTAATGAGTTGTTCATTATTACCAGAATCACCTGACTGACGCTTGGTAAATTAGACTTGTTACTGAAAAAAGAAACACCCTTTGAGATTCTAGTGAAGAACAGACATGCCAGCTTTCCTAAACCATGAAACATCACCTCACTGCATTATGTATGATAGAAAATGATGAATGGCCAACTCAATTTGAGCCATTTTCCGATTTTAAAATCTCGTATGCAACTGACACCGAAAGAAAAATCTTAGCCAAACACGATTCGGTTTTTTTGCTTAATCAATCATGAGCAGTATATGCTGTTACTATGTATACACCACTTTCTTATGCGCCATTGAGAAGGTGATGTTTCACGGTGTGAAAAAATGTTCCGTTCTTCACTTGAGTCCCGAAACGGTCCCCCTGGCTTTTCAGCCTTTTTGTATCAGCTTTCCATGGCAAATGATTAAATATACTCAGGCTCGATGTTCGAAACCTGACTTGAGACACAGATCCCGACGCGTTGCTCTGGGGTTTCTGGCATTGCCCGTCAGTTTATTCAACACTCTGGCCACTACGAAAACACCGTTCTGATATGGTATTAGTGTGCCTTACGGCTTCAGTTAATGAAAATATCTAAGGGAGTATAATAAAATGAACCTCATTCTTCTCGGTCGACCCTTTTTAGGATCTTCTTCTCTGTTCTGTTTGCCCAGTTTGCTAACAGAAGTCTTAAAATAAAATTTCTGCTGTGCCAATCAAAGGCGGACGCACAAATCATCCAAAGAAGAGGGGATTTCTCTATAGAGGAGGACTTGGCTGAGTTGGGACAGTTTTGTATCTACAACTTGAAAATATCTAGTTTTTAAGGGCGGAAAGGAAGGGATAGGGCGGAATCCCATTTTTACCCCCATTTTCGTCCTCTAGTAGTACTAGTACCAAAGAGGTGGTAATCCCACGTTTCCTCTTCCTATTTTTCATGTTCCTCCCACAGGCAGAAGACCAAATACTCCAAAGGGAGGGGAAAATTCTCCGGAGTGGAGAAATTGGCTGATTTGATTTATAAAAAAATTAAAAGGCTTCCTCAATCCCCATAGAGGAGTATTCTCTTTTTCGTCCGCTAAAAGTATCAAAGAGTTGTTATTCCCACGTTTCCTCTTCCTATCTTCCTTGTTCCTCCTAACGTGCTGTGCTCTGTACACTGAACAATGAACAATGAATACAGCATTAGCGGACCAGATTGTAAGGACAAGTGGATTTTCCCTTCTTTTTTGCATCAAAAAAGAGGATTTTCTTCCTAAAATTAGGAAAAATGCTTTCAACTCTGCCGATTTCCCTTCTCTGAAGGGTTTCTGTCCAATTGGTCTATTTACTCATCCGGTGACTCAACCCTACACAGGAGGGTTTTGAAGTGGGGGAATCAAAATTTTTTAGTTCTTTTTGAATATGCCTAAAACAGGAATTTAATTTTTATAGAGGTTGTTATTGTAAAAAAATTCAAAACGGGGGAATTCCACGTTTCCCATCCGGTTTTGTGTCCTTTTGGTGGGACCGAGTGCCAGCCAATTTGCATATTCAATGTATTTTGTCGTACTCTATCATAATTGCAAGCATGCGACCATCACTGGCGGACGAGCCAAAACCCCAAAGCAGGGGAATCTCTCCAACGAAGGAGGAATTTGCGAGAATATGACCATTCTACCTACACCTTAAGGAACAAAACTCTACTTTTGAAAATACCAAAGACGGGCGGTTTCCCCTCCCCCCGCCCCTCGTGGTGACAATCCCACTGTGCATTGTACCTAAAACATGTAAATCCAAGTAAAATGCGCGCGCATTTGAAATGGCTTTAGCCAAGCCTGACGGCACTATGTATTGTCAACACATTATTATTGATAAGATATTAGTCATCCTATAAAATCCTAATAATTCCTCCTTTTTGAAAAGTTTGAAAGGGGAATTTTTGTCCGAATTGTAATTGTGAGGTGTGAGGTAACAGGAACAAAGAACTTTCCCCATTTATTACTGCTTGTCAGCTAGGGTTATCTAGATGCTACAGTGATGACAGATCACGCCAGCTTCTGTCGCCCTCCCAGGGTTTGAACCCGGATCCTCCGTTTACAGAACAGGCCCCCTGTCCACTAGACTACGAACACAACGACAAGTGTTTACATAATAAATGATTGTTCCACAGTTGTTCCATTTAGGCTATACCGACTGTTTCCATGTATCATTTTACTGTTCATAGTTAGCTGAAAGTCGACGTTCTGTTTGTCATTGCAAATAGCGGTTCTACTAACTGATTGGGGCATTGAAGTTGAGAGACCGACATTTTAATCAGGAATTGTATTTACTTAATTCGTGTTTTACAAGTTTCCTATCGCGATATAGTAGCCCATAAATCATGATTTTGGCTAGTTTTGAACAAATTCCGTGGAACCAATGATCAGTAAAATAATAGTTTGTTCAAAGCGTTTAGTTTCCTAATCTGTTGTGAATACCGAATGCTATAGCGGTTATAGTCTATCTGGGTTTCTTGTTACCCCAAGAGATATTCTAACTTCCTCAATGCGGCATTTGAATGATTCAGAACCTCAGCGATCGCTGAACAACCAAGAATACATGATGATTACGTTGATGAAAACAGTTTTATATTTATAAACCAAGAAATTGTTATTTCCGCTACCGAAATCATAGCTGTTTTCAGAAACATTCGTGTCGTTTGTTTTCTAAGACATTTCTGTATATTTCTCTGCATACTGGTCGTAAGTACCTGAAGAAACTCGCTTGTTTCGTGATATGAAAAAACAATAGGGACAACATTTAAAAAAACATTTATATCCAATTCAGTACTGAAGTAGGATAGAAAGTAAAACCTTTCTATAAAAAACGATCATCACGCCCTTGAAAACGAAGGAAAGCATGTTATGTGAGCTGTTTACGGAGAAATAATCAGGAAATCTTGAAAATACTGAAATATTCATCAACAAGCGGAATAGAAGGTCTCATATTCAGCAAACGTGTATTTGGTAAGCACTTTAGGTTATTGCTGCGTTTCCATGCATACAGTAAATACATACGCTCATATGTGGAATTCACTTTTATGTAGTTCGGATTCTGAATCTGTTGAATCTATGTTTTTGATGATTTTCAGCCATTAACCCAACGTAAAATGTTATGGTTTATCCATGACTTGAGAAACTGTGGGAATGTATTGATTTGGAAGAACTGTCATGCTCCAGCTCCAAAGTGTCAGAAAATGTTCTTAGAAAATCCTACTAGTTCTATTGCCACCCAAAAAAGGACTGGTTTTAAAATGTTAAGTCTGTTAAGAAAACGTATGGAAAATACATACAGTATCTTACGCTACACAAAAAGTAGCACACATTCAAAATTCAACTTCCAATCGATTTAGAGTGATTAAATTTATGTTACCTCATTCAGTTCAATTTAACAGACGCGTTCCATATGGTATACAGTAAATCATAATAAATAAATATTATTTACTAAAAATGTCGGTGCGTTCGTGTTCATCAACATTTTACAGGTTAAAATGTTGTTGTTGTTGTTGTTGTTGTTGTTGTTGTTGTTGTTGTTGTTGTTGTTGTTGTTGTTGTTGTTGTTGTTGTTGTTGTTGTTGTTGTTGTTGTTGTTGTTGTTGTTGTTGTTGTTGGTGGTGTTTTTGTGGGTGCTCTTGTTGTTGTCGTTCCTGTAGTTGCGGTGGTGGTGGTTATTGTTGTTGTTGTTGTTGTTTTTTCATCACTACTGTACATTGCTGCCTATACTGCATGTTCTTTTGGGACAGCAACTTATAACAAGCACGCCTGAATCTGACAGTTTATAGTAGGTTGTCTATATGTAGTTTCGTCTTTATAATACCGTATACATATAGATATAAATAGTATGAATTTCTAGTCAGATCTGTGGTTGATAGGAATCTCGGTTTTTTATCTGGCTTCAGTCACGTCACTGTTTGCCTCCACCCCCAGTTAGAATACTTAAGCCATATTGTGTAGCTATTAATACATTTAAAAAACAAGATGTTTTTTTTCTTTAAAACTTATGGACATATACAGTTGAGTGATTTTTTACATTCTGAAATTCAAAAAATTTAAAAAGTTTTTTTCAGCGACGGTTCGTACATCAACAACCATCGCAACGGCATGGCACATCTGCAGAACGGCAGACGTCACGGCACCTCGTCCGTCAGGAACTCCGACTTCACCGATCATGTCATCAGGAAATACTCGGAGACGATCAGACGGGATCGCCTGAATCGAAGTCGAGGTTGGAAGAAAAAACTTTTTTTATTATTTGATATATAAATGCTTAATTTACTTTTGTATTGGATTAATGAAGGTGAACATATCCTTGAATGAGAGACAGAGCTGATCTGACTGTTGTACGGAATGTAAAATTATCAAAAATCTTGAAACAAATATATGAAGCGTTCAAAACTGATAATGAAACAAAATTTATTTTAAGTAAGACTTTTCCATGCAAGACATACAGTATGCAGTCAGATCATTAGACACTCCTATTCTCATGTCTGCCGGAAATCATCCACGGAACAGTCTAAAAAAATCATCGAGAAATAAGGCATGAATTTTTAAAAAATTCAGTCTCTAAATCCTTTGAGAATGCTATACTGAATCGAAGTATTTAACACGCTTAAAAAACATTGAAACTTCGAACTCGAAAAACATTGTCCGAACTATCCGTTTTTCTGCGTGGGACCTCGAATGCGACTGACAAGAACTGCGGTACAGTCTAGATTCTAGATCACATCTTTGGATTGGATACAAACGCGGCTCAGCTCAACCAACCGTTATGAGTCAGTCAGAGTGTCCACCTTTCAAGTTTAGTGCGTAACGAATTTCGGAAATAAAAAAACATTTGATGCTTTCTCAAAAGTTTTACAATTTATATTTGAAGTTTTGCACTTCGAGTAAAAAAAAATTTAAAACAAAATTTTTCAAGTTTTGAGATTTGATATAGGCGGTTCATGGTTTCTTGTTCCCAGAAAGTTTTTGGCGCGCAGTTTAAATTTCAATTTCTATTGGCGCGCGTTAAAACTTTCGAGCTTTTTTCACTTGATATTTTGACAAGATATGGCAAAACATTGTTTTTATTCCATTCGTATTTGAGTAACGTTTCCATATGTTTCCACATAACGTTTTGACAACAAGATATATTGAACCAGCTATACAATTGCACTCAAGCTCAGACGACCGTAAAGATTCAGTGTCCACGTGCCACTATAGGCTTTCCTTTGAAGCAAGCATTCTCAACTGATAACGAGTTTAAATTTGAAAGCGCGCCTTTTTACATTTTAATATTTGTTTTAGTCAGTGCGACACTCCTCGTCTATGTCTTTAAAAAAACAAGATCTTTATAATCATTATAACAATAATTATTATAATCAAAATGAATAAAAACACACAATGAAAGTTGAATCAAAAACTCTGAGAGAAAAATAAAAAATACGAAAAAAATTCGTATCGTCATCCAAGTGCAGCCGTCTGATCAATTGAACATTATAGAGTTTCCTTCATTGACGTATTTTTAATAATTCTCCGGAGAACTCCAAGTTAAAACAACTTCCAAGTTTCCCCAGGAGTTCTGCTTGCTGAACATGAAGGTTTTTGCATCTGGTGTTGTGATATATGCAGAAAACAGAAACTCTAATTGTGCATTACGGCATACGTTAGAGAGAAGAAGATTAGGATGAGAACCGAAGAAACCTGCACGATAACAGCTCTAATGGAAAAACTAGATGATGCTAAGTCTCATTATCTGTGGTGGAATACTAATCGAAAAAATGTATTATGTAGGTTATGCTGTCGGGAGACGTAGGATAGTTCTACTCGTAAATATTTCCATTCTTTTGTCAATAATATATCGTTTCCTCAATGGAACTTGTCAAGTTTGGCTGGCATACACTCGTGATTCTAAGCCTGAGCTAAAAAATTACGAGCCGAGTCAAGAAATATATGACTCTCTCCATTAAATTATTATATAAGGAAATAAAATCCTCTGATTATTTTATCATGAATTTTGTAACCTTGTTCCCTATAAAGTGTTCACTATGGATGAAACGCGCCGATGGATGCTGCGTAGAGGATACACCACACCTCTCATCAATCTGCGCACTAGTGAGTTTGAGGAACAACCCGATGTTTCACACATTAATGTTGTGCTTTCCCTCTCATCTCTCAGGCACAACCTGATGTTCGCGAATATGTTGTGAAATCACAAAGATTATAAAAGAAATCGTTTTGACATTCTATTGGGTAACTTATATTCCAGCTAGCCGGCGAAACATCACCTTCTCATGAAAAACGGTCTATATTAAGTGAGTTGAGTTGAGAAAAAAACGTGGTTTGTATTCACCTTCTACATGACACTAGGACATAATGTTTCACCGTCTGGAAAAGCTGGAATGTATGTTGTTCACTAAAATCCCGAAATTTTCCATATCACGACTATCATATAGAAATCAGAGCAAACATTGTCTCTCAAATTCCATGTTTTTGTGAAATTCTCAAATTTTCCTGCAATATCAACTTTTAGTTATTGTCTATCTGATGTTTCACACAATAAAACAATGTTGTAATCCCACCTGATGTGGCACCAACCTGATGTTTCATTCCACCTAGCACTAGAAAAGGCTAAATTTTGTTCCACACTTCCGCTTCACTTACACTAGTACACAACCATAAGAACTTTTCACCAACGTCTTTTACACCGTTTCCTGAGTCAGCGGGTTTCTCGACCGTAGCAAGCTTGGCTTTAGCCTTAGTTTGAGTAACATAATTGAACGAACTTCCATTTCCTTACAAAAACTTCCCGGTGTATAATTTTCGGTTTGCAAATAGTTTTCCGTCATGTAGTCCCAATTAGGACTAATTATTTGTGGAAAATCCAGTTTTTATGATACCGGGCTGGCTGGGATTTGTTATGGAACGAAGCCCAACAATTACGATGAGGAAACCCGGGGCCACACCAGTATCGGCGGATTAGCTGGTCGACTCAAAGGGGTGGAGTCTCATCAAAAACTGCGGATCGCTCCACTCCACTAAAATCATCCTATTCGCTCTTCTGTAACAAATTCATTATCTCTTTTCTCTAACCAGTTCATTCGCTCGCTCCACAGTAAATAACTCATTCGCCCTTTTGTAACCACTTCATTCGCTCTTCTGAACCACTTCATTCGCTCTTCTGTAACCAATTCATTCGCTCTACTGCAACAAATTCATTATCTCTTTTATTTAACCAGTTCATTCGCTCCACTGTAAACAAGTCATTCGCTCATCTGTAACCACATTCGGTCTACGTGGGACTCATTATTTTCCGAACATTCTCCTGATCCTGTGTCACACTGATAATGAAACTTGTCACGCATAGCTGTTCTGTGATTCCATTGATTCCATTTTTGAATTTCGTATTTCAGGTTAGGTTAAATAAAAAATTGAAGTTACATTTCTTTGGAACTTGGAGACACTGATTTCTTCCCACGGTTTTTGTAGGTCAGTCAGTATGTCATTCAGTCAGTCAGTCAGTCAGTCAGTCAGTCAGTCAGTCAGTCAGTCAGTCAGTCAGTCAGTCAGTCAGTCAGTCAGTCAGTCAGTCAGTCAGTCAGTTAGTCAGTCCTCCAGTCAGTCAGTCAATCAGTCAGTCAGTCAGTCAGTCAGTCAGTCAGTCAGTCAGTCAGTCAGTCAGTCAGTCAGTCAGTCAGTCAGTCAGTCAGTCAGTCAGTCAGTAAGTCAGTCAGTCAGTCAGGCAGTGAGTCAGTCAGTCAGTCAGTCAGTCAGTCAGTCAGTCAGTCAGTCCTCCAGTCAGTCAGTCAATCAGTCCAGTCAGCCAGTCAGTCAGTCAGTCAGTCAGTCAGTCAGTCAGTCATAGTCAGTCATAGTCAGTCAGTCAGTCAGTCAGTTATTCAGTCAGTCAGTCAGTCAGTCAGTCAACAAATAAAGCTGTTCATGATCACGCACGTGCTTTGAACGTGCTTCTAGAATAAATTAGCTTCATAAACAAAACCCTCTGTCATTTGCGTGTTGTCATATTAGTTTCCAAAACAAACGGTTGTCTTTTGAAGCCTGCATTTCAATTGGAACCATTCTTTACGTTAATAAAACTTCGACATGCTTACATAATTGAAACCTTTCATTCAAAACTGTATGTAGCATTCCAAAAGCTAACCCATCCACCGATCCGGTATTTATTGAAAAAAATCACTGATATGGTACTTACATATGAATTCATCTAACTTTAATTGCAGTACGTGCGTACAGTAAGTATGTATGTGAACAATATGTATAATTATGACATGTATGACATGTACAGGGTGTCCCACTTAAAAGTCCGGTTTTGTTTTCGGCATAACTTTTGCAGGGTTGAACGGATTTCGAAAATTTAAGAATCATTCGAAAGACAATTCTTGAAATTTTTGTTTGCTTGAAAGAAAATTGAATTTGGATTCTTTTACCGGTAGTTACGCAATTTTTACGAAGACACCTGATTTCGACATTTAAAAAAAATCCGTTTTTACCAAAAATTAAATTTCATATTTCAATTAGAAAATGTTTTCAAACTTAATTTTTCTGCTTATCTTTTCATAATTGTAATTCAAAGAACATGAATTGTTGTTGTTCGCTAATGTTTTTCGACATTTCTGGCATTTGCGCAAAAATGTTGAATCTCAGTGCAAACAGTCAATAAGTGCTTTCATTTGGTTTGTAAAATGGTTCATTAGGTTTTATACAAATATGAAATAATTATTTGTGATTTTCTTACTAAGTATGACTAGTCTGACATGCAGAAAAACGTTATAAGTTAAGTTTATTTATAAAATATGAAGAAAAAGTAGAGGAAAATCCCTCCCTTTTCGCTAAAATGGGGTGCTTTCGTATAACTGAGATAAATAACGACAGAAATGTCCGAATTCAATTTCGTTTGCAGCAAACAAAATTTTCAAGAATTGTCTTTCGAATGACGCTAAAATTTTTGAAATCCGTTGAACACTGCAAAAGTTAGACCAAAAACAAAACCGGACTTTTAAGTGGGACACCCTGTACATCTGTTTGTATGCCATGTATAATTATTCAGCTAAATACATACTTACGACATGTCGTCCACACTGCGGATGATAAAACATGAAACAAAAAACTAACCCCCAATTTTGGGCAATTGCATCACGTTTCCTGGAAAAGCGTGAAACCTCAGATTTTTCCCTCTGTGAGAGGTTCACCTCTAATTGGTGAACTTGAGTGTCTATAGCTAATTGCCATGCCACTATTATTTAGCGGATGCGCGCATACATGGGTACACTGGCGCACGAGCCAAACCTCCAAAGAGAGGGGAATCTTCTCAAAGAGGGAGGAATTAGCAGACATTAGGTAGTTTTATCTACACCCTAGGGAACCAATTCCACTTTTTGAATAAGTCAAAGAAGGGGGAATTCCACTTTTCCCACCCCTTCTCGTCCGCTAGTGGATGGGTATATGTAGTTGTCCCTGGTATATATAGCCTATCCAGAGTTCCTTGTTACTTGGGAAGTTTTTGGCGCGCAGTTTGAATTCAAAATCTGGGTTTGACGAGCGTTCAAATTCAGAAGCCTTTTTCATCAAGTATCGAAACTCAACTCAACTTTTTATTCGTTCTATAGAAGGTTTCGCTAACATTTTACGATGATAGATTTGCCAAATATCGAGGAGCTTTTCCCTGGTAGAAGTCAACCTAATGTTCCAAACTCTGTGTTTCTTCCTGCTCTTTTCAAGGACAGTTAAACTTTATTTGTCAAATTCGGAATTCTCCACGGATTTTCGAAATTACAAAAGTAACATGCTGCTTGTTCTATCATCAATAACAAGATTGATTTTGGAAATAGTTAGTTTCAACTTTAGAAGCCATTGATTGACACCCTGTACATGGTATTGTACATTTGTCCAGCCACAGACATTATTTAGCCATCCGAGCCCCCCCCCCCCTCCCCCTTCACCCTTTCCCCCGACTGTACAGCTGCTGATAATTGCATTTCTGCGTTCCGATTCCGGTCACACTGTCAGACGGGGTGGATAGATCAGTGGGGAAAATTCCCCACCCACCAAAGAGGGGATCCGGCTGATTTGAAGCCATTTAACCTTTACTGTAGAAAAATCTGTCTTTCGAAACCCAAACTGAAGGGAAAATTCCCTCCACGGTTTCGGCGGCGCTAGTGTTCCGGTAAAGGGCATATCAGATGTCGGTCCCATGGCATCAGCGGATGAGCAGGGACAGGGCAGGGGAAATTTCCCCCTCTTTGGCGTTTTCAAAAAATTGAATTTGTTCTCTAAGGTGTAAGTGAATTTGCATAAAATATTCCGAGTCACCTCTCTTTGAGGAAATTCCCCGCCCTCTGGACGGTTGATTCATGGTGCCCTACATACAAGTAGCTTGTTGCATCCAGTGGCATAATTTGAGCCATGGATCAGGAATTTTTTTGTCATCCGTCACCCCCCCCCCCCCCCCCTTCCCACCTATCTCCCCCTCTGTGAGACTGTTTTATTTATGAGAATAAAGCTTTATAAAAAATACGCGTCCCAAAAATTTGACTAGGTGTAATTCGGGTTTTCTAGACCTATCTGAAATTCATGGCTGAAAACTATTCAATCTGAATCGATACAACTCCAGCCAAGATTTAGTTATGAAGCTTTCTTATTTGAGGATTTTCAATTCCCTCATTGTTTTGTCTGCTAATAAACTTCATCTCTGTCTTTGTGTATAAATCTTCGGACACAAATGTTTGCAAATAAATACATTTTGACCACACATGTTTGTATTTATATATTTCTACAATATTTATTAATATAATTTAAGTAATAGTAAACAACGAGTCACATGAGTTGGCGGAAAATTCAATCGCTGATGGCGCCCTCAATGCTGCGAAACAATGGTTATACGTAGTGTATTCTGGGTTTCTTGTTATTGCCTATAAACTTTTGGCGCGCAGTTTGAATTCAAAATTGTTTTTTGGCGCCGTTTCAAATTTTCGACAAATAAAATGTTTTTCACACAACATAAAAAAATTGCGCTTGATTCATTGCGTGACCAGCCCAAAAAATTAATTTTTGATAACAAGAAACCCTGACCATGCTATATTGTAATACAGATTCAGTATTCATTCATCTCTCATCTATTTGATATAGCATTCAACGTGTTAGGATTATAATTTAGATTTTTCTCTAAACCGGAGTTCTTTTATCTATCTGACTTCAGAAAATTTGCTGATTTATCATTGAAGGTAAAATGTTTCAACTATGGAAGTTCATTGAACATAGTGTAACGTGGATGCTAATGGACGAAACGCCTTAGGATATTTTAACTTATTTTTCGAAAATTTTCTCTTAATAAGTTAGCAAGATAACAAATAGTTATAATTTTACTATTACAATGAGCTATATATGTATATGTTCGTTTTATGTAACATAAAATAACATCATAACAAGTTATGTTACGATGGTATGTTATGTTTAACTGAATTAAATCAGGCACAAGTTTAAAATCCCGAAACCAGAAGGTACATACACAATCGATGTTGTTAACCTACCATAGTAATCTGAATATAACCTATCCTACCATTCGATTCGGTCTTACAAAGGTTATGTACGTTGAGACAAAACCTGAACCTACTCCAATCTTAGCCTACGCAACCTACCTTAACCTACCCTTAACCTACCTTAATCTACCGTTAACCTATTTCAGTGGGTCTAAACATGCCACACTCATCCTCCAAGAGCTCCACCGTCAGCAGACCATCCAGGAAAGTCACCAGGAAACAGTCGGCCTTGTCCAACAAAGCTTTAGAGGATGGACTGGAGGTTCGTGTTGTTGTTGCTGTTGTTGTTGTTGTTGTTGTTGTTGTTGTTGTTGTTGTTGTCGTTGTCGTTGTTGTTGTTGTTGTTGTTGTTGTTGCCGTTGTTGTTGTTGTTGTTGTTGTTGTTATTGTTGTTGTTGTTGTTGTTGATCTTTTTCAGTTACATATTTAAAACATACTTGTTACTTTGCTCTTTTCCGACAGAAATCGCAGGATTTTTTTTAAATCCACCTTTTTAGTTAAGAAATAGTTTTTTTGTAGGTTCTGGAGAAGTATCGCGACACGGTGTACGGCCCGATGGCGATGGGCGATCGTGTGCTGCCGGCCATCACCACCAGAAAAACCTCCGTGGCCCCGGACGACTGCGATCAGCCGAGGAAGAAAACTACAAGTAGGGTTTTATTGTAATTGTAAAAAAATCTTTCTTGATAAAATGAGGGATAAAAAATTTTGAAAACGGAATACGTTGAATGATAATTTGTAGTGCATGAGTAGTTATACAGGTATAACTTAGTTTATAAACTCAGCTAAATTCAATAATTAAAAAATACAAATGCACTACGTTTAATCGATAAACTAAAGTAAAAGAATAATGAGCAAATATTTTAATACTTTTTTCTCTAAACGAAACGTCCCGAAACCGAAAATTAAAACAGGAAATCGGAAAGAAATCTTATTTCGTTGTGATTAAAACAGTTTTTAGTTGAAACCTTGGGAATATCTCAAGAATACCCGGACTGCACGCCCTCTAAACCATTATGTATGTTTTTTCCTGCTCACCGTAATAATGCCTGTTATGTTGACAAAAATGCCAATTATGTTGACAAAAATGCCAATTATGTTGACAAAAATGCCAGTTATGTTGACAAAAATGCCAGTTATGTTGACAAAAATGCCGAATTCATCAGCCGTGGTTGTTAACTGTTAACAAAGTTCAGTTGCTTAACCTAATTTTTTTAACTCAGTAAGGTTGATTTTGAGTTCACAAACTTTCGCGCCAATACTTTTTTGGTTTAATTTTTACGTTATCAAAGAATTTTTCGTTCGACCCTGTGAAACGTTGCCAAGCACATGTTTACGGAAAATGAGTTAAACATATTACAAGGGTTCCTGTAACAACAATAATCAAGCTTCACGTTCATTTATTGAGTTAGGTTTCGTTCTCAACTGTCGAAAAATTATGGACACAATAATTTTTTCAAACTCGCGGGCTTTCCCTGAAAAATCAAGTCAAGCTAACCCGTCTAAGCACAATTTTTAAATAAGAAATTTCCTCAAGCGTCTGTAAAATTAACGTTTTGAATAAGACAAATAAAAACAGTAAATAATTGTTCTATCTAAGCAATCTTTCAGTGAAGTTAGTTATCAAAACAGTTTTACTAAATCAATTGTTGATACTTCTGACTTGTTTCACTGTACACGAATTCCCCGAAAAAAATTAATTCCGCTAATTTGAATTCATTTCCGTGTCGGAAACTCTCCGACGGTTGAAAATGGAGCTTAACTCGATTAATGAACCAGATATCTGATTTGGAAGGGATTATTGATTGCGTATCAACCTTGAAGAAAGGAGGATTTCATGAAGAGCAAGAGTTTTATGCCCAGATTGCCACGCGACTTCTAAATTTTTGCGTAAAAATTTCGAAGGCACCATAAATTGCATTCAGTGACACGAGCTGTTCACGTAACGCGCAAGCTGGCTTACAGTGAGTTTACCGTCAGTTTTTTATAGCAATAACGCTTTTACTAACCATCTGACAGGTGTTTATAAAAAACTCTTCTAGAACATTTCCTTCATCTTACTTTTTGTTTATAGTTTTTTGGCGTGAGAATTTTCGTGGTTGCAATTGAGTTTTCTGATTGACTTGCGTAGTCGCTCCAGTCTCATGTTCGACGAAAGCCGTATGTTGTTTCTGCCAGCAAATATATTGCCCAAAACGGTTGATATTGAAACATCACTAGCCTCAACTCAACTCGGTTGACATCTTAGCATATGTAGCATAGGATCACGATGATAATGATGTACGTAACAGGTAATACTGATTGTCTGATGTTTCATTACCAGGAGTTTTGAACGTTATTTTTGCATGCCGAAACAACAAACGTGTTTTCTGCTCGGCTAGTTCGGGTAAGTTTACTTCCGACGAATACATCTGATGAATTATACACCAATTTCTCCCGTTCGATTGAAGTTTTTATGATATTTGAGTAAAAACTGCTGGCTTGCACTTTTAGTTGTCTGAAAACCGTTATAATCCCCAATTAAGTTTGAAAAAATCTAATGTTTCATTTTCAGTTCATTCCTTACAAGCACTGCCGATTTTTCCTCCCGAAGCCACTGCGACGGAAAAGTGCCATCAGATTATCAATCGATTCGGTTTACAGTATCTGGCGTGTCTTATATTATTCGCCGGGTAAGTCAATCAGTGAGTCAGTGAGTCAGTGAGTCAGTGAGTCAGTGAGTCAGTGAGTCAGTGAGTCAGTCAGTCAGTCAGTCCGTCAGCGTTACATGCACAACGACAGCAATGTTTCCAAAAAGGTCACAGCTAATATCATATGTGATCAGATATTCCGCAGCGCGCGTATTTGCAACAGGCTTAGTAGTTTCGTTCGAGCAAGTATAAATATCAGCGCCGCACTCAGAGCAAATGGGCATACCACCCCATTCATAGCGAAACACTTGCTTAGAACATTTTGGTCTCATACCCAGACCTTGTGCTGACTTGGCATTACACCAGATAAAGCCAGTCTACTTGATCTTTGATCTTCAACTGTAGTAAAGTATGAAGTGGGAATTACTCATGAGGGTTAACCACTTAAAAACATAAACTCGTCTAATTTGAAGCCCGAAACGAGTTCAATTATCACTCACATGCATACAGTATGTGCCACAAACACACACAATGCTACATGACACGCATAAACACGAAGTGACACAGTCATAACACGTGAAGCTAATTTATCAGTCAGTCAATCAGTCAGTCAGTCAATCAGTCAGTCAGTCAGTCGGTTTACAATTTTTTTTAATTTTTAGTTACGCCATTTTCGGCGGTTGGTTGTTCATGATATTCGAACAGGAGCATGAGTTAAAAGTCATTGACAGGTTGGTAACTCACTCACTCAGTCACTCATTCACTCACTCACTCATTCACTCACTCACTCACTCACTCACTCACTCACTCACTCACTCACTCACTCACTCACTCACTCACTCACTCACTCACTCACTCACTCACTCACTCACTCACTCACTCACTCACTCACTCACTCACTCACTCACTCACTCACTCACTCACTCACTCACTCACTCACTCACTCACTCACTCACTCACTCACTCACTCACTCACTCACTCACTCACTCACTCACTCACTCACTCACTCACTCACTCACTCACTCACTCACTCACTCACTCACTCACTCACTCACTCACTCACTCACTCACTCACTCACTCACTCACTCACTCACTCACTCACTCACTCACTCACTCACTCACTCACTCACTCACTCACTCACTCCGTAACTCACTCAAGGGCCTAACATACTTCACCATAACACGTAACATAACATAACACCATAACATAGCTGGTTATGATGCGGCGTGTTATGTTATGTTACGTCGCGTCGAGTATGTTGACCAATCATAACATAACATGAAGAAAATAACTGGGCTGGGGATAAAAATATACCTAATTTTTTGTGAACAAAAATTCGCAACTTCACGAAGGGGATTTTTCGTTCTTAAATCAAATCAGTTAGTTCATTTTTATGCCACTGAAAGCATGTGCATTCTTCACGTTCTTTCAACGAGCACCCGAGCGGGGGATGGCACAATAGAAGACACCATATAAGTATAATTATGTTTTCCACGGTGGGAATCAAATTATATTCATCTAAACTGCCACAGCCTTCCTCTTTAAATAATTTACATTTTTTGAACGAGTTGCTCGGCTACCAGTGGCTATACGAATAAAATTTGTTGTCTCTTTGAACTAGTTCATTGAAAAAAACTAATCATCTTTATTAATATTTTCAAATTCAACAAACCATATAATTTCATTTTCAGCAATTTTTCATTATACTCATCATTGATCACGATTAAGTTTTAAATAATAATAATACCTTTAGAAGGAAATGGATTTAAACGAACGCTTATATACAAACACAAATAAATATGGTCATGAAATAAACAATCACTATATACAAATAAATACGTACATATGAATATAAAAATAAATTCGACATTACTTGAAACGTTACTTAAAAAAAATCAGTGGTTGACAAGTTAACCTTTTTACAAACAAAGCAGAGTGAATAAAGAACATAAAACCACCAAACCACTAATTTAAAATTGCTAAAAAATACGTTCGTCAATTTGGAGAAGCAACCAGAATTGGGAGGGGTAAATAATCACCAGTTCGCGCCGGCTGACCTCGGGTCCGGGCGGCGAATGGTGCAATTGATCAGCCTAAAAAGAAAAAAATCAATTAGAAGAGCCTGACTAATCAAAAGAGTTGATCAAACTATCAGGCTTTTAACAATTATTTTTTTAGTAGTTCAGCATCGACAGGTTAAGGAATTTAAATTAATATTCTAGAAAACTGGTATATGAAACTATAAGGCACGTAGTCGCAAAAACTGTTAAACATATTGTATTAAGCGGTGTTAATCACAAATCTACAAAATGCCTAATTAAATATAATAAACTAACGCTCTCGTTCCTATGAGTGAAGCCGAAACCCGGTGTGGGACATTTCTGAAGCCCAGATGTCGGCCACGGCTGGGGAAACTGAAAATGATATTGTTCAGTCAAGTGTAAAAAAGAAACAACTAAAACACAAATCCATTCCGAAACCGACCAGGAAAAGTGGCGGTTTCCTTCTTTAGCGGTTCAGTTTCAATTTTTTTATTCATTCCTTGAACTTGCCGGTTCACGAACTAGAAGCGACTGGTTCCTCCTTTTAGAAACAAATTTCATTCGCATTGGGGAATCGGCTCGTCCGGCAGTGCTACAAATACTTGCAGGTGAGCCAAATTTCCGAATGGAAGGGAATACTTTCAAAACGGGGAATTGGCTGGAAAACGGCTATTTCATCTACATCTTAAGGAACAAACTCTGCTCTTTCAAACCTCCTAAGCTGGAGAATTCTAGTTTTCCCTTGCCTTCTAGCACTGGCGGACGAGCTAACTCTTCAAAGGGAGGGGATTTTTGTCAAAGAGGGGGGAAAGGCCAGTGCTAAGGCCATTTTACTTACGCATTAGAAAACAATATCAATTTTTTGAAAACGCCAAAGAAGGGGAATTCCATTTTCCCTCCCTTTCTCGACCGCTAGTGCCTTGTCGCTAAGGCGTACAAATAAAAACTAACCTAAACAATCCTGGTAATGTCTGGTAGCCGCGGTTCATTCCTGTCCACTTCCTGCCCTTCAATGGATCAGGCCGGCCTCATAATTGATTAATTGGATGCTTCCCTCTTCGTAAATTACAATAAACCTGAAATTAAATAGTTTTATTACATACATTGATAATAAAGGAAATCGGTGCAAGAGACGACACACAGGCAGATGTGAATTTTTAACTAAAACGTACATAATAAACAACACAAGTGAGCTTGAGCAGCTCCCTAAGCAGGCCAGACAAACAGAAATAAACAAGAAATCGATAACAGACAACGCCAATATTTTGAAACCACACACTCAAAGATTTTTTTTATAAAGTGAGCCCGATTGTGCCGAGCCCAGATTTGATGTTCGCCGCTCATATTTGAATCGCCGCTCGAAAAAAACAAATATCAGGTCATCGATGATTCTTCACAAACTCAGGGCAACGAATCCATTTGTGCTGTCTTAGTTGTCTTGAAAGAAACCACTTGAACATCATTCACGGGAACAAACCGACGGAAGACGAAGAAATAATGGCTTCGTGGTCGAAAACTTTTGGAATAAAGACTTTTTTGAGTTTGAAACATGATAAAAGGTTTATTCACGTATATTTACTAATTTTAGAAGCCAAAATTATTTTCTTTATCTTCCTTGTTATGGTCTGTTAGGCCGAATTATTGGAATAACAAACCATAACACAGTTTGCTCCCGCAAATGTTATGTTACGTTACGTTACGATGGGCGAGTATGTTGACCCACCATAACAGGCTCCGCCTCCGTAGCATAACATGTTATATTACGGTGTTATGGTGGAGTATGTTAGGCCCTTCACTCCGTAACTCACTCACTCACTCACTTGCAGGTTGTCCGTATAGCGTCTAGTTTCCACACACCAAATAGCAATAACTCAATAGCGAGCATTTGCATTGAGTCGATTACTGATGAGTTTCCCATCGACCTGAAGCCTCTTTGTCATGAGTTGAAGCCGAGAGTCTGTGTAACGGCAGGTAGCTGGAGAAACTCTCAAAACTCTTCCACAACTCTGTTGTTTGTGGCGATTTTGATGTGTTTCGGTCGTTTTTGCTAACATTAAATGTTGCATCTTGTTTAAGTTCCCGTCATTTTTCGATGTTTTCTGTGACTTTTTCGGTCTTTTGACTAATTTTTAACACTAGGCAGTTTTCATTGCTACTCCTTCAAGTAAACCTATTTCTAGATATGTTGCCCTGATTTTGCAGGGACAGTTTTGCTTTACTGTTTATCCATGCAATGTTTTCAATTACCTAACATGTTTTTGCAATATTCCTTTGAGATCTTGTGCAATCGATTATTATAATCTCTTGTAATAAACATTTTGTTTCATTGATTTTGTTTTTAATTGTTCAAACCATTTTTTACATTGACTTAAAGCCCGTATGTTGTTTCTGCTAGCAAAATATCACCCAAACTGTCTGATAATGAAACTTCACTAGCTTCAACTCAACTCGGTTGGCACCATAGTTTAACACAGTATATAACAGCATAGGTTGATGATGATTGATGTGCGTGTTAACACTGATTGTTTGATGTTTTGTTTTCAGACATTTTGGGCATAAAAATTCTTGCAGAATCAACATTTAGGGCTTTACCTAATGTTTCTTCCAATCGAACTCGAAACCCCGAGCACTATGTTTAATTCTTTTTACGTGGTTTTCAAACAAATCATTATCATGATTATACTAGCCATTCTTTCCATGTTCCCTAACTCCATTCCCATGTTGCATTGCCATTTGTATATGATATTGTTGGTTTTTTATCGCAATAATTTGTTTCAACAATTTTTGCCAAATCAGTACAATATGAATAAAAAATAATTTTTGTAAAATTTGCACGAGGAAGAGCTTCAGGTCAATAAAGAGGTACTTTTATGTAGGTAGTCTATTTTTGTTTAGAAAATCAGATTTGTAAAAAAAACAAGCAGAAAATATCTTAACTCAATGACACACACGGCTCTAATGTATTCACGGCATTGTAAAAAATATGTACATCAAAACATTAGCGGACGAGTAAACCACTCACTGGTAAGCCAAACTTCCTCCTCGAAAGAAAGTTTATCAGTTCTCCATCAAGTCAATCTTGATCTTGAGTAATGAATTCCGTTTTGGAATCATTGAAGAAGAGAAATACATTTTTTCTATTATCTTTCTAGTTAGCGCATCAAGGGCAATACATGATACATATCGATTGCAAATTGCATGCGCTTAGTTACCGCACCGATGATGGCCCATGCATGTACAGTACATACAGGGTGGGCCAAAAAAACCATACGATTTTGAACGTTAATAACTCGAGCTATGAGCAGCCGATTCAATCGTTCTTGTTTTCATTTGAAAGCCAATACTTTAACTTAAAACCCCTCTAATTTTAGTCATGTTTTATAGAGTTGTCCTCAAGTTACAGAAGAAACCCTCAAAAATCGTGTTTTTGGACGAGAAAAACCGAAATTTTGTAGTTTAGCAAAATGTTCCTTTTGGGCAACAAATTTCTGAATTTGAAAGTTCAATAAGGGAAATTGAGTTTGCTGAGCTCAATTCTAACTTGGAAACTTTGGAATACCATATTTGAGTGCTTGGACAAAAAAATTCACGGCGAATGTCACAATGCCATTGACAAATTTAACCCTGAGCTCAAGCTTTGGTGGTTCAGGAAAATTGTCAAATCGAGTGTACCATTCATTTATCTTCGATCAACAAGGTTTAACTATTTGTTATTTGATGCATTTCATTCATTCATAAACTTAAATACTCCGTTTACAGTTTTTAAAACAGAATTGCCCATGCATTTCGATGACTTTTTCGCTAAAAATACACGATTTTCCAAATTTTCTTCTGTAACTTCTGGGCAACTCCATAAAACACAACTAAAACGAGAGGGAATTTAAGTTGAAATATTGGCTTTCAAAAGAGAGCAAAAACGATTGAATCGGTTGTTTATAGATCGAGTTATTAACGTTCAAAATCGTATGGTTTTTTTTGGCCCACCCTGTATGTATGTACACTGGCGGACGAGCCAATCCTCCAAAGGCGGCGAATTTCATCAAAAAGAGGGGAATCGGCAGTTATCAGTTTTTTATCTACACCTTAAGGAACAAATTATACTGTTTGCAAAACGCCAAAGAGGGGAATTTCACTTGACCCACTTTTTCTCGTCCAGTGCTATTGACATGACGGCAGTCCCACTTGCGGACGAGCCAATCATCCAAAGGGAGGGGTATTTAGACAAAGAGGGGAGAATGGGCAGAATTAGGACTTTTTCACCTACACCTTAAGGAAAAACCTTTTGGAAATTCCACTTTTCCCACCCCTTCTCGTCCGTTGTTGAGGTACTTAACAGCGGTCCGATATGTGTTCCCAGTGCTGGAAACACACGTTTATTGTTTTGGTTGCCAATTTACTATATGTATTTTACGGTGTTTAACCGCTCAAATCATTTGAAACGTTAATTTGAAGTTGAAAGTTTTCAGTTATAGATGATAATCATCAACGGTTTTTTTCATTTATTTTCATCGGAACTGAGTATTATTTTAATGAGTGCGAAATCAAAGTTCGGCAAGTCAGGTGCATGATTTAAAAACATTTCAGAATAGTTATAAATATCAAAACGTTATTAAAGTAGAAAAAATGAAATCAACGTTTTTTGCTTATAAATAATACATGCTGAACAGGTTGGTATGTTCATTTTACATTACAACTTCATTTTAATAAACAATTTTTAATTTCAGTATCCGATGACTTGGACTGGCTATAGACCATGTGTTCAGGGTTCAACCATCAGGTAAAACATGTAATGTTATGTAAAAATTTGATTATGTTAAAATTATATTGGTATATTTATTGAAAATACTATTTTTTATTTCCATATTCTAATCACGATTCGACAAAGGCATGAAAATTCTCAGCTGACGAAATTTTCCATGCGGAGCAAAACCTGGTACTGAATTACTTCACGGCAGATTTCAACGGTGAAATATATAAATTTCATTCTTACACGTATGTAGTTTTGTTCTGCTGAAATTCAAACACAAACACATGATTTGTGGGAAGTACAGTAATATGGATTTCTCAACCAACAATATACTGGAAGACTATCAAAAATATTCGTGGAGGCGACAAACCTGATGCTCTTACAACTTGAGAAATACTCGTCGAAATTAGTTAAAAGATTTTAAAAGGTTATCCGAGAAGTGAATTTGAAGATCACCTTGTACCGGTTAGTTTAAACGACGCATCTTTCCTAAGGGCAAAAAAATTCCCAGTCACTGGTACGAGTACACCGCGAAGGAGAATATCGCGCAAAACAACATCAATTTAGAATGCTTCATAATATTCATGTGTTCGGAGGGATGTTGTATCGAGGTTTTCTCAACAACACCTAACATGATCGCGGTGTACGATTGAACGACATGTCAGCCCGGCTTTGTCGCGTGCGACAAGGTGTGTTATCGCGGCTTGACAAGACAGAACAGAATTGTTTTTAATTTCAAGCCGAGTAGGACGGAAGTCAACACAATCTGACTGATCCAAAAAAAAAACAATTAACTATCACGCCTTTTCATTATCGTACATTCGTCATTCGCGTACGTTCCGTGGAGCGCCGTTAAACTCTATCTCAAACTCACATAACTTTAGACATAATTGCTAGGATATGTCTGCTTTACGAGTCGTCTTTGCCTTTGGGTAAGTTTCAAGGGTGCAATTTCTTGATTAATCTCATTTTATTTTTCGTGTTATTTATTTTTCTGGTATTTTATTAGTGTTACAACATGGACCAATTGCATGAATAAAATGTCTCTTCATTGAAATTCAATTGGGATGGCGTGTATGAAATGCGACACTGGAGCAAAAAAACTGTTAATAATATTCATAAATTTTTGGAAATTCTCTCCGTAAACCGGATTTAGCTTGATTTCTCGAATGAAAATAATCGGAATAAAAATAGATTTTTCAATTAAAATACTACAATTTTTTTTTACAAAATCAGGTTTACAGTTACAGCTCAATAATATGCGTAATGCGAAAATGCAATAGTTGTATGTGAGTATAACATTCAAACATTCAAAACATTAATGAAAATAAATTATTGGAACAACAAAAAAATAATCAGTATTTAGTCGTGTGACTGCATAAATTTTCATCTGGAATCCTAACTTTTTCAGAGTTTTAAAACAGGTCATTTTGTTACTGCAAAATTTTCTCGCTTCCATATTAAATTAAGATTCCTTTTCAAATAACCTTTTATTCTTTGAAACAATGAGAATAACTCCTTAGAGCCCCGTTAAATAGGAGTCTTATTTGATTAAAAGTGCACTGAATGTAAATACGGTAGCTAAATAATATCCGCTGTGTTTAGAGAGTGTGGTTCTAAAAACACTAAAAAAATCGCTGTTTTCATTCTGATTTTTACAAAAACTCTAGAATTTCCATACCGAATAAAACAGTTTAGTACAGATTTGTTGTTTCAAACTTGTTAAACACACTCCCCAAACATCTCAGTTTTTGACGTGTGAAACAATGAAAAGTAGCAGTGAATTTAACGCGGCAATATTGAAAGCAAATTAGCTGTCTACGGTGAAAGAATAGAAAGTAAAATCACAGAAACCCAATTATACCGACAGTATATAATACGTATCATAAAACGATTGTGAAACATTATCCACAATTACGAATCAATTTCTAGTTTTGTGAAAAAAAAATTGACAATATTGTTAGAGAAACTTGCGCTTTTTTGAAAACGTTTCACATAAATCGTGGTTCATGAAACTCTGTTAGTTCCAAGAAATTTCAAATGGCATGAATTCATGATAAATGCAGATAAAAAAACTGTGAATTATTCTTGAATATAAATAATTATTCTTAAACTGTGAATATAGACTTAGGAGCTACATGAAGCATAATGAACCGTAGGTGAAAATGAAACTGGAATTGGAAAAAAGGTACAAAAAACTTGATAATTTGCATCACTTGTTACGAAACGAATTGAATTTAATATGCTTAATTTTATTCGAAGCTCCAGGGGCTAAATTTGAGCTTAAAGATTTAAATTGAAACTCTTTATCATTTTTAGATGTTATACAAATCTCAGTTTATTCCTCACGAACACTGGACCAATTATTTTCTTCATTAGTCAATCACATCATCTACTCACTCAATCTGACTCAAGACAGAGATTAGTGACTGAAAGAGTTACTGAATGAGTGACTGAATGAGTGACTGAATAAGCTACATTAGGACGGAATGACGTAATCACTCATTGGATGCCTCTTTCACAAACTCACTCACTCACTCACTCAATCACTCACTCACTCACTCACTCACTCACTCACTCACTCACTCACTCACTCACTCACTCACTCACTCACTCACTCACTCACTCACTCACTCACTCACTCACTCACTCACTCACTCACTCACTCACTCACTCACTCACTCACTCACTCACTCACTCACTCAGGTATTCGGCGCCTCTCACTCACTCACTCACTCACTCACTCACTCACTCACTCACTCACTCACTCACTCACTCACTCACTCACTCACTCACTCACTCACTCACTCACTCACTCACTCACTCACTCACTCACTCACTCACTCACTCACTCACTCACTCACTCACTCATTCTTCCTCTTCTTCGTCGTCCTTGTGCCCGTCATCACCAGCGTCAGTATCTTCTTCAGCATGCTCATCAGGCTCCTCCTCACCCTGCTCAGGCTCGCCCTCACTCTGTTCCACGCATTCCTCATCCGCGCACTCACACTCTGCCTGCTCCGACGCACAGCCAGCAGCCGACTCTTCTGCAAAATCAACATTAGTCGGTAAAATCTTATTTGGTCGGCGAAATTGCCTAGTCGGTTAACTTGGACATAGTTGAAAACGTTTTCTTAAAATTTCTACAAATCCCAATCAGCCTTCTTACACTCTGCTTGCTCCGACGCACAGCCAGCAGCCGACTCTTCTGCAAAATCAACACTAGTCGGTAAAATTTTTTTTGGTCGGCGAAATCGTGTCTAGTCAGCAGATTCCGGACTGATCGGTTAACTTGGACTTGATTGAAAAAAGTATTTCTTGATGATCCTATTACTGAATTCTATTTGTTAGGACGCACAGCAAGCAGCCGACTCTTCTGCAAAGTCAACACTAGTCGGTAGATTCTGTGCTGGTCGGCAAATTTGTGGCTGGTCGGCAAATTTTGGGTAACTGGAACCTAGTTAAAAAAGTATTCCTAAAAAGTCTACAACTTCTATTCCTATTCATACCGTCCCACTGAACTCTGAAATCTCCAAGTTACATAGCAGCAGGTTCTGCAGAATCATTACTAGTCGGTCATATCTGTTGGTCGGCGAAATTCGAACTAGTCGGCAAATTCTAGTCAAATTGCCTGCATAACTTGTGAGTGATGCGAGAAAAAGACTGTTTAAATTGAAAAAAATTTAAAAAGTAACAAGAAACCCTAAAAAAATTGCGGCAAAAATCCGGAGTAACAAAAAAACATTAATAGGCTATATGAATGCCGACAAGTTTGTCCAAACCAACAGCAAGCATGGCCAGCGTTAATGACGACATCCCATGCAGGGTTCAAGCCAATCCAAACATGCACCAAATAGACATTTATTTATTTAATTATTATTTATAATTAATCTAATAATTTTATGAATAACGGTTTTCTGAAAACAGTGGGGGAATTCAGCAATAATTTTATTTCATTGCAGTATACAAATGCGGTACTAAAAAAATGAAAATTGGGCAAAAAATTGACAAAAAAGTACATACTTCCTACAGCAAAGCAGTTTGCACTCAGTTTTCACGCCTTAATACTATGAGATTAGTATATCACATTTTAATTAAATCCAACTCACAATCTGTGTGTTCTCTCCATGTAGCTTGGTCTAGATATAATATTGTAATCCAAATTTATTTTCATGAAAAAGTTGCGTACGTTCGTATGTTTAAGTGAAAATCTGAACATCTCGAAAATTTGATCATACGCCAAAAACATATTTTAATTCAAACTGCCCGCCAAAAACATCTGAGTAACAAGAAACTTTCGCATAGATTATTATAAAAAGTTCATCAGAATAACAGCTCAGTTTTACCAGCCGCGGGCAAATACAAACACTCATCGAATAATTTGAAGGTTTCATTGCATCATCTACACACGACAGCCTACGGCAAAACATTAGTCTGAAGGTGAAAACCATTATAGCTTTTCAGAATTTTCTATTACAAAAACGTTCAGTATGAAAACTTTCGCTTGCGATCGCTTTCAATTGTTAGAGAAGTTCGAAATTCACTATTTTTGCGGAAGCACTATAGCCTATCAGGGTTTCTATGGTTACTCAGAGAACATATTGGCGCGTAATTTGAATTCACGGTTGATTTTGGCGCGCGTTCAAACTTTTTAGAATTTTTCCCTAAACACAGGGACACATACGGATGGTGCGATCTAGTCAATGTTTATCTAACGGGTATATAAAGAACTTTTTTCGTTGATCAAAAGATAATCTGACCAAGCTGTGAGAATTCCTTGAAAACCACACCACCTACGTATTTTCGAGTTCTGCGAGCCATTTCTGAAAAGGTGAAAACTCTTCTACACTGCCAAAACTCATCATCGACTATACAATACGTATAAACTTTTGCATTAATTAGCAGTTAACCTTATAGGGAACCGTACATCTTTTAAATAACTGCTCGGTCATCTTTTTTATTGAAAAAAAATCTCTAAAGTTTTTTTAATTAAAATTAAAATTTTATTCCTAAATAGAATGCAAGGACCAAAAATATCATGGACAGAAAACTATTCAAAGATGTTCACACTGCCAAAACTCATCACACTCTGTACAATACGTATAACCTTCTGCATTTAATTAGCTGGTAACCTTATCATATAACGGTACTTCCTGTGGTTGATGAGAAAAAGACAAAAATTCTTCGGAAATACAAGTTTTTTATAAACTAATATGGCGAAAATAGGGGGTTTTCAAGAAGGACAAGGGGAAAATAAGCATATATGTATACGTATGTACATACATAATTGAATTCCTGATATGCTCTTATCAATTTCCGTTCAGTTAAACAGAATAGCCCGGTTTGGTCATGCATGACAAGCCGAATAGATATAGCTTTGTCAGTTATAGTCTGATATAGCTTTGTCAGTTATAGTCTGATGACGAGATTTTGCAGAGTGAAAATTACGTAGAAAGTTTCCTAAACACCCGATTGCTTTAAATTAATTGTCTTCAAAGGGTACGTTTATAGTCTTCCCTGGACTTTCCCTGAGCTTTCTCGGGATACAGTTGTCCTAAGCAGCGACCAATGTGGCTGCTATAGGAAAGCGTGTTAAGTTGCGATGTGAATCATCACATTTCTCGGGAAAGTCTAGGAAAAGTCCAGGCAAAACCATAAACGTACCCAAACCTGTAGTCGCGCGCAAATCAAATTCAAAAATAATTTTGGCGCAAATTTGAATCAAGAAAAAAATCGTTCTTTTCACATGGGGCTTGGACAACATACGATATAAAGCTCATATGTTGTTTCTGCAAGCAAAACTGTTGCCCAATCTGATAATGAAACATCACTAGCCAGTAGCCTCAACTAAATTCGGTTGACACCATAGTTTAACACCGTATAGCATGGGGTGATGAATCAGTGATCGATAACGAAACGAAATTTCGTTAAGCATGCGAAACGAAACCTCCTCCTAGCGAAATCGTTACTTCGTTTCGCATACTTGCGAAACGAAATCCTCAAATTTCGCTAAGATTTTCGCTAAGAATATTGTGTTTCGCTAAGGGTGCTTAGCGAAACGCAGTGTCTAGGCCCCAGTGAACAGCGCGCGTGCATACTTTTATGCCTTTCAGCATGACCACTGCATGCCTTGGTTGCGTAGTCGTCCAGAGCGCAGTTGGTATAATCTGAAGGTTCCGGGTTCGATACTTTTGTCCGTTTAGGTTACAGGTCAGAAACTTTTTATAATTCCCTCGGTTCCTGAATAAAACAAATTTTAAATTTTCACGATTAGTATGAGAGAAATGGAGTCACAAAAACCAAAAAAGAATCGAACCCTTTTATTTTATCTATCCCTGGTGATGATGATTGATGTGCATGTTAACACTGATTGTCTGATGTTTCATTGTCAGATGTTTTGAGCAACTTTAATGTTTGCAGAAACAACATACGATATAGCGCCAAACTCATTGCATATGCGCGTAACGGGTCCACTTCATTTGGAAATCATTTTGATAGCAAGATAATCTTTCCAAGCTTTAGCAGTAGAGCGAAAATCGAACTTCACTATCCCACACACACTGACTCATACACACTAGCTGACGATAAGGGGAGGGAAAAGTGGAATTCTCCCCTTTTCTGGCGGTTTCAAAGTATAATTTGTTCCTTAAGGTGTAGGTGAAATAGATTGACAACTGCCGATTCCCCTCTCTTTGACGAAATCCCCCCCCCCCCTATGGAGTTTGTTCTTCAATGTGTAAAGCCCGTATGTTGTTTCTGCAAAAAAAAACTATGACCCAAAACGTCTGATAATGAAACATCACTAGCCTCAACTCAACTCAGTTGACACCATGGTTTAACACAGTAGAGCATGGAGTGATGATGATTGATATGCATGTTAACACTGATTGTCTGATGTTTCATTATCAGAGGTTTCGAGCTAAATTTTTACTAGCAGAAATAACATACGGGCTTTAGGTGAAAGAGCCGATTTTTTTTGTCAATTCCCCTTTTTTGACAAAATTTTTTTTTCTTGGAGGATTTTCTCGTTCGCCAGTGTTCATGCAAATATACAAACAAGCGACAAGCGGCTTCGGGTTGGATTTCATTCGAAAGCAAAATTTTCAATAATCTTGCAAGAAAAGGTATAAAAACGACTAGCTAAAGAAAGAGACAGAAAAAAGAACAGTAATCAAATGGTTGGCAAAACATTCTTAGAAGTTTCAGCGTTTTTTTAATAACTTTTTAGGATCCTAGTAAAAAATGAATTATGTCATGTTTTAATTCAGACTCAAATTGAAAGCGGTCAACTCAATCTCAAATTGACTATAAGCTACTAGAATAACTATAAAAATATAGCAATGTCAATAAGTTTGGCATGAAAATGACAAATCAATATGATCTTGATTTTTTCCGAATTTCGACAATTGTCAACAAGAGAATAAATCAACAAACCGTTATAAATAAACATCGTTTTACCCGATTGTGATGGGACGAGGTTTACTCAAGATTTACCTAAAACACTGGTTCAATTTTTTTTGTTTTCAATGTTAACTAATTGACAAAGCTATATCATTGGGGAAATGCGTTCCGTATCAAAACCAGTAATAGGTTTGCCAATACAATATTAAAGGTAAATTGTTTCACAACAGCCAAAGCATGAAAGGAAATTTCAATCAAAATGCAGAATGGAAGTAAAACCCAAAAAAAGATAAAGGAAATATCAAGTAAAAAAGTATTTCCAGTAGCGAGAGACACAGGAAAAATGCAGTAATGGTAACATAAATATATACACTAGCGGACGAGACGGGTGGGCAAAGTGGAATTCCCTAGTCTTTCGCGTTTTTTTGGTTTGGGTTGTTGTTACTTACCCTCATATCACAGAAACTTTTGGCATTGGGTGCCTAAATTGGTGCATCTTTACGCAAGAAAACTTTGAAGTTCTACAGGGTGTCCCAGCGAGGTGTAATGACTGAATTTTTTGAATAACTTTCACAGTGTTCTAGATAACGACCTAAAATTTCACAGGTTAAAGAAACAATTTTTCGCAATTACGCTGAATTTTAAAAATTTTGATTTGGTTCAGTATTGCGTGTTTTACGGCCGATCCAGCAACATGCCTTAAACTTACACTTCATAGCCAAGTATGTCGCATGAAACATTGAATAACTTTCTGATAGTTCAGCTATATGGCTTG
>OZ038443.1:27156405-27173905 GCA_964036265.1 Daptonema setosum
AAAAAAATCATTTTGGTTTCATGAAAGTCGTAAAGTCCACTGCAACACTTCACCTGAATCACATGTGTTATGATTCATCGGGTGATAGCTCGACCAAGAAATCTTGGTATTTGCATGGAAAATATTTTCATGAAACCGTTACCAGCAATGGCGGACGATTCAAACCTCCAAGGGAGGGGAAATTCGTCAAAGAGGAAGGAATTCGCAGTTTTGAGGTTGTTTTACCTATGCCTTGAAGAATAAGCTTGACTTTTTGAACTCGTCAAAGAGGGTGGAATAACACTTTTCCCACCTCTTATCGTCCCCTAGTGGTTACCAGTTACGAGTATTGCATAAAGTTTTAAGCGCACTTTGCCCAAATGTCATGTGTAAAAATTCAAATGCAAGCCAAGATCAGGTTTGAATTAAAATTGTGGGACTTATTTGATTGATTATGTGATTTTTGCCGACATTGAATATCAGGGTATACTCTTCCCTTAATTGTTTGTGCATGGAAAAGTTTCACCGGGATAGAAAGAATACTCTCATCTTTAATCTTCCAATATTGTCAGGTCACGTTAACAACATTGGGTATTCCTTGGAACATAGAAATCAGTGGTAAAAGTACGTTCTGACGCACGGATAGGTACCCTGTAAATCCTACAGTTTTCGGCACTCAACTAACGGACATGTTCCCAGCTAAAGTCCGCTAGTTTACCACTTTCAAACAAACAAACAAACTACTGTATGTATGTGCCAAGCAAACTATGCTAAACAGTACTATGCCCTCTACCCCGCACCCCTAAACACTGGCGGAACCACCAAAGAGAGGGGAACCTCTCCAAAGAAAGAGAATTAGCTGAAATCAGTCAATTTCATATGCACCTTAAAATGAAAAAAACTTTTATTTTTGAAACCACCAAAGAGGGGGGAATTCCACTTGTCCCTCCCCTTCTCGTCCGCCAGTACTAAACACCAGATACAAACGGAACAATTGGGTTATACCAGCGTGTGACGGAATGGGGGGGGGGGGGTTGTCCTGGTGGTAGCCCCCCTCATCCGATCAGAGACAAAAAGAGAAAATGGCTGAGACCCCAATCACTTGGAAATTCCCAATGGCAATTCTTAAATTTATGCACTTTTACGATTGGTAGTTGGATTCACCACGTTGTTGCTTTCATAAATAAAAAAACATTAGGAACCTATATTTCAAATGCACGCCAACTTGCTTTGGCTTTCGACTATGCAAAAAGTGGTTTTCGTTCAAAATCAGTGCGGAAAGTCATTATGTGACTGAAAAAAAAGAGTTTATGACTTTGAAAAAAGGAATCATTTAAAAGTAATAAACTAAGAAGGCGACTACGTATTGTAGGAGTATAATAGCTGGTGTATGAAACAGATAGTAAACAAGTACACCTAAATGGTACTTACTTAGCTTTGTCCAAACAAGTAATAGTAATCTTGAACCATGCTAGAAACCAAAACTTTAATGTCATCCTGGCATATTCACTTTCTTATAATGGAATATAAAAATTTTCGAGTATTTTAGCTGTATATCTGGTGAAATTCCTCTGACGTTGACAAAGTGCAAGTGACACTTAGTTGATCTGAGTGTTTCTGGTACGGGAAATGATTGGAAAACCAAGAGTCGTGACCAGGGAGTTATCATGTCCGGATGTATTTATATACAGTACATGATATATTAGATATATTTAGTTGACAGACTTATCTACACATAATGTATGTATGTACTGTATGTAAAGCCTTCTGAATTAGGAGACTGAAATTGGTTGCGCATAATTTGTCAACCATTTTTGAAGTCCAATACGAGAGTGATTTTTGCAGACACTAGTCTGGTGTCGGCGGATTTCACTGCATGGAGAAGTCTTCCATCGGCGGGACTTCAAACTTATTTTCTTAGTTCATTCAGAATGATGTAACAACAACAACAACAACAACAACAACAACAACAACAACAACAACAACAACAACAACAACAACAACAACAACAACAACAACAACAACAACAACAACAACAACAACAACAACAACAACAACAACAACAACAACAACAACAACAACATATAACGCCGACAATATATGCCAATATACCAGGCAACACTTTGATGCTCTGGGTCTGCGGGAGCCTTCATTTGATTATTTCATTAGACCTTGTGGTCCTTTAGTGGAAGGGGAGTGGTTGAAATGCCCCTCTCTTTGATATTTCTGAAAAGTACTTTTTAAGGTGGAGGTACAAAGGCACAAAGAAGGCAGTTTCTTCTTTCCTTTGGGGAATTTTCCCTCCCATGGTGGAATCCACTGGATTGTAGATTTCTGATTTGGTAGTATTAAATATAACAATGTGCTTGTAGATATGTATGTCTATGAGGCGAAGGCGGGCGAGAAGTTGAAGTAGCTAGAAGATGGGAATAATTTTGAGTGATAGAATTGTGTAAAACAGTTCTAACTAGATGATGGAAATAATTTTGAACGGTAGGAATGTGTAAATATTTGTAACTAGGTACTCTAAATAATTTTTGTGTGATAGGCTTGTGTAAAACAGTTCTTACCAGAAGGTTGGACAAATTTTTAATGATGGGATAGTGTGCAACAGTTCAACTAGAAGTGGTGAATACTTTGGAATGATGAGGTTGTGTAAAATGGTTCGATGACTGCAGTTTACCGTTGCGTTAACTACTGTACAACATTTACACATGTACAGATACGTAGGTGTAAAGCCAGTATGTTCTTTCAGCAATAATGAAACATCACTAGCCTCAACTCAACTCGGTTAACACCATAGTTTAACACAGTACACATAGCATGGGTGATGATGATTGATGTGCATGTTAGCACTGATTGTCTGATGTTTCATTATCCGAAGTTTTGGAAAATACTTTTGTTTGCCGAAACAACATACTGGCTTTAATGTCTAATGTCATGCAGAAGTAAAGCAAGATGGGGTGGAGAATAAAGCACGATGAATTCCAGTGTGTTTGGACTGATTGAATTCGGCGAAAACGAAACCGTAATCGCCGTCTATCTTGATGCATGTATGCGTTTTCCCAAATGGAAAACGGGCTCATTGAAATGCATGGAATCTTCCAGTCATGTCATGAGAATCCACCACGAAAGACGAAAAAATTTCAATCAGTTCCTATGATTTACAAAAAAATCCACAATCAAGATTTAATTTTTTTAAACGTGTTACTCTTTCCCAATTGTATAGTTAAATGTGTTCCAGTCATTAGGTACGAGAAACTACGGAAAGCCTATCAGTTCACATGATTTAGAGAAAAACGCTACAAAACGAAAGATTGCGCTTCGAATGTTTCCCCGAGTTTCATTAAAATAATGACGGTGTAGAAGAAAAATATTCACAATAAATAAAGCGGGATCTATCCCCTTCTTTCCCATTCCTGTTCTAATCTAGTGATCGAACGGAATACCAAAACAGGGAATTAAGGGTGATAAGACGGCACTGCAGCCTCGCAAGCTCGGGATATGCTGATTAATACCATTCGGATAGTGTAGTTGGTTAAGGCGCTGTATCAGCTGATCCGAAGATTGAAGGTTCGGCACCTTATTGTCCGGATGAGATAGTCTGATTGACTGTTGTGGTAAATGAATTCTGATATTTTCATGGAACATTAAGCAAGGATAGAGCATTGAAAATTTGAATTTGAATGCGCGCCAGTTTATTTATGCTTTCTGAAATATTCTCCCTCTTGTACACATATGTACGCAGACTAAGAACGATCCTGGTCTGCATCTGGTTCTGAGCCACATTTTGTTAGAAACAGAAACATTCTTCTATAAGAAAAACACGATTTTATGTATATACAATGTACTAATATTAAGTTATTACAAATGACAACGAACATATAATATATATAAAAAAATCAGCAACAGTTTTTCCTTAACATTATTAAATATCCTATCCTGAGTAACTTCCAGCGTAACCTGTCTGAATGCAACCTGTTAAACGTAATTGTGGCTTTGAGCATGCCTTTAAATAAAAATTTCAAGCGGAAATATACCCACAAATTCAGTACCCTAAAAGACCGACAGTTTTGGATTCAGAATGTATATTTTATGTGATTATGAGCATGCTTGGTCTTGGTTGACACTGAATCACTAGGGGACGAGAAGGGGGTGGGAAAAGTGGAATTTTCCCCTCATTGGCGGTTTTGAAAAGAGGAATTTGATCGTTAAGGTGTCGGTAAATTGAAAGAACCGGGTTTCTGCCAATTCTCCCCGTCTCGGAAAGATTCCCCTGCCTTTGGAAATTTGTTTCGTCCGCCGGAACACTGAATGTAACAAACCAATGCAACGTAATAATATAAAGCTTTTGTGAAAACATTAATATTATGCAGAAAAGCAAAGCATGTACGACAGCACAGTAATAATATTTGTACAGTCAGTCAGTCAGTCAGTCAGTCAGTCAGTCAGTCAGTCAGTCAGTCAGTCAGTCAGTCAGTCAGTCAGTCAGTCAGTCAGTCAGTCAGTCAGTCAGTCAGTCAGTCAGTCAGTCAGTCAGTCAGTCAGTCACTCGGTCAGTCATTCAGTCGGTCTCTCTGTCAGCGTGATGCAATTGTAAACTGACATTTCATCATGAATAATCGCTTATCCTCACACCCGAATGTCAAACTCATATATCAAGTTACGCGCAGTTCATATAAAATAGAAAAACCGCTATTCGCAACTCCCATATGAATTAATTCATTCTCGAGTTGCTTTACCGCGAAACATGAGTGGATTTCAATTTGACAAAAAAATATTTTCTGTTTGAACACCAATAACAATCAGTTGGAATCCAGAACCGTCAAACACAAACCAGAAAAAAACCAAATATAATAATTCAATTTCAACTAACTAGAAAGCTTCAACAATTACGAAAACAATAATCGAACCCAAAAAGTTTCCGAAGTTTTTGAAAATAATTCTGACTTTTACGAACGAATCAGAGGGAATCTGATTAATATTTTTATTATTTTAACAACAACAACAACCAAAAAAATGCATGGAAAAAGTTTACCAACGTTCAGACACAGTAGGCTTTTGAATCTAATCACATAATAACTTATGCATCCTCTACAGGTTCTCTTCGTTTTCCTTCGTTTGAATAGCTTGTTCTTATGTAAACTAGTAACCAAATTTCTTATTTTTACAAGTAAATTGGATGTGGAGCACAGTGATCAAAGAGTCAAAACAATTTGTTGGAAGTATAAGCTCAACCCTAAAAAATAGTCTCACACAAAGTTTCAAGTAACATGAACTCTGAACATACAGTCAAACGGATACAGCAGGCGTTCCACACCACAAAGAGAAAACTCTCATTACCCCCATATCACAGAAACTTTTGGCATTGGGTGCCTAAATTGCTGCATCATTATGCAAGAAAACTTTAAAGTTCTATAACTCACGTGAGAATTGGTTTCAAATTGAAAACTTTTGTTCAGAGGTGAGATCGTCTATTTTTACACATGAGAAAAATAAGAAACTCAAAACAAACACAATATAATGCTTTGGAAATGGTATGGCAAAACTTTATGCACTGCTGCTTATGACAAATTCGTCCTTTGGCACCTGGTCTCGGAGCGAAAACTGAGTGCGCTATGAACTGCATGTTTTCTATCCAATTAATTGTTTTTACTTTGAGTTTTTCGTGATTGCATTATGAGGAAAAAAACGAACTTTCATCTGAACAAAAGTTTTTTTATTTTTAACCGATTATATCGTGAGTTATAGAACTTCAAGTTTTTTGCATAAAGATGCACCAATTTAGGCACCCAATGCCAAAAGTTTCTGTGATATGGGGGTCAGGGGAACCCACCGCCTACCATGTTGCCATGCTATTGTTGTTGTTGTTGTTGTTGTTGTTGTTGTTGTTGTTGTTGTTGTTGTTGTTGTTGTTGTTGTTGTTGTTGTTGTTGTTGTTGTTGTTGTTGTTGTTGTTGTTGTTGATGTTGTTGATGTTGTTGTTGTTGTTGTTGTTGTTGTTGTTGTTGTTGTTGTTGTTGTTGTTGTTGTTGTTGTTGTTGTTGTTGTTGTTGTTGTTGTTGTTGTTGTTGTTGTTGTTGTTGTTGTTGTTGTTGTTGTTGTTGTTGTTGTTGTTGTTGTTGTTGTTGTTGTTGTTGTTGTTGTTGTTGTTGTTGTTGTTGTTGTTGTTGTTGTTGTTGTTGTTGTTGTTGTTGTTGTTGTTGTTGTTGTTGTTGTTGTTGTTGTTGTTGTTGTTGTTGTTGTTGTTGTTGTTGTTGTTGTTGTTGTTGTTGTTGTTGTTGTTGTTGTTGTTGTTGTTGTTGTTGTTGTTGTTGTTGTTGTTGTTGTTGTTGTTGTTGTTGTTGTTGTTGTTGTTGTTGTTGTTGTTGTTGTTGTTGTTGTTGTTGTTGTTGTTGTTGTTGTTGTTGTTGTTGTTGTTGTTGTTGTTGTTGTTGTTGTTGTTGTTGTTGCTGTTGTTGTTGTTGTTGTTGTTGTTGTTGTTGTTGTTGTTGTTGTTGTTGTTGTTGTTGTTGTTGTTGTTGTTGTTGTTGTTGTTATTGTTGTGGTTGTTGTTGTGGTTGTTGTTGTTATTGTTGTGGTTGTTGTTGTGGTTGTTGTTGTTGTTAAGGTTGTTGTTGTTGCGTTCAGCCAACACTACCGCAGATGAACTGGTGAAATGAAGTTTCTGGTAAAATGAGTATCGTTTTAATGGAAAAAAGTTTATAAATCAGGTAGGCACATGACATGCATAACCAATCCACTGGCGGACGAGTCTAACCTCAAAAGGCAGGGCAATTTCGTCAAAGAGGGGGAATTGGCAGTTATCAGGTCAATTTTTCTATACCTTAGGAACAAATTGAACTGTTTGGATTCACCAAAGAGGGGGAATTCCACTTTTCTTCCCCTACGCTCGTCTGCTTGTGAACCCATCCAGGGATTCTTTTTACTCAGCCAACCGCTATGCCCGCCCCCCACTCGTGCCTCCACGCACTAGCGGACGAGAAGGGGTGGGAAAAATGGAATTCCCCCCTCTTTGGCACTTTCAAAAAGTGAATTTGGTTCCCTAAGGTGTAGGTAAAATGGTCGGAAAACTGCCGATTTCCCCCTCTTTGAAGAAATTCCCCTCACTTTAGAAAATTAGCTCGTCCGCTAGTTCTTCCACGATCCAGGAGCTCCAATTCCCTCTGTTAATACTGTTGGTAGGGAAAAGTGCAGTTGCCCCTCTTTGGCAGTTTCAAAAAGTTGAGTTTGCTCCTTAGAGTGTGAGTAAAAAGGCATCCAATATTCACCTCTCTTTAGAGGAATTCTACTTCCTTTAGAGGTTTGGTTCGTCCGCCAGTGGGTAAAGGACCCGTAACCCGAACAGTTCGATAGACAGTCGATCCAGACGCAACCGCACTGACTGCGTAGCTTTTTTCTGTACAAACCCACTTCACAACATTGAAAAAAAGGACTGACTGACTGACTGACTGACTGACTGACTGACTGACTGACTGACTGACTGACTGACTGACTGACTGACTGACTGACTGACTGACTGACTGACTGACTGACTGACTGACTGACTGACTGAGGGATTGACTGACTGACGACACTACGTTGTGACTGCTACTGCAACTTGTTTGGCTTGTCATTCGGTACACTCGCATGTTAATCTGATATATCAAGTTACTGCAATTCACACAAGGAAGACAGTCTTCCGTTCGCAATTCCATGTGAATTCCTCTGTTCTCGAGATGTTTTACTAGTAACATGAGTGTATTTCAATTCCCAAAAACAGGTTTTGTTTCAAAACATATTCCGTTCAGCTCGAATTTCGTGTCGCAGACTGACTCACTGGCTGTCTGACTGAGTGACTGACTGTCTGACTGAGTGACTGACTGAGAGACTGACTGACGGATTGACTGACGGACTGACTCTCTGACTGACTGACTGTCTGACTGAGTGACTGACTGACGGACTGACTGTCTGACTGACTGACTGACTGACTGACTGACTGACTGACTGACTGACTGACTGACTGATTGACTGACTGACTGACTGACTGACTGACTGACTGACTGACTGGCTGACTGACTGACTGACTGACTGACTGACTGACTGACTGACTGACTGACTGACTGACTGACTGACTGACTAATCAAACCACACCACACAATACCACAAAAACTAAAACTCTCCTCCTATCAATCATTGCATGTAAAATGAAGATAAAAAGCGTTCAAAAAAATTTCAGTAAAAAATTTGCTAGTCCCTTCTTCTAGTTTTGCATCTGTTTCCTCGTTTGCCACTGGCTAACTGGACCCCACTATACAGTCAACGGTGGTGAAGTTTTAATCAAAAACAATGGCACATATGTACCAGTGGCATGACGAAGGGGAACGGGATGGCCGGGTCGCTAACCCGCTAACATTGCAAGACCGGGTCAGTCTGTCCCGCCTTGGTTATTCTAGTGTAGCACTGCAGCTGCAATCTACATGAGAATATGTATATTGCGAGAATGATTAAAAGATAAATAAGTTGTAAACATGAATAAATTTTCAAGAGATGACGAAAAAACTGTGGCATGATGAAAGGGAACGGGCGAGACGCTAGCCGGCTAAGATTGCGAGACTGGGTCAGTCTGTCCCGTCTGGTTATTCTTGTATTGCACTGCAACTGCAATTTATATGAGGTATTCAGTGGAATGATATGAGAGCTAACCATAGAGAAATTATAAAAATTTAGAATGTGAATGTGTTCTCAAAACATGGAATAAATAAAACCGTTTGAATTAAGGAGTGGGCCAGGCGGGACGCTAACCTACAACATTGCGAGATCGGGTCAGTCAGTCTCGCCAGGTTATTCTAGTATTGCATTGGCACCATAATTTATATGAGGTACATATTTACGGGAATGATATGAGAGCTAATCACAGAGAATTCATTGAAATTGTGAATGTGAATGAGTTTTCAGAAAATGATTGGATGATGAAGTGTGCCAGGCGGGACGCTAACCCAAATCTACAGGTCATTAACAATGATATAGCAGAAGAATCTCCCTACATTTATAAATTTTAAAATTTTCTTAGGTCGCAGACATGAATGATAGACGAACATGCATAACCAGAAGTCCATGTTCTAAGAGGTCACGAAGACAATAACGAGATGTGTTGAGGGCTTTGCTGGTCCGTTAAGACAGTACCACAGGCGGACGAGCTAATCCTCAAAAGAGAGAGGAATTTTTCCAAAGAAGGGGGAATAACAGAAATTAGGCAATTTTACCTACATCTTATGGAACAAATTCTACATTTGAAAAATGCCAAAGAAGGGGGAATTCCGCTTTCCCCTCCCTTTCTCGTCCGCTAGTGGACAGTACAGTCCATCGGCTTATGGCAGTAATGGCAAACGTGGCACCAAAAGGAATGCACCATACTGTACCTCACAGGTTACTGTAGGTGTTCCAAGACGAATCGCTGAATCGCAGAAACGTTCCACTGAACCCGACTTGAGCAAGATATCATACAGGGTGGTCCAAAAAAATGACAACACTTTGAAGCTGAATAACTCTCGGCACAGAGGTCAGATTTGATTGAAATTTTCGGGTATTATCATCAATATACTACCTTAGAAAAATATATAAAACGAAGTTGATCGGACAATCACAGCGGCCACCACGCATTAATGTTTGCAAAAATGCACATGGGTCAAAAACCGCCTAATCGTGCATGCATATTCAAGCGATGATATGCACGTAATAAACGAAACATTAGATTTTTCTAGCCATTGGTGAAAACACCACGTGTAATTGACTTTTATCGTTGGTTTTTAAGCATTTTGTTCCATTGGTATTTATTTTTTCGTTTTTAATTAGCGAACTAAGCTTTTTTTTCAATGTCAGAAGAACATACCCGCAGTTTTCATCTCTGAAACTTTTTTTATTGAATTAAAAATAAAATCCGAAAAATTTAAACTAAAATTGCTTCAGAATAAGTAAAAAATACTCTTGATTGATTACAGGCTAAAATAACTGAGTTTATTGTTTCACAAGTCATGTCCTTAATGCTCATGCATGAATCGCTCGGTTTTTGACCCACACGCATTTTCGCAAACATTAATGCGTGGTGGCCGCTGTGATATGCGATCATCTTGATTTTATATATTTTTCTAAGTTAGTATGTTGATGATAATACCTGAAACTTTCAATTAAATCTGTTTTCTGTGCCGAGAGTTATTCAGCTTTAAAGTGTTGTCATTTTTTTTGGACCACCCTGTAGATTCATGGGTTTATTTCAAAGACTAGAGTGAAGATAGTGAATATAAAATGGAAAATAAGTTCTAGCTTTTAATTTGGTCGGGGTTTCCTGTTATGAAAAATTGCATGATGGATCAGTGCCACATTTACAGTGATTTAGGAGCAGCGTTCATAATCAAGTGCCATGGAGAAAACAAGATTTTCTTTTCGGAAATTTGAAAAGAGGAACTTATACAAACGTAAAAATCATGAAGCTTTGAACATGGAAATATTTCTACCAACATGACCCTAATGAGATTTCTGACCTATGTGTTTCGTACAATCGTACACAGTCATGGTCAGTCGAAAAAAACAGAGTCAAAGTATGTAGAATTTACCACCTCTACAAAGGGGTCGTCATACCTGACGAAAACCTGAACAAGGACACTTGCGGATGAGAAGGGATGGGAAAAGTGGAAGTCCTGCCTCTTTAGCGGTTTCAAAAAGAAGAGTTTGTTCCTTAAAGTGTGGGTAAAATGACCTAATTTCTGATGATTCTTCCCTCTTTGGAGAGATTCCACAGCATTCACCGTCAATAGGCATCGATGGCTAATCCAACAATAAAAAAGTTATCCTGAAACAATGTCTGCCTAAGCCAACAAACGTAGTTCCTTTTCCATCATTGTCAATTAGTCCATATATTTCATCCAATTCAGCAGCCTTCCAAAAAATTTTGAAGTTTTAGCCCAATTGTATTTACTTGGTTTAATATCGTAAAAATGAACAAACCACAGCAAAGAACGTTAAAAATAATTCGTTGTCATTGTTATGTGCGAAGGAGCGAAGCGACTGAGTGCTCACCTCCCCGAGCTCGGGCTAATGCCCAATAGGATGCAGTTTGAAAATCGTATTTATTATACATTGACCCCTTTGGAACATAAACGTAATTTTGAAACTTTTATGAAAAATGAAATGGGTGGTTGTCGTTGGTGTTGAAAAAAGCTTCGCTGCTATAAAAAAGGAATCTTTGTTCATTAAACTGAATAAGATGAAACGTGAGCGAATTTTCCACCAAACGATTTGGTCAACAGCGTGTACGAACGGCCTGGCCTGACTGGAATGACACTGATCCAGAACATTTTTGCGGTAATAATGTTCTTGAAGTAGTTTTTAAATGAATTCACCCTCGAGAAAAACATTTGTCTCCCCTTGATCGACTCGCTCGTCCGCCAACGTGTTAAGACTTCTTCTGCGGTGTTCACTTGGCGAGGAACACTATTCATTTCCCAGGTCGGTGGGCTTCATCGAGGGTGAGAGTGAAGTTCACCATGGAGTTCACAGTAGAGTTCACAGTAGAGTTCACAGTGGAGTTCACAGTGGAGTTCACAGTGGAGTTCACAGTGGAGTTCACAGTGGAGTTCACAGGTAGAGTTCACAGTGGAGTTCACAATGGAGTTCACAGTAGAGTTCACAGTGGAGTTCACAGTGGAGTTCACAGTGGAGTTCACAGGTAGAGTTCACAGTGGAGTTCACAATGGAGTTCACAGTAGAGTTCACAGTGGAGTTCACAGTGGAGTTCACAGTGGAGTTCACAGGTAGAGTTCACAGTGGAGTTCACAGTGGAGTTCACAGTGGAGTTCACAGTGGAGTTCACAGTGGAGTTCACAGTGGAGTTCACAGTGGAGTTCACAGTGGAGTTCACAGGTAGAGTTCACAGTGGAGTTCACAATGGAGTTCACAGTAGAGTTCACAGTGGAGTTCACAGTGGAGTTCACAGTGGAGTTCACAGGTAGAGTTCACAGTGGAGTTCACAATGGAGTTCACAGTGGAGTTCACAGTGGAGTTCACAGTGGAGTTAACAGTGGAGTTCACTGCGGAGTTCACAGTGGAATTCACAGTGGAGTTCACAGTAAAGTTCACAGTGGAGTTCACAGTGGAATTCACAATGGAGTTCACAGTGGAGTTCACTGTGGAGTTCACAGTGGAGTTCACAGTGGAGTTCACAGTGGAGTTCACAGTAGAGTTCACAGTAGAGTTCACAGTGGAGTTCACAGTGGAGTTCACAGTAGAGTTCACAGTAATGTTCACAGTGGAGTTCACAGTAGAGTTCACAGTGGAGTTAACAATGGAGTTCTCAGTGGAGTTCACAGTGGAATTCACGGTCGAATTCACAGTCGAGTTAACAGTGGAGTTCACAATGGAGTTCACAGTGGAGCTCTCAGTGGAGTTCACAGTGGAGTTCACTGTGGAGTTCATACTAGAGTTCACAGTGGAGTCCTGGATAACGGAGTCCTGGATGAGGGAAAAAAATTCGTAGTCTTGAAGAAAAATTAGTTCAGCTTTCCCGGAGACCGTGAGACATTATGACCTCTTAAGTGTATTTGAAAGAAGGATGATTGGCCAACTCAACTCCTCCGCTGAATGCTTTATCATAGATGTATGTATGTTACAAATTCAAAATTCAGTTGTTGTGCCATAATAGCAAAGTAGGATACCAAGTCACAAATAGTGATATAATGGTCATCTGTTTCACGAATGACAATCACCGATCATCAACATCGTTCATGAATGCGTCTCAACCCGGGGCTCGAACCAGTACCATCGGCATGTGAGGCCGGCGCCCTAACCACTTGACAAGGAGAGTGACAAAAGAATGTCAGAGTTACACGAATGCCAAAACAATCGGGAAATGGGCTTTAACCTCGTGTGAGTTAACCTCGTGTGAAAACTCTCCTACTATTGATCGATATCTTGTTGGAAAATGTGTTATAAAATACTGCACTGTTTGTTTTGCATGGAACAGTATTCATTTCCGAGGTCTCTCACTAAGGACTCCATCGTCAGAGAGGGGGTGTGGGTGTTCAGGGGTTCCAGAGCGTTCCAGAGTGGTACAAGTAACGATAGTTTTCTCGGGGTACAAGTTTTTTGTTGTTGTTGGGTAGTCTCACTCGAGTCAAGACTTCGCCGGGTCGCATATTTGGAAACTGCACCCACTTTTTGTCCGAATCCCAAATTCGACTTTTTTATTTTTGCTTCATTAAGAGGCTAAGTTAGGCTATCTCCTTTACTAACGTACAGTCTGTGTTCGGAACTAAGCATAAGCCGTACAAACAATCAAACGGTTATTCGCTGTCGTTAGGTCGCACGAATTCTGACAAAAAGTGGGTGCAGTTTCCAAATATGCCGCCGGGTCCCAATCACGAATGGTGCTTGCCATGGGCATATCGTGGAACCAGATTTCAAACACTCCATCAGATGTTCAAAGTACATAAAATACCATCAGCCGGTAGGTGACAATTCTTTAGCTGCCACAAGGCTTTTTGATGACGGCCCCGGGAATCGAACCCGTGTGCTGCCAGCCAGGCTGTTTTCGTTCTGTTTAAAAAACACTTTCTTCCTTCACATCAGTTTTGAGGGAACGAACTTGGTGAACCTAACTTATGGTGAACTGTCATCATCACCTACACCATGCTGTATGTACTTATAGACCTCATAACTGATTATAAGAATTGAAGAAAAGTTTCGAAAACCCATGAGAATCAAGTTCTGGAACGGCCCGAACCAGATTCTCAACTCTTGGATTGTCAGTGCCATGTATTGGATGTTCTTAGAGCCAGTTTCTAAACTTCCTGAACTTCCTGATTGTGAAAAGTCTTATTCAGCGCGATGTGATGATCGTGAACCGATTTTTTTTCTTATAACCAATTACGAGACCTAAATACATGTATGTAACTCTATAAATATCTTTTTTTCTAACAGTATTTCCTTCTACCGGTTCCTGCGAACAAAAAAATTGTGATGTAAATGGAATGGTCTATCAAGGCATCCGGACAGCACTGACGGACGAGCCAAACCTCCATAGGGAGATGAATATTCCCAAAGAGGGTGGAATCAGCAGAAATTAGACCTATTCACCTACACCTTAAAGGATCAAACTCTACTTTTTGAAACCACCAAAGAGGGGGGAATTCCACTTTTCCCTCCCCTTCTCGTCCGCTAGTACTTTACAGTATTAAGTACTGATGGCCGGGCACCTTGTCCCGAAACCCAAACAGATGGGTCCACTGGCGGACTAGCAAAAATCCCAAAGGGAGAGGTATTTCTGCAAAGAGGGGGAATTACCAGTTTTGAGGCCGTTTTACCTACACCTTCGGGAACAAACTTTATTTCTTGGACCTTCCAAAGAGGGGAATTCCACTTTTCCCACCCCTTCTCGTCCGCTAGTGAATGGGTCTTCTACTAAAATGCCACGGGATTGACAGTCTAGTTTGCGTCAGAGCATTAGCGGATTGGATGGGGTGGGAAAAGTTTGATTTCCCCTCTTTGGTGGTTTCAAAAAGTATAGTTTTTTTCTTTGTAGTTGAAAATGCTTGAAAACTATTGATTCCCCTCTCTTTGGTGAAATTCCCCTCCCTTTGGAGGTTTGGTATACCCGCCAGTGCGATCTATTTACTCGTCGGGTTTTGTTTTCCTATCTTCCCCTATTTGTTTATACGGAAAACGTTCGCTGTCGTGGGGACATAGGGAGAGCTATAATAGCCTTAGCAACTGATTAGGAGACTGATTTTGAATGAGCGCCATTTTTCGAAGGGGTATTGAGCATAGACTATAGCGAATCCAGGATTTCTTGTTAGCCACCACAAACTATTTGGCACAGTTTGAATTCAAATCTCTATTTAGCGCGCTTTCGAGTTTTCGAGTAGTAACACCTCTTTCACGTAACATTTGACCAACATACGAAATGTGCGGTTAATTCATTGCATACGAGCGTAACCAGTCCACAAACACAAGAAACCTTGACCAAGCTATAGCAATTGATTAGGAAACTGAAATTTGAATGCGCGCCCATTTCTCGAGAGGATTTTGATCATAGACTGCATGACTGTAATTGTCAAAAAGGGTAAAAAAATATCGGTTTCCTAATGAGTTAGGAATGCTATGGACATATTACGTAATTGATAGGTCTTCACAAATGATTTAGGCATTTTCAAGGCTAGGTTAAGCCCGTAATGTTGTTTCTGCAAGCAAAAATATTGCCCAAACGTTTGATAATTAAACATCAGACAATCCGGTTTAACACGATCAATCCGGCTCAATCACCATCACAACATGGTTGTGCTATGGTCAATAAGCTGTGCTTAACTATGGTGTCAACCGAGTTGAGTTGAGGCTAGTGATGTTTCATTATCAGACGTTTTGATCAATATTTTTGCTTGCAGAAAAAACATACGGGCTTTACATATGTACATAGCTGCGAAATCTGAATCACGACTACAGATTTCCGATGGTTATGACTTTTTCTTTTCCATGAAGTGTACCCTGATAGTACGTTTCATGGCATGACAGGTCTTACTCCAATAAACTACATTAACTGCAAGTTTAGATTAATCTCGTACGTCAGTAGTCGTTCAGGAATGCATGAAACATCGCAGACTGTTGGTTCAGTAAGTTATTTTCAGAGTACGGTTCATATGCACGACATCAGGGATTCTTCATAGTCAATTGCAAAAACCGATTTTTCCGTAAACCCATTCCTTGCCACATTGTTACACATTATTCGGCCGAAACATTCGTGAGACAGAAAGGGTTTACGGAAAACTTGCGAAAACCGTTGCTAAAATTTGTGACTGTTTTTCCCACTGACTATATGAAGGTACGCTAAGGGAACACTTCATGATCATGATCGATGTGAAAATTTTCATTTCATTTCGCTACGTCTGGAGCTAGTTCCAAGATGGTACATGCCACTCCAAGATGAATTGCCATGCCAGCGCGAACCGAATATCGTGTACTACTAATATAATAGAATAACACATCATGCATTGTACCGTACTGTGCATTAATTAGTAAAGCTATCAACTTCAGAGTCTAGTCGTAAAAATGGGGTACTCTTGGAAATGCTGTCAAAGATGGTCGTGTATACATAGCTTGGTCAGGGTTTCTTGTTATCAAAAATTAATTTCGTTAGTTGGTTTCGCACGTGTGCAAAGGTTTAGCGCAAATTTCGTATGCTGTCCAAATGTTATGTGAAAAAAAACATTTATTTTTCAAAATTTTGAAAGCGCGCGAAAACCAGATTTGAATTCAAATTGCGCGCCAAAACCATTTTGAGTAACAAGAAACCCTGGATCGGCTATAGTTCGCTGACACAGTATACATAGTAATATTATACATCACTCACTCACTCATTCACTCACTCACTCACTCACTCTCTCACTCACTCACTCACTCACTCACTCACTCACTCACTCACTCACTCACTCACTCACTCACTCACTCACTCACTCACCCACTCACTCACTCACTCACTCACTCACTCACTCACTCACTCACTCACTCACTCACTCACTCACTCACTCACTCACTCACTCACTCACTCACTCACTCACTCACTCACTAACTCACTCACTAACTCACTCAGGTATTTGGCGCCTCTCACTCACTCGTTTATTTTGAATTAAGCTGGTGACGATATGAAATACATTCTGACGCACCTTTTCGCTTTTTGAGAAACAAGATTCGCCGACCAAGTTATAAGTACATACAGTCTGTGTCTGCCAAAAACCATTTGAGTAAAAAAGAAGTGTACCTAACAAAAAAAAAAAAACACGCGGTAACTAAAAAAATTCCTGGACACGCATGATTTAGTAAACACACAGAATATATGTTGACATGACATACAAGACTCCTAATTAGTTATAAGAATAAACACAACTCAGTTCACGTTCATACATACTTTACTTCTCATTATCAATTTTGAGGTATATACATATAGGCCTCATAATCGATTATAACAAATGGTTTAAAACTGCGAGAACCCATGACATGGCCAGAACCAGACTCTCAAGTCCATAACCGGATTCTCGAGTAATAAATTTGTGTGCCACGTTTCGGATTTTCTTATAACCAATTACGAGGCCTATACAATACAGTATGTATGTATGTATGTACCTGACCTGAGACCTGACCTAAGTTGACCATCCAATGACCTTGATACCATTCATAGACCACCAAGTTGCACCAGAATAGCCGTCGCCCCTTATGGTGGTATGTATGTATATGTGCCACTACCACAATACTGTATTGCGAACCACCATATTTTATTGGTGGCGAACATAAATGAATTGAATACTCAGCCCTACCGATATGGTATGACCTGGGGGCAATCCACCCCTTTCTTCGAGGCGGAACGAAGGCGTCCCCCCATAGGGGCGAATAACCTTTACCTTACCGTCTGCTTACCCACTATACGTTTTCCCACGTTTTGAGGAAAACAAAACTTTAAAAAAATTACCGAAGAAGTGAGGAAAAAAATTTCATCCGCCTT
>OZ038443.1:27178905-27201405 GCA_964036265.1 Daptonema setosum
TCGTCGGTTCATTGACTGATTAAGTGAGAACGTGAAGTGAAGTGAGTAAGTTATTGGGGTGGGTGAGTCAATGAGTTATTTGTGAGTGATGATTATACTAGTGAGTCTGTGAGTTTGTGAGTTTGTGAGTGAATTCGTGAGTTCTCTCATGCATCAATACAGCATGTAGATGTGTCCACTTTCGAGTTCGTCGCTTAACTGAATGAGTGAGCTCTTTTAAAGTGAGTGAGTGATGAGAGTTTTCAACTCTCATAGTGAGTAGGTATAACTGAGTGCGTTTTAGATAGTCCATAAATCCCACTGTCCAAATTATCGCTATTGTAACAAAACTAAAAAGCCGACATCGTTAGAATAAATTAGTGAGTAGGTGTGTAGGTTATGTAGTATTAAGAAGCCAACTCACAAGAACGGGAACTTTTCAAACTAAATCCCCATGTGTTTTTTCTGCAAGCAAAAATACTGCCATAAACGTCTGATACTGAAACATCACACAATAAGTGTTAACTCGCACATCAATCATCATCACCCCATGCTATACTGTGTTAAACTATGGTGTCAACCGAGTTGAGTTGATGTTACTAATGTTTCATTATCAGACGTTCTGGACAATACTTTTGCTTGCGGAAACACCATACAGGGTCTACCATCTCTTGGTTTGTTGTACCATTAGTCTACATGTACATATACAGTACTGTTTCTTATTGTCGCCGAGCAACCGAAATGGGAGCCCGTTATTTGGATTGGACTGGTACATGCTATTATTGTACTTTCCTGCCAATCGTTTTTCGTTGCTCAGCTGTTTTGTTCCAGTTATTCGGAAATCGCAAGATGAGAAGTAATATCAATTAGCATTTATATTTGACTAGTTCACTAAATTTGACCGCCACAATTGAAACACGTATAGCTTGGTCAGGGTATCTTGTTACTAATTATTTTTCTTAAAACCTTATAGTGAACAATTAATAAGTTGGGCATGTTTAGTAATATGTTATACAAATGTAATGGGAACAGCTAAAAATTTTGAATAAATTTGAACGCGCGCCGAAATTCAAAAGCGCGCCAAATGATTACGGTAGAAATTTCGGAGTAACGAGAAACTGTGACCAGACTTTATTGTCGTGTTGTCGTGTTTCTGTAGAATATTTTCCATGTATTGCAGTTCTGGACGCAAAATTTCAAAACCCAAAAATTGCCCTAGAGTTTTTTCTGGATGCCAAAATGTTCTGTCACCAAAAATATATTTCATATGCAGTTTTACTGCATGTTAACCTCCGATTACCTATCGTGAGGCTGGCAGCGATGACCTAGATAAGACCAAACGCCAAAAATTTCGCGACAGTGTGAACTTTTTTATCCACATTTGGATGGGAAATGACAGAAACGAAATTTTGGCGTTCAGTTTCTCGTTCTGTCACACTTTTAATTTTCCCGCCAAAATGTGATTCAAAATTTCGCACATGACAAAGTTTTACAAAACTTTTTTTTTGTTTGTTTCAAAACAACAAAACTTCCGGAAAACAAATTTTTCCTTTTTGTCGCAATAAATTCAAAGCTTGTTATATATATTTATTTATTCTTGAAGTTGAAATATGCAAATACTCTCGGATAATTAGCGATTTTCACCGCAGAGTTCCGCTGTGGGAATGAAATTTCCGGGATGAAATCCGAAGTTCGAAAACCCAACCCATCCTTTCATGAATTTTGCTTTCTCCTTTTATTTTTCCTTTGCATTTTAGATTTTAGAATCTTCCATCTAAACTGGATGTGTTTCTGTTTCTTAAAAAAACTATAGAAAAACGGAAACACGGTAATACGAAACCAAACACGTTCGTCATCAAAACTATGAATTATTGAAACACTGATTTTTCTGGTTTTTGTTGCTATGTTGTAACGTTAGTTTTCTATATCCTGAAAATTTTTTCACACTTCAATCCGGTTCTTCATACCGGTCGCCACATCCCAATCCAATCTGGTGGTTTGGTGGAGAAAGTTTTATGCAAGTTTCTGTGAGTTTGATAATTTGTAATCGACTTTATAAGCTGTTGGGCGTATACAAGGAAAACCTCCGCTTCGCGGTGCCAAAGCTTTGGTCCGTCTATCGACCTATTGTATTGAAAGCCGGTATATTAATTGCCACCCGTCGGGCGTCGACTGAGCCTGTCAACCGACCAATTTAGAGGTCTGTTAGGGGCTTCCTATTGTTGGTTAGGCCTGGGAGGCTAGGTGAGGCGTGAACTTGAAACTTAGTTTATGTAAAGGCTTAGGTTTTGGAGAGGAGCTCGAGGTCTCCATAGAAATCTGAGGTTCATGTTTTGGCCAACTGTCAGTATTCTAGAGGTCGGCGCGAAAACAACTTGTTAACTTAGGTCGGTGCTAAGCTTAGCGGGCAAAAAAACACGATTTTTGACCGGTCGACGGGTTGGGATAACTGTGATTTTTTTCATAAATATCTAATTCGCTGTCCCTCGTTGGTATTGCATGAGTCATGATGCATGTATTTCTCATATACATAATTGCTTCAATTCAATTCAATAACATGGCTAATAATAATAATGATTATATTAATGTAATTTTTTATGGTTTCAGCCACTTGCATGCTTATTACTAACTTCTATTCCTTGATATTCGAATGTTTTCTCGCTCGGTTCTTCAGTGGTTTTTCATATACCCGATGGCGCTCACGCTCAGGCGTTAATCATTGGATAAAAAATAGTCTAAATAATAATAATTAAACTAGTCATGAACACAAAAACGGTGCATGTTTAACCGATCGAGCAAACACTGAATATCGTCTAGCATAAATATTTTTACTTCTTTAAAAAATAATCTGGGTATTCTTCACTGTAAATCATGAACCTTAGCAGATGAACGATGTTGAATGACGATGGCCTCCCCACGGGACATCAACATTGCAACAGTAACAGGTGTCGGCGAGAACAACAACAATAACAACAACAACAACATCAGCAAAAACAGCAACAACAACAGTAACAACAACAACAAGGATGTTAATTCAGCGGCCGATCTTAGCATGCCCACCGGGTTCCGGACTTTAGATGAATTAGGCGAAATCTCATACGCCGTCAGAACCAAAGTCAATCCGCATCAGGTAACTGGTTGGGATTCATTTGTCGTGACATCATGTAACATGTAACGAATCATATGTCTTATGTCATGTAGCATGTCATTACGAATCATGTCTCATGTAATGTAACATGTTATTGTTTTCAGTTCAGCAGAGTCCGAAAAGTTTTTTCAATATTTTGATCATGTCTATTTCAAGACCGAATATTGGCAGCTGGCAGGAACACAGCGTGTTTAGGTCTTTATTTCAAACAAAATTTTTATTATAGTGGAATCACTTGATTAGGATGCTTTTGTTTTACACGGATGACATCATGCGTGATCATGTTCTAAGTTTCAAGAACCTTCGAGTTTCTTATGGTAATGTTAAGCCGGGCTTTGTACAAGTACTCGCGCTCGGTATGATCCTCCGACTGTATGTATTAACTTAGATAGATTACCGAATAATTTAGCATGTAGACCTGCCTGACCTTCAAATCTTGTCTAATTTCTGATACCATGTTATCGCTCAAAAAACAGAGGAATCTAAACTTTTCATTCCTATTAAAGTAGAATTCTACCCTAGAAGATCTGATGTTAACGGAACCTCACGTCTAGGTGATCGACTCGGCCAATCCCTCCTCGGATCCCTTTGGTCAAGTACCGGCCGAATCTCCGGATTTTGACGTTGCCGAGTTCCTAACCAAATCATCTGAAACCCATCGCACCAATACCACTGATTCCGAGGTATCATTTGCCGACGAAGTTCCAGTCAATGGTGGCACGACGGCTGTGAAGGATCAGGTATTTATTGGGTGCCGTGACGTGACTCGTGGGGAACTCAATTATCATTTCCACGATTCAATGGTGCACTATTCCTTTTTGGTTCATCTTCACCACCTTACCACTGTAGTCATCAAAGCACTGCTTTCCCTTGCATTGCACGCCTTGGATAAATATTGTTTGTGAACGCACCTAAGGATGTTTCAGTTTGTGCTAATAATCGTGCTCGAGTTTGGAGCCAACTCTGAGGCTCTGGAGTGGCGAGCCGTATCCTGGTGAGAGCAGGAAAAATTCCTAACAACCTTCCCCTCACCGTATGTGGTTCACCGATGTTGTGAATTGAGGGCTATATAAACGAACAAACTCATTTCAGTTTTTTACTTTTTTTCTTTTTTATCGGGCTATAAATTCCCTGTGAAATGACGATCTGGGGGATATTCAGTTGTCTCATTCAGACTCACTCACACTTACTCAATTCATAAATTTTTTGCTAAAACTCTCTGAAATAGCCTTCCACTGGATTTCGATGTGTATTGCAGAAAATTTCACACGGATTTCGCTGGATATGGTAATATCCTTCAGCAGTATTTTTAAATTTTTATTTTACCAACCACGGTAGACCTTTCCATCTATAGCATCACTAGCGGACGAGGGAAGAACGAAAAAGTGGAATTCCTCCCTCTTTGGCGGTTTCAAAAAGTGGAATTTATTCCCTTCGCTTCGGTGTAGGTAAAAATGACCTGAAAACGGCCAATTCCCCATCTTTGACGAAGTTCCCCTCCCTTTGGGGGTTTAGCTCGTCCGCCAATGTACAGTACATGCCATGATACACGTTATTATGTTCTACTATTATAATTCCCATAATCCCATGTTTCTTGTTGTAATACTACTAATAATAAATTCAAATTCTCTACCCACCATCAGTCCACCACGAAATGTTCTGCTTATTCAGTTATTCAGTCTGTTATGTTTTTGCATATCAAGCACTCCACAATAATTAGTCACTGGTCTATTCGAAAGGTGAAATTTATGTAATTAGAAAATTGGGAATTAGTAATGTAGACTTCTAGGGCAGGTTTCGTTTTCTACAACCGCCCAAGAGAAAGCTGTTCTTCCTCTCACTTCTCGTTCGCTAATGCGACTAGCATATTTTACGTTCACATATGACAATGTCGTATGGATAAGAAAATCTGGAAAACAGAGCGAAATTTCTTTTAATAGTAATAATTTCATTTTCATGTCTTTTACAGTATTTCATCTTAACCTTTTATGATATCACATGTCAAATAATAGAAAGAATTCGCAATCGCTCCTTTATCTTTCCCGCAATATAACAAACACCAGCCAATAAAAACGTGGTATGTATTCCGGTTTTCCGCGTACTGAATGCGGACAAGAAGGGGAGGGAAAATGGAATTCCCCTCTCTTTGATAATTTCAAAAAGAAGGATTTGTTTCCAAAAGGTGTAGGTAAAATGACCTGAAATCTCCCGATCCCCCATCTTTGGAAAAATTCGCATCTCTTTGGAATTTTGGCTTGTACTGAGTGCTGCGTACCTCTACTTCATATCACATGCAACTTTTTACGCTTTCTGTCTGTGTTCAGCTTTTTCTTTTCATTGTTGAGAAAGTGTTGCTCTACAGCTGTTTAATATGCGTAGGCTTTCATGTTTGCAAAAACGAAGTCGAAGTTTTGTCTCTGATTACTGGAAGATTTCTCTTTGCTGTTTTCTGAATGTTTGCACTGTTCATTGGTTAAGTATAAAACAAACTTTCCCATTTTAAAGCGATTATTATTGTCATAATATTCAAGTTGAGTATTCAGAACGACTACAATACAAGCCACTCCCACTCAAATCAAAGATATAAAAGAGAGAAGGAAGAACTTTCATTGAATTTTTGCTAAGAAATTGAACATTTATAATTTATAAATATTAAAAGTAAAGTGCATTATAAAAGTCAGAGCCCATTTATAAATCTAAGACAATTTATCTGCGGTATTAAAAAGAGACATTTCAACGAAAGTATAGAGGAACTTCTTCAAGACCATGCTCAATGGACAGGATGCATTTTCTACAAGAACAAGACCATCAATTCACATCAGCTGAAATAGATAGCGATGATGATGCATTTGACTGGCTGGTTAGTCATTTAGTCATTTACTGATACTGGAATGGAAGAAATCGTTGTCACGATATTTTCCATGTATATTATAAAACATTCGGGTGTTTTTATGTCAGTTCTCTTGTGCAGTTTTAACTTAACAATAACACGCAAAACAACTAACAATTGGATGGAAGTTTTATCAATCTTTGGAAAAACTTCTTTCCTCGATTCGTTTTCTTTTCATGGTCCTCATTTATAAATTACTGTCCCGACTTCCCTTTTTCTCTCCCAATCTTCGGGTGTTTTATTTCAAATGTTTATTTATCTTCAACACATTGAACAATTTGTTTTTTAATGGAGAATTTCCCTTAATTTCTTTCTGCAAATTTGCGAATTTTTGTTATTGCACTCGGCGTAATATGTTTGTTTGCCAAAATTTTGCGTTGACAAATAACAAGTGTTCTCAAAACGCCACGCCAGCCAACATCAACATAATAGAATAAGTAGCGACTAGCGTGGTATTGCTAGTTTAAGGCATTATAGTCGTAGATTCTGCATGATTATTCATGCGCAGCGTTGCTTCGATATACAATGTTGTTATTAAATTTACATATTGTTTATATTTATATTATATATATAATATATGTATTTACTTCGGATAGTCAACTGAAGTCTGCATCTGCATTACTTTAGTTTTGTTATACCATCATATAATTTGCTGTTATTTCAATTTCCCTATATCGCATTTGCCTAGAAGCTCACTTCTGGACAAATTCTGAATTCTTACCTCGAGTTTTGTTGTTGCTTATTCAGTTTATCAACGCTGTGTTCACCAATAATTTTATTTACTTTTGAAAATTCCGTTTCTTCCGAAAAAATTTCCGTTTTACAATTTTGACATTGAAATCCAAAAATTCAACACCAGATGTTTGGTTATTATACCAGTAATGCAGTGCTGTTGCATAATCGTGTATTTTTTACTATTTTTATTATCACCATTGGTATTTGTTGCTTTTTGCACTCAAATTTGCTTTTTTACTTCCTATATTTAGTTCTGAAAATATATATACAAAAAACTATAATATTTTTCTAAAAATATATTTTGTATTTCAGGTGAATTTCGTCGGGCCCGACTCGCTGTACTCGCTCGCGTCCACGGCCACATCACCAACCTTAACCACAACATCGGTCAACAACAACAACAATAACAATTCTGCAACAACAACATTTGCTCGTCAACAACAACAACAACAACATCCGAATTCGTTCTTCGACAACGATACGCCGTTTTCGGCACGATTCGATCCAGAGCCCGATCACACGGCATTCGGCGGAATCTCGGCAGCGTTGGACCCACTAAACACGTTCAAATTGGCTGAACAGGCTGATGCCGCCGCTCGGTTGGTTGGATAGTTTTTTCCAAATTGTATAACTCATTCGGGGTTTCTTGTCAGCAAAAAAGGATTTTGGCGCGCAATTTGAATTCAAATCTGCTTTTGGTGCGTGTTCAAAATTTCAAGAAATAAAGTGTTTTTCACTCAACATTTGAATAAAACACTAATGCGGCGCTTAATTCATTGCCATTGGCCATTGTGCGCAACGGGCTCATAGGATAAAAGTTTGATAACAAGATACATTGGCAAAGCTATATTCCAAGAATCCGCGTCAAGTTGTCTTACTTCAAGTGGGTGGGTAATTTTCTTGTGGTCTTCCAGGTTGCACTCATCGCCGTTGGCCTCGCCGGTGACGGAGCGACTGGATAAACAAGGTTGGCGTCCTTAGGGTGCTTTCAGAGTAAAAGGGAAAGGAAAACGGAAAGGAAAATCTGTAAACCTATTGACCAAAAATAAATTTCGGGAACAAAATTGACTTCCTGCAATCGGTTTACAGATTTTACTTTCCGTTTTACTTCCCTTTGTACGCGGAAGAATAGTAAAAATAAAATATACTATATGACAATTTTTTAATCAAACTATGGAAAACTATTTATACGAATATTACTACTAAATTACATTAAAATTTATATTTTAATAAAAGTAAAAAAATTATTATGTCCTTCCAGGTTCTATCATAAAAATAATTACCTTCTGTCAGAAGTGTAAAAAACGGATTTTTTTCATGTTAGTCTACCTATTCAAGTCAACTATAATAAACAATAGTCAACTCTTGTAAAAAGTATTAAAAATTCATATATAATCACAGTAAAAAATATAATTATGTAAAAAATCTAGTTTCAGCCAGTACGTCATCGACAAAATCGTCGGGTCGCCGGGTATTTGGCGGTGGTGACGAGAATCCGGCGTATCAGGACGACGAGGGCGGAGTCAGCTACTCTGATTCGGAGGCTGAAATCGACTGTCCTGATCAGGCAACGGCTCATCGACGAAGATCGTCCGCTTACGCTGGTTAGTGAATCATTGAGCGCGTGAGTGAGCTAGTGAGTTAATTACGGAGTTAGTTAGTTAATTAATAAGTGAGTGAAGGAGGGTGGCATCAGTCAGTCAATTATTAAGCCAATCAAATCAACGATAAATCAGTTAGTCAATCAAATCAGTCAGTCAGTCAGTCAGACGGTCAGGTTAGTCAGTCACTCAATCAGTCATTCGCTCAATCAGTCAGTAGAAAACTCAACATGTCAGTCATTTGGTTTGGTCAGTCAGTATGTTATTCAACAGTCAGTCATTCAATCAGTCCAGTCAGTGAGATAGTCGGCTGCTTAATCAATCACCCAGTAAATGAATCAACCTGTCAGTCGTTCGGTCAGTTAGTAAATCAATCAATCATTCAGTCAGTCAGTTAGCTATTTGCTCGCTCAATCGATCACTCAGAAGAAGTGTCATCCAGTCAGTCGTGTTACTGGCAGACGAGCCAAACTACCCAAGGAAGGGGAATTTCGGTAAAGATTGGGAGACCGGCAGTTTTAAAGCCATTTTCCCTACACCTTGGGGAACAAATTCTACTTTAAGAAACCACCAAAGAGGGGTAAATTCCAATTTTCTCTCCCCTCCTCGTTCGCTAGTGAGTCGTATGATCAGTGTTAGTAAGCAAATCAATCAGTCAGTAATTTCTCAAGTTTCCTTCCAGAAATGTCGACGACCCTGCAGTCACTGAGCGCCAAGGAGGCGGCCATGATGACGGTGGCGCAGGTGGCCGATGCGTTCGCCGTGAACACCGAAATGGGTTGGTGATAGTCTGGTGCGTAGAGCGGCCGTTTAGAAAACTCACCACCCTGGGTTCGAAACCCGATGGATGATTTCCCAGTGGTTTTCGTATAGAATGAGCCGGGGGTGGTGAAAGTGAATACCAAAGTTAAAAGTAACAATGTTGGTGCCCCGTTTCTGCTCCAAGGCCGATTGTTCGTGGCCAATAATGTTTCGTGTATAATCGGATAATCCGCATTAAACTCATCAAGATCAGATGACCATTTTTTCTTCGAGAAAATCTTTTCTTTTTTATATACTTTGTTCGTAATATAATATGTTTTATTGTTGATACAAGTTGGTATTCGTTGTATTTTTCAGAACTGTCAGTTTTTTTCACAACTGTTTTTGGGTATCAGGTTTATCTCCACTGGAAGCCACCAGACGACGTGCGCTACACGGCCATAATGAGTTCGAATTGGGCGACCAAGAAACACTTTGGCAGAAATACATTGAACAGGTGAGGTTTTTGGTTGTACAAAGAAACGTTTCCTTTCCTTTTTTTGTTCTTTTTTTGGACACGACTTCTCTTGCAATCTAAAATGACTGAAGTTCGATGCTCATCAAATCGGTCGTGAACACGACTTTCAGCTCTTTTTCTGCTACCTCAGTTTCTTGAGTTTAGTGGTAGAGTTTGATTTACGGTGGAAACAGCATGGTGACGAGTCGATTAACTCTTTTTGACTACTTTTTTTATCGTTGCAGTTCAAAAACCCGCTGATCGTGTTGCTGTTGTGCTCGGCGCTGGTCTCCGTGATAATGCAACAGTTTGATGATGCGATCAGCATCACGGCAGCTATTGTTATTGTGGTCACGGTCGCATTTATACAGGTTCGGTAAATCGCTTCAGGAAGGTATATTTTTTTTTCAGGTTCGGTATATCGCTTTAGAAAGTATATTTTCTATTCAGGTTTACTATATTGGTTTAGAAACTTAGAATCTAACATTTTCGATTCTGCTATTTTGAGTAGTCAGTCGCTGGTGACATTTTGCACGCATTTTTCACTGAAATGCCCCTATCTTTATAAAAAATATAGTGAAAATATAAATAAGAAATATTTATCTCTTTTTTGGTTTACACATTTTGGTTTGGTTTTGAGCTAACTTAGTTGAGTTTTATATGGGGTTAACAGTGATGCGATAATTGATAGGATACTGAAGACCGCTTTATGTTATAATGCAAAAAAATGATAATCACTAAATTTAACTTTATATATTGACAATATTTCCAGGAATATCGTTCCGAGAAATCTCTGGAGGAGCTTAATAAATTGGTTCCACCGTCGGCCCGTTGGTTAGTCGGATGCAAATTTTTTGTTACCAATACACCGGTAATGTGTATACAGTTTGAAAAGTCGATTGTCATTCATTTCGAATCGTTATAAAAAATCCGTCAACTTAGAATTCAAATTCAGGTTATGAGAATATTTCTCTGATTTAAAAAAAGTTTAGTTTATCTCATGTTAAAATGGTTAATCTAATCTAATTTATATTATTTTCTAGCATCCGCGACGGTCACGACGTGCAGTTTCTGGCGCGGGAGCTCGTGCCCGGCGACATCGTCGTGCTGCACATGGGCGATCGGGTGCCCGCCGATCTCAGATTATTTGAGGTTTGCTTGATGTAGTTGATTCGCTAAAGGTAAGGATGTCATGTAATATCAAGACCGGCGAAAGTATTTTCGCTTGTGAACGTGACAGCAGGTAATTTCTTTAGACCTTCTTCGCGACTTTAAAAGTAATCATGGTCATTTCAGTCAACTTTCTTGAAAAATCGCATTTTATTGAGGAAAAAATTACGCTCACAATGATGTGATTTGTTTTCTGTCTAATGTGTAAGCTGTTCAACATTATTATGAAGTTAATGTGGTTAAAAAGTAAACCGATTCTTCAGGCGGTCGACTTGCAAGTGGACGAATCTTCGTTCACGGGTGAGACAATGCCCGCCGAGAAGCACACCAAACCACTATCGGCTCATGAGAAGCCGGAGGATCTGCATAATCTCGCTTTCATGGGCACACTTGTCAGGTTGGAGTTATTTTTACCAAAAAATGATGTCGGTTTTTTACTAGAAAAAATGTGCTAAGGTGGAAATTGTCATTGGAAACCTGGTGTTTTTGGAGTTTTTTTATAATAGAAGATTTTTCGTAACTTTTTACTAGAAAAAATGTGTTGAGGTTTTTTACTAGAGAAAATGGCGTCAAATTTGAATTCAACTTCAACACCTTTTTACTGGGACTTCTCCATCATTGAATTTGTTATTAGTAGAGCCTTCTTCATTACTGAACTTGTGATTGAATTTTTTTACTGGGACTTAATCATTACTGATTTTGTTACTGAATTTTTTTTTTACTGGGACTTAATCATTACTGAGTTTGCTGTTGCAGATGTGGTCGCAGCAAAGGTATCGTAATCGCCACCGCCCACCACTCACAGTTCGGCGATGTGTTCCGGATGATGCAGTCCGAAGAGGTTGGTTCGCCGAATCCACTAGCGGAAGACGAGGGGTGAAAGATAATTCTTCCATTTTAGGGGTTTCAAAAAGTAGAATTTGTTTCATAAAGTGTAGGTCCCTATGGACTTTGAAAACATTCTTGAATGAGTTGAACAGTTCAAAATCACCCCTTGACACAGTCTGAAATCACACGAAAACATATTCGAACACCAGCTAATGAGATAAGGAGGGCAAAGTGGAATTCCGCATCTTTGACAATTTTTTTAAGAGTAGTTTGTTCTCTAAGGTGTAGGTAAATTGGCCTCAAAACTGCAATTTCCCTTCCATTTGAAGGCCTAACTCGTCCGCCAGTGATCCGCAAAACGTACTTTCAGTCGCCCAAAACGCCACTGCAAAAGTCGATGGATCAGCTGGGCACGCAGCTGTCTTTCTATTCGTTCGGTATCATTGGGGTTATCTTTCTGATCGGCATTATCCAGGGTCGGGCGGCACTGGACATGTTCACCATCGGCGTCAGGTTGGTGTTTTGAATTCAAATTTGAATTTGGCGCCAAATATTTTCAAAACATGTTTAATGATATCAGAGTGCATGTCAAGGGATACATTTGCACCTAAATGAAATAGAAATAGATTTCGTCATTTCCTTGTTTCACTCATGCTAAGAAAATTTTCAAATTTTATTCTACAAAAATGTCTGAATTGTCGCTTACGTCGAAAGCACATAGTATTCTGTCACTCAAGTGTTCTGAAACGATTTCCGTTTGGAACACAAAAAGAAAATCAACCGCCCCCTATCTCCACCCCATGCTTCTCTATATTAATCGAGCAAAAGAACGGATCCCTATTTCTTTATTTGATAAGCATGTAATTGTGATTTGTAACCCCTATTTTTATATACTGGCACTGAATCTGAACCACAAATCTGGTGTTTCAGTCTGGCCGTGGCGGCGATACCCGAGGGTCTGCCGATCGTCGTTACCGTAACCCTGGCCATCGGTGTCATGCGGATGGCGGCACGCCGGGCCATCGTGAAGAAACTTCCAACTGTTGAAACATTAGGTTGGTAGAAAAACTGATCATGTGAACAGACTTGCAATGCATGTATCGCAATATTATCATATTGATGAATTTTTTGATTTTTAAGTTTGATTTTTAAACGTTAATTTAGGTTGTGTAAACGTGATCTGTTCGGACAAGACGGGTACGCTGACGAAAAATGAAATGACCGTCACCCATGTGCTGGCGGCGGATGGCACCATGGCCGAGGTTAATTAATTAGGAGACCGAATTTGAATGCGCGCCATTTTCGGTTGAAAAACAAGCGGTTTGTATGGTTTTTCATGAGAATCATGTAAGATTCAGAAAAAACATCATCGATGACTGTTAGCTGAAATTTCGATCGCTAATTTTTTTAGAACTTAACTGAGGAGACTATAACAGTTCAGTTGGAATTGGAAGTTATCGACGTATATTTTGGTACGATTTCGTATGTTGCAGGTTACCGGCGTGGGGTTCAACCCGGCCGGTGGTATGTGTCTGGTGGATCATACGCCCGTACTTGGTCATTCCCATGGCACTATATCACGAGTGATCGAGGTTGGGGCAAGCAAGGCAAGATTTATAGTGTAATAGTTCGGATGAGAATTCAATGCAAGAATGAAGCTTCTCAAACACAAGTTAAATCTAGCAGTGGACCACGGATTTCGTGGATGAGGTCGATTACTTTTGTGATCTCAAATGGATGGCTGGCTGAGTGATGTGACCGTTTTCAAGGCCTGTTTTCAAAGAAGCTGAGGTTCTGTACTCTCATCGTTCTTCGGTCTGTGTGAAGGAAAAGTTATCTCTCTTACCAGGGGTGGGCCGGGTTTTGCAGGGGGCGGGGGGGGGGGGGTAGAATTTCGGAATCTCAGTTTACCCCCCCCCCCGAAAAGTGGGGGGGTAAGGTCGGGTAGGGGGTAGGGGGGTAGAAAAATTTTTTTTCGCAAAAAAGCCTTGTTTTTTGTTTGTTTTTGCTAAAAAAAATCTTCTATTATAAGGTATAAACATCACATGTACCGGTTTTTTCAGGTTTTAACCAAGAAAATTGACCCAGAAAACGTGTTTCTTCGAGAAAAAATTCTCACAGCCAAAATTTTTTGAAAAATGAGCCTCAAAATCGAGGTTTTGAGGCCGATTTTCTCAAAAATTTCGAGTAGGGGGGGGGGTAGGCGACCTAAATTTCTGTCTAGGGGGGGGGGGTGCTACCCGCCGACCCTGAAACGTGGGGGGTGACCCCCTACCCCTCCCCCCCAGCGGCCCACCTCTGTCTCTTACAAAATCGAACGATTTTTTTTTAATTCACCAAAACTGACTTGAAAATTTATTAAAAAAATCCAGATTGGTTGCGTGTGTAACAACGCCGAGCTCGTCGACCACCAGGTGTTGGGTCTACACACACTGAAATTTCTTTTAAAAAATACCTGCAAATTTTCTGAAAAATCATCGAAAATTTACTGGAAACTCGTAAATTTTTTTCGAAAAACTATTCTTTAGTAATTTATCAGGAAATTTGCCAAAACATTCAGATCGGTTGCGTATGCAACAACGCCGAGCTTGTCGATCACCAGGTGTTGGGTCTGCCCACGGAGGGTGCGCTGATCGCGCTGGCGATGAAGACTCAGCTGGAGTATCTCCGTAAACAGTACATTCGTGTCAAGGAGACGCCGTTCAACTCCGACACCAAGTGGATGGCTGTCGAATGTGATATCGTCAGCAGTGGAACACAGGTTATTCTTGGCTTATTTTGTGCAAAAACGTTCATACCCCATACCCGATATTTCACCTTCATTTCGTCAGATTTCGGAATTAATCGCATCGAGTGTATCACATTCTCCGTTTATCACTAAACCTTACGAACATAGAGCGAAACATCAGGTGCACAATGGTCGGGCTGACACAATATGAGACATGAGTAACATGATAGACTATTTCATGCTCAATTACAGTTTTTTGAAGGTGTATTATCAATTTTGAAAATTATGTCTAAAGACCCGACTCGTTTGCGGATGAATAAGGCGATCAGATGTTGCTCAACTAATGTCATATGTGGAAACAGGATTTTTCTTCTCTGTAAAATCACGTTTAAAAACAGGAATTTACCTCGAAAGCATGGGCTCGTGCACTAATAACATCGGAAAAATGATCAATTAACCTTTTTCCAGTACATATGGCGGAATTATAAGAAACTGTTTTGGCTATAGGGGGACGCCTAATAATTTTCATTATTCCACTAATACTATTTATTAAGTATGGGCTATTCTGTATTACTTATCCATCGAGGCCATTTCCACGAAAAAATAAACATAAAAAACAAATACTAAATTGATCAAATACCCATTTTCCAGGTACCGACCGAACGTATGTGTTTCGTCAAGGGTGCCACCGAACGTGTACTGGCCATGTGTCAGACGTATCTGCTCGGATCCGGTGGACGATCGCCGATCAGTGACGCCGATCGGGATCGATTTCTGGAGGCGGAACGGCGATTCGGCGAAGGCGGACTGAGAGGTGGGTCGGTTGTTGTCTCAGGTCGATGTGTGTGGTTCGGTAACACCGGGTGTCGCAATGTCTAGGCTAGTGCCGAGGGAGCCAGTTTCGAAAACTAGTGGTCCTAAGTTCGAAACCTAACTTTATTAAGATGAGACGCAGTATCCGACGCACTGCCCTGTGGTTTCTGCTTTTGACCGTCAGTTTATTCAACTCGGTGTGGCTCGCTGATTACAGTTAATGAAGAAGTCCAAGTGAAATGAAAAAAAAGTTATCTCAATCAGTTTTGTATCACAACAAACAGGAAACCCTAAATGAGCTATGATTGTAGTTCTGGCGATGGCCTTCGGTTCGTCGATGGATTCGTTGTGTTACGCCGGTATGTGTGGTATTGTGGATCCGCCACGGCCCGGTGTCCGCGAGGCCATCCAGACCGTACATGGAGCGGGCGTGGATGTGAAGATGATCACTGGGGATGCTCAACAGACGGCCATATCAGTCGGTTAGATGAGTGGCTGAGTGATTGACTGTTTGACTGACTGACGGAGTGGGTGAGTGACTGAACAATAGTTTAACTTTTTTGCGACACCTCTGAAAACATTTTCATATTCCGTGTTCGGTACTTACTGTTTGGTACGGCTGAGTGAGTTACTGAATGACCGACATACAAACTAATCGATTGACCCACTGAGTGATTGACTGACTGACATACTGACTGATCGATTCACCTACTAACCGACTCACTGACTGATTGAGTGACTGAAAATTCAATCAATTAAACTTTACAGCCAGCCGTATCGGCATCTACCAGAACGGTTCATCATGTCTATCGGGCGAGCAGATTGATCAGATGGCCGATACTGAACTCGAGATGGTCATACCGCATGTCGCCGTATTCTACCGGGCGGCGCCCCGGCATAAGTTGAAGATTGTAAAGGTATGTGGTTAATATATTGTAGACTGAACTGAAGGCTTACGTACTCACTCAGCCATTACATTCACTCCAAATGCTCGCTCACTTATTCAGTCACTCATTCAATCACGAGTGATGTAGTCATGTATCATGATATCTTTGACTTCGGCTACTTCCTTACTCAATTTAACTCAATATTACCATACATTTTTCTCTCACACTGAATCAATCGCAAACTGTTGTTTAATTACACCGATTCACTTCTTATAAACTATGACTTGGATGTCTCGTGGTTTAAGTTTTTTGTGTGTATGTTCAGGCTCTGCAGAACAGTGGTCTGATCACGGCCATGACGGGCGACGGCGTCAACGATGCGGTCGCCCTGAAGAAGGCCGATATCGGGGTGGCCATGGGCCGCAGTGGCACCGATGTCTGTAAGGTTGGATGAGAAATTTATTAGAAGACTGACCTCAATTACACGCCGATTTCTCAAATTGTAGTGTTTGGTATTGCAGGTCACTAGGAGACTTAGTTGAATAGTTTTACTGATTGAATTGGAAATACTCCCCCGTCCCTCTTCGGCGGTTCCCGAATTCGAACAGCGGAGTTTTCTCTTCAAGGTGTAGATAAAATGGCATCAGCAGAACTGCTGATTCCCACAAAATTCCCAGGTTTTTGTTGGGTTCTCTCGTGCGCCAGTGCACTAAACCAAAAGATATTATTGAATTATTCTCGCAGATTTGCGGCCACGAAAAAAGTTTACTCACAAAGAATCTGATTTTCAGGAAGCGGCTGACATGATTCTGCTGGATGACGACTTCTACACGATTCGGGTAGCCATCGAGGAGGGCAAGGGCATCTTCTACAACATTCGCAACTTTATCCGATTTCAACTGAGCACGTTGGTGAAATATTAGTTTTAGCCGGGAATTTCCTGGATTTGCAAAAATACAACGTGATTTTTCCACTTGGTACCGCTAATACTAAATGAGGATGTTGTTTTCGGAAGTCTGTCTTTCTGGTTTGGTCGCCTGGTGAGTAGGGTGCCAGTCTTGAAAACTGGTAGTCCTGTGTTCAAAACCTGACTTGAGACAAGACACGCGTTGCTCTGTGGGTTTTCTTCGATTGCCCGTCAGTATTTTTACAGAAGGCTGCTTTGAAAAAAAATCCTCATGATTTGGTATAGGTATTAGCTTGCGTTGTTAACTTCTTTATTGGGGAAATCTCAGTAAAATGGAGGAATAAACGGACGGGCAATGGCTGGAGCCCCAGCGCAACGCGTTAGAATCCTGCAAATTAAATACCTCCGAATAGTTCGGCTTCCTACTCACTTAACAAGACAGCCGACAAAATACCTATAATAAATTATTTGCAGGAGCATCGCCGCGCTATCACTGATCACTCTATCAACCATGTTCGGCTTACCGAATCCACTAAATGCCATGCAGATTCTCTGGATCAACATCATCATGGACGGACCGCCGGCGCAAAGGTACGCTGTTTTTCGTTCCGTAAAACCTTTGCCAAACACATTTAGTTTTCGAGGGTACCTCCATAGTCGAAAGCGTCGGGAAGTTTAGCAAAAAAGTTGTATGAAAACACACGTAGATACGATTCTGAGTGATTTTATTTAAAATATTTGAGAATGTCGCAACGTGCAGTTTTTTCATTGGTTTTTCATCATCATCATCATAAGGGAAGACATTTTATTCGAAAAAAAACCACCGACCATTACGTCGGGTCGATCACCGTAGGTTTGGGAAATTGATCAATCAAAAAACTAAAGTCCAATTTTATAAATTATTTTTTTTCAGTCTGGGTGTGGAACCGGTGGATGCCGACGTTATTAAGCAACCGCCGCGGAATGTTCGAGAGCCGATGATCACGAAATCCGTTATTGTACAAGTGGTGGCGCATGCGGCCATAATTGTGACGGGCACATTATGGGTATTCTATCGGGAGGTCGGTTTTTGGTAATGAGTGAGTGATTGAGTGAGTGAGGATGTTGAGTGAGTTAGTGAGTAAGTGAGTGAGTGAGTGAGTGAGTGAGTGAGTGATTGAGTGAGTGAGTGAAGATGTTGAGTGAGTTAGTGAGTGAAGATGTTGAGTGAGTGAGTGAGTGAGTGAGTGAGTGAGTGAGTAAGTGAGTGAGTGAGTGAGTGAGTGAGTGAGTGAGTGAGTGAGTGAGTGAGTGAGTGAGGATGTGAGGGAGGGAGTGAGTTAGTGAGTGATCGTACAAGTGGTGGCGGATGCGGCCATAATTGTGACAGGCAGGGGCACATTGTGTGTGTGTTCTATCGGAAGGTCGGTTATTTTTTTTGGCAGTTGATGAGAGTGTGACTGAGTGAGTTAGTGTGTGAGTGAGTGAGTGAATGTGTGATTGAGTGAGTTAGTGAGTGATCGTACAAGTGGTGGCGGATGCGGCCATAATTGTGACAGGCAGGGGCACATTGTGTGTGTTCTATCGGGAGGTCGGTTATTTTTTTGGCCGTGAGTGAGTGAGTGAGTTAGTGTGTAAGTGTGTGAGTAAGAGTGTGAGTTAGTGAGTGAGTGTGTAAGTGTGTGAGTGAGTGAGAGTATGAGTGAGTGAGTGAGTGAGTGAGTGAGTGAGTGAGTGAGTGAGTGAGTGAGTGAGTGAGTGAGTGAGTGAGTGAGTGAGTTAGTGAGATTAGGTAAGTGTGTAAGTGAGTGACTGAGTGAGTGACTGAATGAGTGACTGACTGAGTGAGTGAGTGACTGAGTGAGTGAATGATAAATTATTGATTAAAATATATTTCATGCAGATGGCGGATAATCTGGTGACTCCACGCGACACAACGATGACGTTCACGTGCTTTGTCTTCTTCGACATGTGGAATGCGTTGGCGTGTCGGTCGTCGACCAAATCCGTGTTCACGGTCGGTGGCCTTGTTTTATTTTAATTTTTATGTAATTTTATCATATTAACATATGATTTTATGTTTTTTATTATGTGTGTGCTATTCCGCGAAAATCTCCCTTAGTTTTGGATATTCCATACTAAAATTTTCCATTCGGTTTTGCCACGATGGCATAGCTTTGGAACAAATCATGATTATAGTAAAAAAACGGTGATCCTGTTTATACATAACAATGAATATGGTAGTATTCTTTTCTCGTATTTAGTTTTTTTCATGATGTGTGTGTTGTACCACGAAAAAGTGTGCTCCGTAATAAAAAAAATTGATGAAACCAGCAAAAAGTTTATTTTCAATTGTTTCTTGAGAGTTTTATTATTTAATAATATGTTAGTCTAGATAATATATCATTCATTAATTTGTTGCAGCTCGGTTTCTTCCGCAACAAAATGTTTCTATTCGCCGTTGGCGGTTCGATAATCGGGCAATTATTGGTCGTCTATTTGCCGCCGCTGCAGTCCATCTTTCAGACGGAAGCACTCAGTGGCATGGGTTGGTAGTGTTGTTGTTGTTTTTGTTGATGTTGTTGTTGTTGTTGTTGTGTAGTGTTGTTGTTTGTTGTTGGTGGTGTTTTTGTTTGTATTGATTGTTGCTGTTGTGTAGTGTTGTTGTTTGTTGCTGGTGGTGTTTTTGTTGTTGTTGTTGGTGTTGTTGTTGTTGTTGTTGTTGTTGTTGTTGTTGGCGGTTTTTGTTGTTGTTTTTGTTGTTGTTGTTGTTGTTGTTGTTGTTTGTGTTGTTGTTGTTGTTGTTGTTGTGTAGTGTTGTGTAGTGTTGTTGTTTGTTGTTGGTGGTGGTGTTATTGTTGTTGTTGTTGGTGGTGTTTTTGTTTGTATTGATTGATTGTTGTTGTTGGTTTGGTTTGGTTGTAAGTTGATAAAATTTAATATCGAAGTGATGTTGTTTGCTTAGTTTTTTTTAATAATAAAATTTTTGCTTTGTCCTTTTACCACCGAAACTTCAATTCTTTTGCTGAATACAAAATACGTGAATATATGTTGGGTTTCGAAATGACGAAAAAAACTGAGCTGGCATACATAAGTTGTTTATTGTTGTTGCTTGGATGCAGCCAGCTGGGCTTTAGTTCTAGTACGGCTGTTAAATTTTGCTCACGCGTTTGGAAGGCTTGTTCGCTTGAATAGCATTAACATACAAAGTTGGCCTGGTCAGTATACATTGATTTTAGGACTTTGTATTTGAAGTTTTGGACCGGATTCGAAAGGGGTGTGTGTGTGGTTTTCTTGTGAAAAGATATACCACCATAAGGGAAGTCTCTCACAAACGTTATGTTCACTCATGTAGTAAAGTCTGCTTGAGTCCACTGTAATATGTGTGTGTTTGTGTATGGATAACTAAGTACTGAACTTGGATGCGGGCCATTTTTTCGCTGCCCTCGGAAATTATTCCGTATGTACCGGGCCGGCAATAGGACAGATTCCTGAAAGAAAGGAAAGGTTCACCGATCCACATACTAAATAAAAACCGGAAAAAATAGCGGGCTCTCGAATTTTGTTTCTGTTCCTAATTAATTTCAATTCTACTTGCAGATTTCCTCTTCCTCACGCTACTCACCTCGACGGTGTTCCTCTTCTCCGAGCTGAGGAAACTTCTCATCCGCCACGTGCCGAATCTCGTCAAACGACGCTACATGAATTCGTACAGTAAAATCGTGCTCACCGATATGTGATTTTTTTCTCAGATTTGAATTTCGAAAATGTAAAATGGAATCGCTAGCGGACGAGAAGGGGTGGGGGAATGTGGAACTCCCCCTCTTTGGCGGTTTCAAAAAGTTTAGTTTGTTCCTTAATGTGTAGGTAAACGGTCTTAAAACTGCTAATTCCCCCCTCTTCGATAAATCATCTCCCTTTGGAGGATTGGCTCGTCCGCCAGTGAATGGAATCGTAGTTTTTTTTCGGAGAGCCTTTATAAGAAAGAGTCAAAATAGGAAGTTTGTTGTTGGTTCCTCACGTCCCACCTTTTGGTTTCATTTCCTATAGTTTTAGCGGTGGCAATTTTTTTGAATTGGCGCCCAAAGCATGGGTGTACCGAACCGATTCGGGCATTTGAATGGGCGCCGGGAGCCGTTATGTGTTTTTTTTAGTCAGGTTAGGCCCTAGGTTTTTATTCTAATTTGGCATAGCAAAAAGGTGATGTCAGTTAGCAGAGCCAATTTGGACAAAATGTTACTGTGGGTTCTCGTGTGTTGTATGTACATTTCTCTTTCAGTCCTCAATAGTCTTCAATATTAATGTCTATAGTTTCCTGTTTCTATTGCTGTGTACAATCCTGGCGAGTATTGTTGTTTGCCGTTAATTTATTCGGATTTACTTGTCTTGACTTTGTGTTTCTCCCAAAACTTCTATTCCATCCCCAGATTTTTATTGGCAACCCCTTCTCTATATCTAATGCTTACATAATAGTATAATATTAAATATCTTACCTAATTACTATTATCGACCTGATATCATTCCGAATATACTCAACCTGATGTCACCAACAAATATATTTTTTCATGTTTAAATATTCTTTCGTGTAAAAATATTTTCGACTGATCATAAATTGATTTTACTATGGCAATGCTAATGATCTACAAAATTTTTTTCATTTATTTTATGGGCTTTTATGTTTATAAGTCGATTATTAACAATGTGTATGATCTGCAATTGAAAACTCCGTTTTTATTGTTTCATTGACATTCTTGATTTTCACTTCGATTCACTGGTATGTATTTTCCTACTAATTTTGTCGCCCTACTGTCCCTGTCAAACCAAAATCTTTTCCCACGCATAATTTTCTTTTTCTCACACGGAGGTTTTTTAATGTAGCTTCTTAGTTGAACTCTGAAAATCCGCGTGTTTTTTTCTTCAAATTTCGTGGTTTTATACAGTGTAATCTGTAATAGCCATATGATCTTGTAGGTGATTCTCTATTTTATAATAACATTATAGCATAGCATTCTAGATTAAGAGACTGAATTGGAAACTTCTGGAAATTATTTGGTCGTCAAATAAATTTGCAGAAGGTATAGCCTATCCGGGCCAGCCAAAAACTTTTGGCGCGGAACTTCAATTCAAATCTGTTTTTGGCGCGCTTTCGAACTTTAGGGAAATATTAATTTTTGTTACATAACATTTGGAAAACATACGAAAATTGCGCATAATTCTTTGCATACGTGCGTAACCGGCCCACAAAGTTAATTTTTGAAAACAAGAAACCCTGACCGAGCTATACTTTATAATGAAAATTGGCGAATCACCCATGACACCGATCAAATTACTACAATTAGCTCACTGATATTCGATTTGCGTTTCAAACAATTTTAGGCACTACTTTCCGATTTCTGTTACTAAATATATCTGCAATCTCTCCATCACATGTCGTACTTTCGGTAAAAATATTCAAATATTTTTTTCTATTATAAATATACATAAATTTTTTCCTTGTTTTCAAATATAAAGATTTTTTTCTCGCTTGTCACTAATTGGTTGCCATACCCCACCCCCTGTCCCCAAGTCGGTCATTTG
>OZ038443.1:27206405-27218905 GCA_964036265.1 Daptonema setosum
CAGGTGGCGTAACATGACCGTAACATGGGGGGAGGGAATTCCCTCCCTCTATAAAAATTATATTGGAAATCTTACCAATGGTAACAAAAAAATTTAGCTACTTTCATCAATACGCTGGATTTTGAGGAACTTTCTCACCCACCGATTAGCAATAACACCAGGGTGGTACCGTGAATCTCTACCCTTTTCGCTGCTTCCACCCCTTTTAGATGGGCAATGGGGTTGCATGTCGATATCTCGTGGATATCTCTCTCGATACAGCTCATCCATATGCTAAATAAAACAACAACAACAACAACAACAACAACAACAACAACAATGGACATTATTCTGAAGCCAAATTATCAACTTCTATCATGCCATAGTTGTTCCGTGCAATTTTTTTTCAGAGTTCTGTTCTTTCTTCTAAAGCCCCGTTTATACTTGAGCGCAGGCGCAGCGCAGATTTGGGTGCAGTCTACGGGTGCAGATCTACGGGTGCAGATCTACGGGCGCAGCTGTTTAGCGACTATAAACGCACGAGCGCAGCCAAAATTCCAGTTTTTGAGCGATTTTATTTGATATAAAACCGAAGTTTTTGTGTGACTTCTTTTAGATATTCTTGATCACTGATTTTTTTCATGAATTTTGAGACCAAAAAGAGCCGAAACTAAGCTGAAAATTTTTTCGATCGAGATTTTGGGCGATCTGATTTGATATAAAACCGAAATTTTTGTGTGACTTCTCTTACATATTCTTGATCACTGATTTTTTTCACGAATTTTGAGACCAAAAAGAGCCGAAAAGGAGCTGAAAATTTTTTGGTCGATTTTTGGCATCCGGGTCGGATCCGGTCGATTATGCATACCGTGTTATGTGAGCTGTGGTTGATTAACGTTGACCAAATCAAAATTACAGTTATTTTAGAGCTCTTGGGGACAGTATTCAATCAGCTAGGGTCAATGACGTAAAAAACTGTGAATTTTCCGTTAAAAATGTTGAGAGAAACTCAAAAACTCTTATAATGTAATTTGAGGAAATCGCGCAAAACAGGCAGAGTTTTATATAACACATCCCTATGTGAAACATGAACGATTCTGTAGCGGCTCTGCATGGTTTTGCGTGCTTTGTTAGTGCTATAGTGGCTGTCGTTTTACACCACATTCTGGAGCTTGAAATCCGATGAAATAACGGGTTATAATCTGAAAAAATTTCATAAAACTATCTAGAAAGAGTGTTTTGACCTTTTTATAAAAATATTCAATTTTTATTGAATGTAAAACAACAATCTGCACCATCCAATATCAATTCAATTTGATATTGGGTGCAGCCATACAAATCTGCACCCGTAGATCTGCAGCATAGATCTACGGTGCAGCCCAGTGCAGCGAGTATAAATGCAAACATGCCGTAGATCTATGCCGTAGACAGTTTTGTATGGCTGCGCTGCGTCTGCGCTCGAGTATAAACGGGGCTTAAGTGTCTAGTCGACCCTAATTTCGAAAAGCGAGCTCAATTTTCATGGACCTGATGGTCTGCCGTGCTAGGGAAAAAAGTTTGTCTACTTTGTTTCTAAATCTCCAAAAGTGGAATCAGCCAACTAGCTAAACTACATATATATGCCTCATTTCTTATAATCCGTTTTTTGACTACTGCCTGTTTTATCCTGTCTACTACTAATTTGAGCTAAAAACCTTGCTAAAAAGCTGACTTTGTTGACCGAGCCTCTTCTGAAAGAGCCGATATTGTAAACTGCAGTTTCACCAGAACAAAAACTTGTAAATCATATAGTTTATAGCATTCATTAGGAGATTGAATTTGAATGTGCGCTTTCACTCAGTGTTTCTTTTAATTTTACGTGTGCCTTTTTTCGTATGCGTGAATAGAAAGGTCTTGGGAAAAGAAAATGGACGGCTTTCGAATTTAGTACCATAACCAACTGACAACACCATAAACGACCACTGCACTATTTTTCAAACTTATATCGTGTTTTCATTACCGATTTCGTTCACGTAATTCAACACTTACATACTCAAATTAACGTTTTTAGCTAAAATCAAACGTTCTTTCATATTTGTATGTAATTTTGATCACCATCACTCGCATCCGCGTGAGTCAGATTTCAAGTTCAATTAGGTTTCAAACTTTAATTGTCCAGTTTAAATCGGTTTCAAACCTTAATTGTTAAGCATGTCGTCAACCAAGTCGGAATTAGCAGTTTTAAGGCCATTTAACCTACGCCTTCAGAAACAAACTGTACTTTTTAGAATCTCCAAAGAGGGTAGAATTCCACTTTTTCCACCCCTTATCGTCAGCAAGTTCAATTCGGTTTCAAACCTTAATTGTTAAACATGTCGTCTCGTCAACATCAACCATAAAGAAAATGAAACCGAAAGACTCTTCAGTTCGAAACCGAGTCAACGTTCTCCTGTTCAAACGCTTAAGGCTATTTTACATGCTGGCCACCATAACGGCCAAAATCAAAGCATTTTTCTATATCGCAAATTTATCACAAGAATTAGAAAGGGATTCCATTTTTAGAAACCGCCAAAAACATGTTCAATATGGTTAGTCATTAGTTTCACAGAATGTTTATTCTCCATTCTTTTTTCCTTTCTTTTTCCATTCTTTTTTCTTTTCTGTTTCATTTTCCTTTGGAATTCGAAAGCACCATTGGCGTTCCCTTGTGAACGCATCTTCTTTATACATTTCAGTTTGATTTCAATTTCAAACCACATGTCATCAGTTAATGCATCTCATATTTTTCCATGTATTTATGTATGTATGTACGCATGTATATATAAACTGATTTACGCGTTTGGCGAGTGAAATTTCAGTGATTTTATTTCAGTATGTCGCCCGCACGCGCACGCGCACGCACGCACGCACGCTTGGAGCACGCGTCTGCACGCAACATGTGTTATACTGCAAACTGCATGCAGGTTGCGCATTGCGTGAGCACGCGTCGGTGTGAGCGCGCTACCTGCTATCATTCAATACCCACTCGTAAAAAATCTGGAACTATTTTGTGTTTTATTTCAAGTAAACCCATCTTGGTGGATGAACAAGCATTTCTGTATTGCAGAAGGTTGATTATGTATGTCTAGAATATGTATTATAATAAAGAAGCTGTTCTCAACGATTGACGTCAACCGTTCTGTGAGTATTATCTTCTAATGAGCCAAAAAATTTCCCTAGATTAGGAAGGATTTTGAAAATACCGAGTTTTCTTATTACTTAAAAGTCAGAGAATTTGTGAGTGAACTCTGAGAAGTGTGAGCACGCGCTCATAAGTGCACCCGTTTTGTTGTTCCTTTCTGGGATGCGCGAAGCAGAAGGGGAGGAAAAGCGGAATTTTCTCCTCTCTTGGATGGTTTCAAAAAGTGACTTTGTTCCTCAAAGATGTAGGTGAAATGTCATAAAAACTGCTGATTCTCCCTTCTTTGACGGAATTCTCCTCTTTTTGGGAAGTTGGGCTCGTCCGCCTGTGGGAGGCGGAAAAAAATTATTACCTGCGCGTGCTTGTTATTATTTTGCTTTCGAATCACAAAACCGAAAGTTCTGGTTTCGTGTGTTTCGATTTTCGTTTCGTTTCATCTGACGTTTCACGATGTTTTGTTCTCGGTTTCAGTTTTCGTCATTTCGATTTAGTGATAGGCTTAACTTGGTAATGGGCTTAGGCCTGGTCATGGGCGTAACTTATCCGTATCAATAAACGGATGTTTTCCCGCTTTTCATTTCCACAACCATAATAAAGCGAAATGAAGTCGTTCGCGTTTCGACTTCGACATTTCGTCAGCGTCAGTTTTGTTTCGTTTCGTTTCGACTTCGACATTTCGTCAACGTCAGTTTCGTTTCGTTTCGTTTCGACTTCGGCGATGTTGATGAGTGGCCGTGATCACTAGCGGACGAGGGAATATTCCCAAAGAGGGGGGAATTGACAAAAATTTGGGCATTTTACCTACACTTTAAGGAACAAATTTTACATTTAGAAACCGCCAAAGAGGGGGAATTTTCCCACCCTTTCTGGTCCGCTAGTGGCCGCGATGATTTCGTTTCGGGTGAGAACGCTGTTTTGTTATTAATACATAGGTATGCTTCTATTTGGGAGTTTTTATTGTATATCGAAACTCACGTAGTTTCAGATATTTTGTGAAACCATCTTTGTGAACTAGCTTACCGGAAATTTGAGCTCCATAGTCATGTGGACTGAATTGGCTACTCCAGTGTAGTGCGGTCCAGATAGCTGGTATCAAAAACCGATTCTCGTAACGTTCATATGTTGTGAAAGTGTAATTTGAAATAATAGGAAAACTTCACGAAATTAGTTTGAGTAACAATAAACTCTGATCAAATTACATATGTATATTATCGCGCAAAAGTTGACAATTATGCAGACTGCCTACTGTATAATCACCAAATCAGCGAACAATTTCGGCACTTTCCGCCGATTTCGTTTCGCGTTGGTCATCAGTTTTTTTTCGTAATTCATTAAACGAAACTCGCTGGTCAGTTCGTCCGTTCCCATCTGCGGCGTTCGGAATTTTAATAAGTTTACAAAAACCATCGTACTCAATCAAGTGTGATGGCAATTTCGTTGAAATTATCGTGTTTTATTGTTTTATTATATAAATTTTCCGTTTGTGAGTGGAAGGTTTTTCGTGGAATAGGTTTGAGTAAATTTTATAAAAAATAGATACACGTATAATTTTGTCTACAGCGCTAATTTGTCAAAAATCATGATTGAACAATGTTACAAAAAACAGTCGGTCAGTCAGTCAGTCAATCAATCATTCAGTCAGTCAGTTAGTCACTGATTACTCTTCTGCATATATAAAGGACTTGTAATAGAATTGCAAACAAAAAATTGTGTAAGTCACCTCGAAGGTAAAAAAAGTCAAACCACTGATAATTTGATATTTTTACCTCGTACATAATTGATTTCAGTCTGAATGTTTTGTAAAACGCAAGAGTGACCAGCAAATAGTACCATCGCTAACATAGATAAAAAAACTCAATTTTAAATGAAAATTCGTTTTAGTGAAATTCTGAAAATTTACTTGGGGTTTAAAACTGTCCGGATTCCGCCATCTCGGCAAATTTTAACATACGGAAAATAGTTTGGATAATTCTCCCTAGCTCAACATAAATTTCAAGAAAAATTCACTTTTCTTAAATATAAATATTCATTGGAGCGAAATTCGGTAAAAACACAATCGAAAATGTTGGGTTTCAACCAACTCGGTTCAAAATGCGCGCGCACTCAGGTGTAGCCAATTTTGACTATTTTTTACTAATTGTGCGGGGTTTACTGGTTCATGCGAGTATTTTTTTACTGAAACAATACCCCCGATGTTTAGTTGATTACCGCAATTGTTGACTGATAAACCGGTTCTGAATAATAATTGTCTGTACATTCAGTGTAATTTTCGCCATTCTTCTCTGAAATACTGCTAATGGTATTTGAGATAGAAGTTAAAAGTAAAAAAATTTTGAAGTGGTGTTTCGACCAAATATTATAACAATAATCAGGATTCAAAAAAATCTGGTATAGCTTAACCAAGAATCAAACTCTAATTCACGGTCACTCTAATTATTTATCCTATACATTTTGAGAATCCTATCCCTAACATGTGAGAACTTCATGTGAATTTTTTTTTGGAAAATTGAACGCACGCCAAAAGCAGATTTGAATTCGAATTGCGCGCCAAGTGCTTTCTGAGTAAAGTCTCAGTCAATATTGTTTTGATAAACTTTTTTTAAACCTTGTCGATTACGGCAACAATCTTATCAATTTCAGTTCAGAGAATACAAATAGATTTAAAGTTTTTTTTCATTCTAACGACAGAATAAAAACATAAGTTTTAGTTTATTAGTCTAGCGCGTTACGGTACGTACGCTTATGTAGCGTTGCGCGTAACACACGCGTCCACTCAGGTGTAACAAACGCTTTTGTTGCGCTATTAAACTGACCATGGTTTCCTTGTTTTTCTTATGTAATTACATTTCCGACGAACTCTTGATTGCGCCAACCTCAATAAACCAGTTTATCGAACTTCTGTTCTCCCTTTCGTTAAGGTTTAGTGAATTCGGTTTCAGCTTGTTGCAGAGAAAGTTCTAGAAATTCGTTGATTACTCAGAATTTTATCTTGACAGTTTTGAATCAAACAATTTGTTAAACTTTGAATCATATGGATATACTGAATGCAATGTTGAAGAAATTATTTTATAGCAGGGAGTCGGAACAGTTTGGAAGACTCAAATATCATGAATTCGGCCAGTTTTTATGGTGACCGAACGGTGAAGGCAAATGTGAAAATTTTTGGGATTGAACTTTATGAGTATCAAGTTTTTACTTGATTTTTAAAGTTACCTTTTACCCGGCCCCCATACAAAACTTTACCGTTAAAGTTTTGTATGGGGCCGGGTAAAACGTAACTCAAAAATTTTCCGGTAATAAACCTGATACCTTATTTTTTTACTTCCGGAACATTTCTGATAAGTTCGATTCCAAAAATTTTCACTTCACTTTTACACTTACCATTTGGTTCTAGAAACACCTGAACCTGTGGAACACCCATAACACCAGTTGGCAAGTAAATATGTTCAGTTGTGTCCGAATTAATTATATGTTTCAGTCTCAGGATATTATATTACTGTTGCTGTCATCTACTGTACCTATAGCTACTGAATTATTCTCCAATTATTTTTGGAGACTTTCTATGCTTTATTATTCTAGTATTATTACTTCGACTTTATCGTTTTAATTCCTGAGGAAAAATCACAGTAATTATACGTATCATGTTCTTTGATTATGTAAAGAAAAAAAATTCGTGGTTGTTGTTGTTATTGTTGTTGTTGCTGTTGTTGTTGTTGTTGTTGTTGTTGTTGTTGTTGTTGTTGTTGTTGTTGTTGTTGTTGTTGTTGTTGTTGTTGTTGTTGTTGTTGTTGTTGTTGTTGTTGTTGTTGTTGTTGCATACGTATGTTTCTAATTTCCAATGTTATGTATAATTTTGCAACGTCCACTCACACCTGTAGCCATGAGAAATTCGGCAGAAAACCTGTCTTTCTTAACAGCGAACGCCCGCCTCCACTGGCGGACGAGTAGAACCTCTGGAAGGGAAGGGAATTTTCCCAAAGAAGAGGGAATTGGCAGAATTTGTGCTATTTTACACCTGAAAGAACAAACTATACTTCTGAAACCACCAAAGAGGGGGAAGATTCCACTTTTCCCTCTCCTTCTTAACAGCAATGCCTGCCTCTGATAATCAGTGTTGTTGCCATGCTTGACTTGTTGCCCGGAAAAGCTTGATTCCAATTTGCAACCAGCTATATTGATCAAGCAACAGCATATTTCCTATATACAATAGCATACCAATCACACAGTCGATTCAGAGTTTCTTGCTAGTCGAAAAAAACACTTTTGGCGCGCAGTATGAATTCAAATCTGGTGTCGGTCGCAATTCAAAAATTTACAGAGATTTTTCTCATGATGTTCTGGCAATTTCAGAACCGTGTGCCAGTTCAGTCTATGACAATGGTTCATGGAAAACTCTTTACTATAACCTATCTTTTCTATGAACTCTTTTCTTATTGGTCAAAAACTTTTAGGCGCGCAGTTTGAATTCAGATCTGTTTTGGCGCGCTTTTTAAAGAAATGATATTTACTACTTTTTATAAACTATCAACTGTTGTTGTTGTTGTTGTTGTTGTTGTTGTTGTTGTTGTTGTTGTTGTTGTTGTTGTTGTTGTTGTTGTTGTTGTTGTTGTTGTTGTTGTTGTTGTTGTTGTTGTTGTTGTTATCGATTCCAATCAAATTGGTTTCCCTGGAAATCAATCAATTTGCGTTGTTTTCTCATCCTTTTTCTATGATTGTTTGCTTTTATTGTCGTGAACGTGCAGAAATATTGAAGAAATGGAGGAAAATCCATATGCAAACTAAAAGTTAGAATTTGTTCAGAGCTGGAACTCAGCTTCGAACCTTCACTGAAAGTACCAAACACTGTATGCTAATGTTTCATTATCAAACTTTTTTAATAACACTTGTGATTGTGGATAATAAGCGATTTACAAATGGTAACTATCAGCATTTTATTGAAACTAACGAAAAACCGTGGCTGAAAGAGTACCTAACTATATACTTTATGCAGTATCTCAACTGGTTATTGGGCAACGGTTCATCCCAATATTTTGTTCTAAAAAAATTCATATTCAATCCGTTGGTTATGCTAAAAATATAGTGACGGTCAATCTAATTACAGTAAAATTTAAAAGAATTATTAGAGTACATATATTAAATATGCCGATTTTAATCCTCAATCAGTATACAGAATCTCTGCAACAACGCTCAATTTCATCAGTTTTATGAGTAAAAAAACGCTTTTTGGTGAAAACGAAACTTTGTCATCCATGCATTTTTCACACCAGAGCGATGGTGAATTTTTATAATAAACCAAGAAAAAACGGAACTTTCTGGCCGAAATTGAATTTGATATAATTATAAAGAGTTTGATATAATTAATTAAAAATATATATAAACCATGCCGATTTTAATCCTCAATCAGTATACAGAATCTCTGCAACGCTCAATTTCATCAGTTGTCGACGTAAAAAACCTTATTTTCGGAGAGAACGCAACTTTGTTCTGTCAACCAGAGCGACGGTAAATTTTTCTAGTAAACCATGAAAAACACTGAAAAACATAACTTTCGGTGACCATCTTCAAAATATTTGGACGAGGGGAATTTCGGCCAGGAAAATTGAGGCGAACTTCGGTTAATTGAATGCTTTGCAATTTACGAAAAACTTGTGAAAACAGAAAATTTTATGAATAGAATTTGTGAAATTTCCAAATATGTATTTTTCCGAAGTTTCTCATCCGCCCTTTCATGGTTATCGCAACAACTCAGGTGTATTCGTTCGTTGGGTAACTGGTTTACTGTAGGTATGGATTGGTGGCGGATTACAGATGTACTTTTTCCATAAATTCAGTAATCAGTTCGTATGTTTCTAAAACTGGTGACTTCATTGTTTTTCCACAAAACTCGTCTCAAAAAAGCAGGGGAAAACCCTCTCAAAATGGGGGGAACTTCATCCGTCATGAGTTTAATTTTGCTCCGTTTTCCAGCTCATGGTAAATGATGATTCACGTGTTATGTAGTTTGGAAGTAGGATATGTAGCGAAAGTCACGAGTATTGTACCTTGTACCTACCTGTGCAGCGTTGAATATACAAAAACAAAGAAGAAAAATGCTCACAGTTTCGGCTGAAGTTTCGGTTGCATCTATAGCTTGATCAGGGGTTCTTGTTACAAAAAAATATATTTTGCTGGTACACACGTACGTATGCAATGAATTAGGCACAGTTTCGGCTGAAGTTTCGTTTGCACCACGTTGCTGCTCCGAAATCCTGAAACACGTAGGACGCTGAACGGAACGTTAGAATTTTGTTTGAAACGAAATTTAGAGTTTTAAAGTTTACTATCCTCATCCTAAAATGGAAAATCGTTACTGTAAATCTCAACCACGGTTAAATGATCTATCCGACCACTTTTATTGATTAGTGGACCAAATTTGGACGAAATTGAGCATTTTGTACTTTGATATAGGAATTCGATGCTAAGCTTACAGAAAAATAACACATTTAGGATTGAAGTTTTTACGTTGTACTCTCATGTTTCCATTGAATTGAATGAATTGTTGAAGATAGGCCGATTGAAATGGCGCGCATTCAAATTCAATCTCCTAACTGACTGACAACGCTATACATAAAGACGCTTTCGAGATTCTAGTGAAAATCACACACACTACTTTGGTCAGACAGTGAAACATCAACTTCACTTTTGTTCCACACGTGCATGATGCACGTGCTGAACTAAAGCCCGTATGTTGTTTCTGCGAACAAAAATCGTGCCCAAAACTTCTGATAATGAAACATCAGACAATCAGTTTTAACACGCACATCAATCATCATCACCCCATGCTCTGGTGTTAAACTATGGTGTCAACCGAGTTGAGTTGAGACTACTGATGTTTCATTATCAGATGTTTGGCCAGTACGTTTGTTTGCAGAAAAAACATACGGGCTTTAGCTTGTGGGCCAACATCTGAGTTCGGCGTAAAAGGTGTATTTTTACGGGCTCCGATGGTTTTTATTAATTCGAATTTGTATATTATCTTTGTATGCTCATGTTTACATAATTTTTTTTACAAAATTAGCGTTTATTTCACCCAAAAAGTTTTCAACCTAATGGTTCATGGTCTGACTAAAGCCCGTATGTTGTTTCTGCCAGCAAAGTATTGTCAAAAACATCTGATAATGAAACATCACTACCCTCAACTCAACTCAGTCGACATCATAGTTTAACACAGTGTAGCATGGGGTGATGATGATTGATGTGCGTGTTGACACTGATTGTCTGATGTTTCATTATCAGAAGTTTTCGGCAATATATTTGCTCGCAGAAACAACATGCGGGCTTTATTTTTGTCTGTCAAATTTCACTAGATTCCCGAAAGGGTCTTTACATAACTTTTAGCTCGATCAGGGTTTCTTGTTAGTCAAAAAATTGGCCCGCAATTTGAATTTGAAACTGTTTTGGTGCGGTTTCAAAAAATCCAGAAATAAAATCTTTTCACCTTGTATTTTTAAATCACATACAAAAATTGCAACTACTTCGTTGCATGTGTGTGTAACCAGCAAAATTAACTTTGGGTAACAAGAAACGATGGCCAAGCTTTACAAATATATAAGTTCAATTATCTCTCTCCATCTGTCACTGTCCATAAAGCCCATTATCGAAATTGTCACTTATTTCCCTCATCCAATCATCATTAAAGTCATTTCACTGTTGTCAAATTTGCATAACGTCCCAGTGTCATCCATTGAAAACACCGCCAATCCATAATTATCGAATTTGACTGACTGACTAACTGACTGACTGACTGACTGACTGGCTGACTGACTGACTGACGGATTGACTGACTGGCTGACTGACTGACTGACGGATTGACTGACTGGCTGACTGACTGACTGACTGACTGACTGTCTGACTGACTGAGGGAACATCTCACTTTTTTCAACATTGATTCTCATATCATTCATCTCCATATTGTCATCCACTTTGCTTTTTCATACTTACAATCCTCAAAAACCAACAAAAAAATTACAAAAATTATATTTATGTTTAGATATCAACGATTATTTACCGAAACATACGTCAGGCAATGTGGACGCTATATTCGCATTAAGCCAAACCCTATGTGCCATAACAGACCGGCGAAATTACGGTAATTATCGTAACCGGGGCATCAGCGACCAATCAGCGTTGAGCGTGTCCATTATTGACGTCACATCTGTCATTGACTGACTGACTGACTGACTGACAGACTAAAAGACAGATTAGAGGACAGACTGACTGACTGACGGACTTATACAAATAACCAATGAGTCAGTCAATTATTTGATATCGCGTACGAATGGACACTATTCTGCAGCGGAGGAATATTTACAGAGAAAGTGAGTTACGGATTGACTGACTAACGGACAAACTGACCAACAGTCAGACGGTCATCAAAGAAGTGTCATTCAACAAAGTCGAAAAGTCGTCTATCGGACAGACGAACTGACTGATTGACAGACACGCAAATCGTCGGACCAATTTCAGACGTGGGACAGACAATAAGTGACAGACCGACAGACAGATATAGACAGTCACGAAAGTCAGTCATCAAACTGACAGACTGCCAAGTTGGGACGTTTTTTTTAAATCAGTCGATAAACTACATTTTCAATGCAGTCAGTCATTCAACCGTCTAACGAAGCAATGATACATTAAACTAGCCACCCCCGCAGTCATCCATTATCCATCCATCCATCCATCCATCCATCCATCCATCCATCCATCCATCCATCCATCCATCCATCCATCCATCCATCCATCCATCCATCCATCCATCCATCCATCCATCCATCCATCCATCCATCCATCCATCCATCCATCCATCCATCCATCCATCCATCCATCCATCCATCCGTCCACAGAGCTGTCCACAGAGCCAACCATGCTGTTCGAGACCGTCTTTGAGCAGGCGCACTCCTCCACTTCGATGGTCGACCAGTCCATGCCCAATCATCAGGTCATGCCGTCCACAACGTCCACGTCCACCGGCATGCGAGGTCAGTCCACCTTTTATATATTTTCTTATTTCAATGTTTTTTTTTTAATTTTTTGGGTTTTCAGCTAAATGTTTTCGTATTCAGGTGAAATTAAGTTTTTGTGAGAAATTTCTGATGAGGAAGAAATTTCGGATTTTTTAGCCTTTTTTTCTCTGTTAATTTTGGATTTGGTTTTGACTAACTGACTGACTGACTGACTGACTGACTGACTGACTGACTGACTGACTGACTGGCTGGCTGACTGACTGACAGACTGACTGACTGACTGACTGACTGACTGACTGACTGACTGACTGACTGACTGACTGACTGACTGACTGACTGCGTGGCACCATAAAGAGGAT
>OZ038443.1:27223905-27244168 GCA_964036265.1 Daptonema setosum
TTCGCTTTGTTTCAAGAAGCGGAATCGTTCTAAAAGTTTTTTTGTTGTTTTGTTTCTCAATAAGTTCAACGATTTATAAACTGAAATTAATAACAATAAATTCCAACCATTTTCATCCTCAGAATAGTCGTTATTACCTATAGCGTTAACGAGAATATGGAAACCATTTCTGATGCTGAGAAAATTCGAATGTTCGAATAGCGGAAATTTTGATTTATCTATAAACTCCCCAGAGATCATCAGAATCATATTTCTCTAATATTAAGAGAACGGCCTAGCGGCCGTCCCTTGATTCTGTAACCGGACGGACCCTGGCGGGCATTTGCCGACGGACATTTTCCGGCCCCAACAAATGTACTGTGGAGATTTTCCCCTCTTTGGAGAAGTTCCCCTCTTTGGAGAAGTTCCCCACTTTGGAGAAGTTCAACTCCCTTTGGAGGATTAGCTCGTCCGCTAGTGCTAGGAAGTAATACAGCACAAAAAAAATCCAAAAATCACGTATTCCTATTTACCGGGCTATCATTTATTTATGGATGATTATTGACCCGTTGATAATTAGCCTTAATTACATGATAATTACATCAAAAGTTTCTCTCCTCTAATCTCTTGTACACCGAATTGTAAAATGTTTCTCTATTTTTTTATACAGTAATTGCTTATTACGCTGCAAAATCGTTAGCAGATTGTAAAATTATTGCCTTTGTATGTACTTTCACCCGAAGTATAAGCCTATTAATATGTTACTGAGCTACCCGCTGTAAAATTGAGTTTTCACTCGAGAATCAGCGGAGAGACTAATTGGACTTTTATGTTCTTCTAGAAATCAATGAATATAACATTATGATGGGTGCACTGGCGGACGAGCCAACCCTCCAAAGGGAGGGAAAGTTCCTCAATGAGGGGGAACTGGCAGTTTTCAGGCCATTTTACCTAGACCTTAGAAACGAATTTGACTTTTTGAAAATGCCAAAAGGGGGAATTTTACTGTTCCCTCCCCTTCTCCGCCGCATGTGTGGGTGCCTCACGTAGCCCAGTAATTTTCGTGAACCAAGTATAATGAAGTCCCTTGGCATCGAAATCGTCACCCAACTATTGACATCATAGGCCAATTCAATAATCGTAAACGTTCAGTAGCTTCAAAATTGTGGACCGTATCCCACTGGCGGACGAGCTAATCCTTCAAAGGGAGGGGAATTTCGTCAAAGAGGGGGGAATCGGCAGTTTTCAGGCCGTTCTACCTACGCCTCAGGGACCAAACTATACTTTTGAAAACGCCATAGAATGGGGAATTTCACTTTTCCCTCCCCTTCTGGTCCGCTAGTGCCGTACACTTCGACAAAGCGACGCAACTTAAAACTGCTAATTTTATGGTGACTTTAGACACTTTTAATAGTAGCTTTTACCATAAAAAGTACTACTGGGGGAGGGGGATTGTTATAAAAATCATTTCGGATGCGAAATAATTGTCATTAGCACCATCAACTTCTATTCGTTCGTAGCCTCACAGACCGATACGGTGACTAGAAATCATTTTCTTACCGTAATCTTATATTTCAGTAGACCTGTATTACCGTTAAAATGTATTACGGTAAGCCTATAATGTCATGAAACTAAATATGTATATTACCGTAAACCTGCATTATCGTAGACGTACATATATTGCAGTAAACCAATATCACAGTAAACCAATATTACCGGGAACCTATATTACCGTAAACCTAAGTAGATTACCGTAAACCTACATATATTACCTTAACCCTACATTACATACATAAACCTATATTACAGTAAACCTATATTATAGTATACTAGTGTGGGACTAATATTTAAGAGGCGCTTTCAGAGTCTTTCTGACAAAGTCAGCATTTTTTTGATTGTACAAGTTCCGAAATAAAATAAAAACAAAATGCTATCCCGGTAGAAATTTTCTGAAAAATTATTGAATTCAGTTACGATTGCCTGTGCCGAAAGTCTCATAACAGAGAAGTTTGATACTTTCTCAAGATGACACTGAGTGCATTATAATACTGATAAAATCGTATTTATAGCTTGTCCAAGGTATCTTGTTATAAAAAATCCTATGAACAAGATACGCACAAATGCCATGAATTGGCGCCATGTTAGTATGTTGTTCAAATGTTAAGTGGAAAGTAACTTACCTCTTAAAAATATACCACGCGCCAAAAGCAGATTTGAATTCAAATTGCCCGCCAAAAACTTTTTGACTAACAAGAAACCCGGGATCCGCTATACCGTGGATTTATATCGGGGTTCCAACCCACTGAGGCTGTATTTTGCTTCACGTAAAACCTTTCCATGAACGCCGATTTTTTTCAAAAACTTCATATACAAGTATGTAAAGTAGTTATGTTATTAAGTATGTTATTTTGGTTAATCGAATAATCGTGGTTATCAACGGAATAGATTTCGGAGTTTTACGAAATCCGGAATCGGTAGTTGATAAGTGAAATCCGGAATCGGTAATTGATAAGTGAAATCCGGAATCGGTAATTGATAAGTGAAATCCGGAATCGGTAATTGATAAGTGAAATCCGCAAACAACGAAATTTTGGGTTGACGGAAAGGGTTCACAAAGCACAGAAAAATTTCAGTGGGTTTTCGAACAAGTCATATTAATTGGGTTCATCGACTATATGGTTGTAAAACAAGTCTTAATTGGATTCATCGACTATATGAGTGTAAAACAGAGCTTCTTTTTACAGTAAGATCGTCTACTAATGAAGCAATAGAGATACTAACTCAACAAACTATTTTCGTGTTCTCTGGTGTTGTTACTTTTTCGGTTTAGTCTTAGTTTACGGTACATAGTCAGCCAATTAAACTTGACAGTCAGGCTGACGCGCGCACGAGAAGGAGTGGGAAAAAGGGAATTCCCCTCTGTTTGGCGCTTTCAAAAAGCAGCATTTTTTCCCTAAGGTGTAGGTAAAATGGTCATTTTCCCCCTCTTTGGAGAAATTTCCCACCCGTTTGGAGGTTTGACTCGTCCGCCAGTGAGCAGCCCTGATTGGATGACGTTTTCGACGATCGACTTTCAGGGAAGATTAAATAAATTTCAGAGGGGCCTTCTTTTATCATTGAGTGACTGAGTTAATTTTTGTTATTCAAAAAAATCGTATCCCTAAAAAATTTGAAAACATTTTCAAAAATATTTGTGTTTCATTATTCGGAAGTTATTTCATTTATCATCCATCCCACTGCAATATTTCACACATTAAAATGCAACATGTGCACCACGGGACTGAGAAGTTTCACCCCGGGGAACTTTCACCCCGCGATTTTGAGGGCTTTTCACCCCGCGGGAAAACTGAATTTCCGCGGGGTGAAAGTACACCGCCAAAATTATTAAATTTAACACTCTAGACCGGTGTCTTTTCACCCCGCATGGTTAACCTACCGTAACCCGAATTCTAGTTCATTCGCAGATCGACCATAATATGTATGATACACATGTCGTATCCTTGATTCAGTGAGAGAGTGTCAATTTCAACTTCGACAGTCGATTTGTTCATTGAAATACGAAATCAATTTTCTAGCAAACTGTGAATATTATCTCGATTTGCATGATATTGAATTCCAGACTAAACCGGACACTCTGATTACGATGGTAAAGTCAGATTTGCCGTGATACGCTGAAAAATTTTATTATGTTTTATACTGTCGGTGCAGCGGATTATATCTCGTAAACTGTTGCCTTACACTTCCCAAAATTGAGTTTTTCACCGATTATAACGAGAATAAGATGATAAAATTGGTGGGGATATGGAATAAGGTCTGACGCACCTTTTCGGTTACTCACGAAACATCACCTTTACTACCAGTTTATAGTCGACAAAGTTTCTGCCAGCAAAGCTGCCCGCTATGCAACTCACTTGTGTGAAACATCATGCACATGCACAGCTCACAACACACCTTTCCAAAATCAGCATTCGAATGCGTGTGTTACAAGATGTTTCTCCAATGTTTCATTGGTGACGGCAGAATGTGTGTTGGCTATACAATTTATTTATTATCATTCAAACTGAAAAGGTGTCCCAGAACCCATTCCGTATTTCCACCAATTGTTATCATTATATTCTTGGTATAATCAGAGAAAAACTCAATTTTAGAAAGTATCTGGCAACAGTTTTGAAAGACATAACCCGCTGCTGTACATTCTGCTACCCTTGTTCTCATCACACAGAAACCACAAACAGTGTATCAACTGAAGAGTTTTTGTTTCTTTTCAATTATCTTCTCATCCTCTGTAACTATGATTTTTACTCAAATATCTCCTGAAGTTCAATTTGTAAGTTTAGCCTCTCTAATCTCAACTTATAAATTCTAAAGCAGGTAATTTCATAACATTTAGCAGCGTTTACGCCACGGTAATTCTGACTTCACCACCGTAATCAGAAGGTTCGATTTAGTCTGGAAAACCATTTTCACGTAAATCGAATCATTATTAAAAGTTTGCAAAAAAGTTTATTTTGCACTTTGATGCATAAAATGACTGTCGAAATTAAAATTGACACTCTCTCACTGACTCACTCACTCATCATGGATATGCCACATATCTTGGTCGATCAGCCAATGAACTAGAAACTGGGTTACGGTAGGTTAACCACGCGGGGTGAAAAGACACCGCTCTCGGGGGTGACAATCTCAAATTTTAGCGGTGTCCTTTCACCCCGCGAAAATCCCATTTTCCCGCGGGGTGAAAAGACCTCAAAATCGCGGGGTGAAAGTTCCCCGGGGTGAAACTACACGGACTCTGCACCACGTGTGTTGCGCGCAACAACGTTTTTCGTTCGGTTGCGTAACCACTACGCCACTAAACATGCATGTTACGCTGTAATCCGAATCTGCTATTTGTTACTCCGTACGTGGTGAACAAGAAAATCTTTCAAAGAGCGGATTTTTTTATGGGTGGGAAAAGTGAAATTCTTTCCTCCTTGGGACGTTTGCAAAAAGTGAAATTTCTTTCGTAAGGTGTAGGTAAAGTGGCCTAAATTCTGCTGATTCCCCCTCTATGACGAAAGTCCCCTCGCTCACCAGTGTTTATAACATTAATGTTGCGCTCAACAATAGTATAATAACGCAACACGGTCCTTGATCAGTAATCTCATTTCACTCATTCTGGTGAAATAAAAAAAACCTTGCTAGTGTATAAATTTACCGTGTAAAACATTTGCTGCGAATTTCCAAAAACTTTCCTCCGAGTTTCCCCAAAATCCCGTATCAAAATTTCCCGGCACCCAGTGACGCGTCACGCACCGGCGGACGACCGAATCCTCCGAAGGCAGGGGATTGTCTTCAAAGAGGGGTGAATTGGCTGATTTCAGGCCATTTTAGCCAACACCTTAGGGAACAAACTGCGCTCTTTAAACTGCCAAACTGCCAATTCCACTTTTCCCAGCCCTTCTCGTCACGTCATGGACGTCGATAAATCCCTGAAATCTCGCGCCCGAAATCTCTCGCTCTTTTATGCGTGTATTTATTCAGTTGTAATAAAATCACCATGCAATATTGCGTAACTTCGATCGGGATCAGTAGCGGACGAGAAGGGTGGGAAAAGTGGAATTGCCCTTCTTCAAAAAGTGGAATTTGTTTTCCTAGGTGTAGATGAAACGACCTGTAAACTGCCGATTCCCCCCTCTTTGAGGAAATTCCCTCCTTTTAAAGGATTAGCTCGTCCGCCAGTGATTGGGATGGGGAGGGGGGTTATCCCCACCCAATATTATATACGTAACCCCTCACCTTTCAGGTGCAGGGAAGGGAGGGGACGAATCCTTATCATTAATGCATAGTTGAGCGTCAAACGGCGAAAATGGGCACCCACTACTCACTAGCGAACGAGAAGGGGTGGAAAAAGTGGAATTCCCTCCTCCATGGCGTTTTCAAAATATGGAATTCGTTCCCGAAGGTGTAGGTGAAATTACCTGCAAACTGCCGATTCCCATCTCTTCGAGGAAATTCCCCTCCCTTTGACAGGTTTGGCTCGTCCGCCAGTGCGGGGATCAGAGAGGGGGATAGACCCCCTCTGGCGAAGTTCTGTGAATCCTTTTACTAATATCAGACAGGTATAAAATTAAAAGGGATGGGGTGAACATTCGCGTTTTGAACCCCTCCCCCCCCCCCCTCTATCCCGGGATGAATCTGCAACACCTTTGACAGCGCAATATTGCATGACGATCAAGCGAATCTTGTCGCTCTACCAAGTTTTGTTGAATATTTTATTCTTTTATTAAAGTTTACCGAACTTTTGAAAATTTTCGGTGGTTTTCATGTTTGTTCGGTAAGGTTTATTGTGGGAAATTCAGCTGTTTGTCAGATTTTTTTCGTGCTATCTCATTTGATTAGAACCATTTTGATGAATTTCTGATTTTTTGTGGATCTCTATATATTATTGTTTTCATATATTAGTATAATTTTTTTATCATTTAATAAAGCTCGGGTGAACTGATACAGAGTTTCGAATTTTCTCTGTCTCGGTGTAATTTGGTGTCAGAAGTTTTTTTACTCCAAGTCTTGTTCGATCAATCGCCATCGATTTCTCTTTAACTTGAAGTCAGTTTTGGGCACGATTTTTGTTCGCGGAAACAACATACGGGCTTTACGTGCATTAGTAAGTGCATAAATGAGTGCATTAGTAAGTGCATAAAAAAGTCCATAAGTACTCAACACCCAATTCAAACGGTACATAGATACTGTATTTTAAGTTTTGACAAACTGATTATAAAAATAATCTTTTAATAATTCATCCAGATAATCTTCCTAATAGACTTCTGGATATTACTTTGATTAAAGCAGCCCTGATAACCTCTAACCTCGTACTTCTGACCACATTTTTCTAAGCTTGAAACTAATCCCGTCGATCTCGATCGATCCAAGACCACATCGATAATGCAAAAACGGATGAGAAAAAGGATATATTCTAGCCCCTATTTATACCCTTTTAACCCCCATTTTGCTTCACCCTCTCTTTGGCATCTCTGAAAAAATCTGATTTTTGGATTTAAAAAAAGTGATTTTGCCGTTTTGACAAGTATTTTTCACTGTCTCACCAATCACCATATGAAATTACACTGTCTGATTTCTCTCCCAAAAATGGGATTTTTTTTTGTTGTTGGGTTGTCTCACTCGGATCAAGACTTTGCCGGGTCCCAATCACGAATGGTGCTTACCATAGGCATATCATGGAGTCAAGTTCCAAGTCGCTCCATCTGATGTTCAAGGCATATATTCTTTAACGACCATCAGCCAGTAGGTCACACTTCTGTTTGACTGCCATAAGGCTTGTTGGTGACGGTCCCGGGATGCATATTCCCAGAAACTACAAAAAAAATTGTCATCAGTAAAACTTTTCCCTGAATGGATGAATGGTTTCGAACAAATGAACAAAAAAAAATTCTCAAAAAATGTTTCGAAAAAAATTAATTTCTTTGATGGAATTTTTATTGTCATAAAATTAAGCTTGCTTTGCTGATTTTTTTCATGTATTTTTCATGGAAATACGTTGATTATTGAATGGTTAAAATAACGTTAAAAGTTAGAATTAAATTTCAAAAAATTATTTAAACTTTTCGATAATCAACGTATTTCCATGAAAAATACATGTTATTAAAACATGTGTTACCTCTTAGGTTATGGCTAACGGTTCGGCTTGTGGTGACATGAAAAACCACGCTGGACACCTCCGCTTCGCGGTGCTAACGGTCCAAGGCGGGGGCATAAAACTTAGGTTTCAGTGTAGGCTTAGGCTTAGGCTTAGCCTTTGAAGAAGGGCTCGGGCGCTACGCGCCCAAGCCCTTCTCAAACCCTAAGCCTAATCCTAAGCCTAAACTGAAAACTAACTCTTAGCCTCATACTCGGCGATCTCGCTTAGAAGGAACAGTCTGTGATAATTACTAAGCCGAAGCCATACAAACAATGGGGACTTTTTAATGCAAATAAGAGTGCTAGAATCGGATAGTTTCTTCATAACAGGCAATCCTATTTTTTCTCTGATTTATGCTTCGTTTTCCAAAAAAAAAGATTTTTAGTCACAAAATTTTCCGTTCACTTGTGCGAAACCATAGTTTTGAGAAAAGTTTTACTGATGAAATTTTTTTTTGTAGTTTCTGGGAATATGCTCCCGGCATTCGAACCCGTGTGCGGCCGGCCAGGCGGTTTCAGAGTCTAGCACCTTAACCACTTGACCAGCGAGCTGTCATTTGCCGAGATTTTATAAAATGCTGGCTATCTTTTATGCAAAACTTATTAACCTTATTACACCGCATAAGGATCAAGTTTTAAAAAGTTCTCCCCTCCATTCCATTTACTAGCGGACGAGGGAGAATTTCAATTCATCGAGATACCCCTTTTCGGCTGTTTCGAAAAAATAGAATTACTGTGGTTCCTCAATGTGCCAGTGAAAATACTTCAAAAATGATTATTCTCCATCTTTGAAGACTTTTCCCTCTTTTTGGAGAATTGGCTTTTTGTAAATCCACTGTCATCCTATCGTCAATAAAGTCGAGCCAATCGGCTACCGCCACGAACTATGTTCTCAATTCTTCACGAACTTTCTGGACAAACGGATATTAATGGCAAGACGAATTAGTTCTCGACCAACTAATCATTAATTCAGTTGTGATTAGGTATTCACATTAAATGTACGTATAACTTTTGTACGTGGTTTGAGACAGTTTTTTTTTAATTAGCTAGTCAATATTTCGTTAATATGTGAGTCAGACAGTCAGTCAGTCCGTCAGTACATAAGTCAGTCAGACAGTAAGTCAGTGAGTCAGTCAGTCCGTGAATCAGTCGGTCAGTGAGTCAGTCAGTGAGTCAGTCAGTAAGTCAGTCAGTCAATCAACCCGGAACCTTCTACTTATCGCGATTTGGCGAAATGGCACAATAAGGTGGCAGTCATTGTTCCTCATCAAAAAGGAGAATAACGTTTGTTCACAACATAACTCTTCAAAGACTCTTTAAAGCTATGGCTGAGGTTTAGGTTTAGAACAAGGTTTTAGTTGGCTTAGGCGCAGGCTCGAGTTTCGGCTTACTTATGTAGGCTTACGCCAACGCTTAGGTTTAGGCGTAGACTTAGGCTTAACACAACCCTGCCAAATCCTGTAACGACTAACGAGGTTAATTGAGACTTATTGCAAACGTCGTTGAGGCTAAAAATTCCTAACACTTCTACAATAATCCACTGCTATTTTAACAACGGCTCTTAATTGCTGACAGATTGACAGATCAATGATTCTCGATCATTCTTTATTCGGTCAGAAATCGGTAAATTAGCCGTTCTATATAGGGTGTTATAACCAGGGCTGGGGACTTAATTTAAAAGTACTTTTTTAGGTGCCACTTAATTTTTTTTTCCCATTTTAAAAGTGCCACTTTTGAATTTGTCGCCTGAAAATTAAGTGGCACTGAATTCGGTACTTAATTCTGTAAATATTGTAGTAAAACTTTTATATATAAAATAAGCAAATACCTATAAGCAAAATTGGCTAAAAGTAAAGAATTTTGGACTCTGTCAATTTATCACTAAGAAATCCATAGTATTTTACATAGTTACAAAATAAATTCTGGTACTAAAAGAAAAGTTTTACAAACAATAAGTGGCACTTAAAAAATGTCCCGTTTTTTCAAGTGCCACTTAATGAGGTACTTAATTCCCGGGACTTTTAGCCCTGGTACTTTTAATTAAGTCCCCCAGCCCTGGTTATAACAGCAGCTGAACAGGGTGGACAAGCAAACCTGCAAAGGGACGGGAACTTTCTCAAAGAGGAGGGAATCGGCAGTTAGTAGGCCGATTTATCTACGCCTTAGGGATTAAACAGCGTTTTTTTCAGTTTTCCCGAAATAGGGGAAGTCCAATTTTCCTCTGCTTCTCGTCCGCTAGTAATCTGGTATAAATATATCGGAAGGAAACACGTGTCTAATTGTTCTATTGTTTTAACATGACCAAATATCAGGTGTTCCACCTGGCCAACCTCAGTTTATGTTCAGATCATTTAGCGACCTATAGTTAACTTAAATTTGTAGACTGTAGTTGTTCCAGCTTGTTCAGATCATGAAACATCACCTCCTCACATTAGCGGACGTTTGGCGATATAAAAAGCTGGAATTTCTTCCTTAAGGTGTATGTGAAATGGCATGTATAATCTATATTCTACCGCTTCGCCTTTCTTTGGAAAGTTACACCTTCCTTTAAATTTTTGACTCGTCCGTCAGTGTCTCATCAATTGAGAATAAGAAGATGACACATAACCTACATACATACACATAGGTTTCATTTATTGTTATTGGTTATGAGAATATTAAAAAATTCCATTCACCACCACTGAATCATGCTGAATAAGACTTCTCACAACTGGCAGCCGAGTCAAACCTTCAAAGGGAGAGGAATCTTTCCAAAGAGGAGTAATTAACAGAAATTACTGTAGCTTCTTTTAATTACACCTTTTAAGGAACAAACTCTATTTTTTGAAATCACTAAAGAGGGGGAATTCCACTTTTCCCTCCCCTTCACGTCCGCTAGTGCTTATCACAATAATGTTTGATGTGCTTCTTTATGATTGCCTATGTAAACTATGTACATTCGTGTGAACTCCCTATGTACACTCACTCACTCACTCACTCACTCACTCACTCACTCACTCACTCACTCACTCACTCACTCACTCACTCACTCACTCACTCACTCACTCACTCACTCACGCACTTACTCACTGTAATGTACGCACATACGTACTTGGTTACGGTAGATTATGATCCTTCCATTACCTTTAGAAGTGTTCCGGCTCGCATACTGTAGCTCGGATTTTGCTTGTGATCTGTACACAAAGTAAGTTATGATGGTTACGGTATTCTCTATGCCAGTCAGTCAGTCATTTCAAACTGTTTTACAATCGAGGACTCATTATTTTACAATAAAGAGATCATAAACATTCGATGATTTTCGATAGAAATGGGAGTGCCATTTTTAATTGGTGGCCGGTACAGTAGTTTTCAGTTTCAGATCACCTATCATCTGTCAGATAATCAGTCAGTCAGATAATCAGTCAGTCAGTCAGTCAATTAGTCAGTCAGTCAGTCAGTAAGTCCGCGATGTACTGTTGAAACTTTCAAATCAGTGCCAGCTCAAAGGCGACTGAGTTCAGCTGTTTTTCTGCCTGGTTGTTCATCTGTTTATATGACAGTCAAGCAGTCAGTCAGTCAGTCAGTCAGTGAGTTTTTGTCAGTTAGTCAGTGCGTCAGTTACCAAGTAATTAATCTAAATGAGCTCCCATGTGAATTTTTCTGATATTGTACAAGCTGCAGATTTTTTGTTATATTGGACAACAGAAACTGAACGTTTGACCTGTAAAAGTCTCATTTCAACTACACCTACAGGCGCTAACAACATTAACAACAACAACAGCAACAGCAACAACATCATCAACAACAACAACAACAACAACAACAACAACAACAACAACAACAACAACAACAACAACAACAACAACAACAACAACAACAACAACAACAACAACAACAACAACAACAACAACAACAACAACAACAACAACAACATTAATAACAACAACAACAACAACAACAACAACAACAACAACAACAACAACAACAACAACAACAACAACAACAACAACAACAACAACAACAACAACAACAACAACAACAACAACAACAACAACAACAACAACAACAACAACAACAACAACAACAACAACAACAACAACAACAACAACAACATCATGATTATAGTACGCAAAATCACGTAATAACTCTAATGTGTCTCTTATCACTCCAAATTATACATAAAGACCACCTGATTCTGACTCATTAAATGTAGCAACCAATAGCGGTTGTAAATATTCGGGAATAGTGGAATTCCCCCCTCTTTTGCGTTTTCAAAAAGTAGAATTTGTTCCCTGAGGATGACTTGAAAACTACCGATTCACCATCTTTGACGAAGTTCCCTTCGGAGGGTTAGCTCGTCTGCCAGTGCTTTTATCTCAAGCCTAATTTATACAAATACCGTCAGTCCACTAGCGGACCAAAAGGGGTGGGAAAAGTGGAATTCCCCCCTCTTTGGCGGTTTCGAAATTGGTTCCTTGAGGTGTAGATAAAATGCCCAACTTTCTGCGAATTCCCCCCTCTTTGGAAATATTCCCTCGTCCGCCAGTGCGTCAGTCAGTAGGCAACGAAAAACGAAAAAAAAAAAAAAAAATTCTCATGGAAGAAGAACTTTATTAAAATGACTTAGTTTCTTCTATAAATGTGATAAATTTCTTGAAGACTTTATCCAATTACCGTTCATTACTCACAAATCTAGTCACTAGCCTAGGCGCCTAAAAGTGTCGTTTCTTTAGGCTTTTAAATTTACAGCCTATACTGCGACCCCCGCCGTGCTGCAATTATTAAAATCCCAATCCAACCCCTAATCGTTATCTATTAGAACTACAAGTCTTTTTTGATGAAATTCGGAAATATTTTTGTATACGATTGATTATTCGTTGAATTTCCTTCAATATTTGATTGTTTCGACAATTTTTTACTACCACTTCTTTACCTAGCCAACCCGCCACTGGCTGACGAGTAAAACCTCCGAATGGAGGGGAAATTCATCAAAGAGGGGGAATCAGCAGTTTCAGAGCATTTCACCCATATCTTAGGGAACCAATTCAACTTTTTTGAAAAAGCCAAGAAGGGGGAATTCCACTTTTCCCTTCCCTTCTCGTCCGCTAGCCCACCCGCCACAAGCCAGGTCCTACCAGGTACAAGATAGGATAAGGGAACCCTACCCCATCATTTAGGGTAGGCTGTGTAGGTTTGTTGTTGCGTGCAACACACGTAACAGCGCGCTGCAGATACCCACAGAACAGAATACAGGGTAGGCTGCGTAGGTTAATCAGAAGAGTGGGGTGTGTTTAGAACTGCGATTTTTTTCAGTTCACTTGGGATGGGACTGAGGAAAATGTCATGATGATGGGATTTTCTCGTAGATAAATAAATGTTGGATTGTTTTCAAGTCAGTATTGTCTTTTATAGCAGGAACTCCATTATTTTTACTCATCGTCTATGAACACTAGCGGATGAGAAGAGGAGGGAAAGTAGAATTCCCCCCTCTTTGGCGATTTAAAAAAGTAGAGTTTGGTCCCTAAGACTTAGGTAAAAGAGCCTGATACCTGCCGATCCGCCCCCTCTTTGGAGGAAAGAAATTCGAAATTCCCCTCCCTTTGGAGATCGTGAAAACCTACTTCAGGCAGTGGGGAAAACTTCTTTCGTGTACATATTTCTGTGTAGAAATGTTTCCTTGATATGAAAGTTGATCAAAACCTGACGTGTGTAATGGCATACACTGGCGGACGAGTCAAACCTCCAAAGGGAGGGGAATCTTCCCAAAGAGGGGGGAATTTTCAGAAATCAGACCATTTTACCTACAGCTTGGGGAACAAACTCTACTTTTTGAAACCATCAAAGAGGGGGGAATTCCAATTTTCCCTCCCCTTCTCACCCGCCAATGATGGCATATGCCAGGCACAGTCTAGATACTCATATTAAGACACACCCTGTACTCAGTCGGCCAACGTGCAGTGTGCGCTTACCCCAGCCCGCTGTCCTATCAGTATTTTTTGTGCAATAACCTACAGACCTAGATATGAAGGTAGTAGGTTAGGTTAGGTCCTTGGTCGTATATTTTTTTCTTGCGTGCTTTTTTACTCGGATTTTAGGCCTCCGTTCTTATAAGCTATTTTTTCTCAGAAAGTTTTTAATACAAATTTGTTAGATCATTGAATTATATTTTCCTTCTTTTATAAGACAATTGACTGCTTCTAAAAACAGGTACAAAGAGTTTGTTAACTCGAAACTCCCACTCGAACGATAAAATATCCTTCCCTTCTTCGAAAGGTTGGCTGGGTCTGTAAATCACTTAAAAACTACCATCGTATGTTCATAGCTAAACCATTATATCTTATCTTCATAATCATATAATAAACTATCATATTCATGGCTAGCGATGATATTCATAACTAACTATCATGTTCATAATCAACTATCATATCCCATCATCTAGTGAAATATGGTGTGCGTCATTATGGAGCGGCAACTGTCATAAATATTCAACTATCATATTCATAATTAACTACCATATTCACAATTACATATCATATCCATAGTTAAATGCTCTGTGCTTCGCTACGCACGGCAACTGTCATACTCATAACCAACTGTCATACTCATAATTAATTATCCGATATTCATAATTAATCATATGATCATATTCATTTTCAACTACCATGCGCTGTGCGTCACTATGGTCCACAACAGTCCAATTAGTCCTTATTTGGCACAAACTTACCAATTAATACTTTTCGAAGACCCTCTTTAGAGACCTCTTAGTCTCAAGAGTCCGTGGATCGTGTGTTGGAACCACTGGCGGACGAGCTAAAGCTCCAGAGAGAGGAGAATTTCGTCAAAGAGGGGGGATTGGCAGTTCTCAGGCTGTTTTACCCACACCTTAGGAATCAAATAATACTTTTTTTGAAAGTGCCAAAGAGGGGGGAATTCCACTTCTTCCACTCGTTCTCGTTCGCTACTGGTGGGAGCTCATGAACTACGGAACCGACAAATCACTTTTCTATTGTATTCCCAAATTAATTAGAAGAAATTAATAATAGTTACCTTCCCATGGACCTCAATCGCAAGTGACCATTGGATTAGCTCACTTTAGCGCTATAAAAATTACAAATAGATGTATAAAAACCTAAGTACGGAACCTACGGACCGAGAAATCACTTTTCTATTGTATTCCCAAATTAATTGGACGAAATTAACGGTAATTAACTCTCCGTGGGCCTCAATCACAAGTTCATTTGCAAGTGAGTATAGAATTAGAATAGATCATTAGATCAGATGTATAACAACCAATTAGCTGAGATCACCAAACTGAGAAAATGACCTAATTCCTGCCAATTCCGCCTCGTTGGAAACATTCCCTTCCGTTTGGAGGTTTGACTTGACCGCCGGTGGGTGGAGTAGACAATGGATTAATGGATGGGAATAGGTGGAATAGAATACACAATGGAATAAGTTAAACGATCGTTAATATCTTCATCTTCCTTCCTCATATGGCACAACTCAACTATGTATGTATCTGATGGTCGTAGATGGGGCACTGCACTAGCGGAGGAGATAATCCTCCAAAGGAAGACGATTTTGTCAAAGACGGGGAATTTGTAGTTTTCAGGTCATTTTACCTACACCTTTTTGAACTGTACTTTTTGAACTTGCCAAAGAAAGGGGAGTTCCACTTTTCCCTCCTCTTCTCGTCCGCCAGTGAGGCACTGGCACTGGCACAGATAACAAGAAACCCTAGATACGCTATACTCCGCGTGTCATTTTTGCAAGTTTTCTAAAGCCCGCATGTTGTTTCTGCAAACAAAAATATAGCGCAAAACGTCTGATAATGAAACCTCAGATAATCAGTGTTAACACGCACCTCAATCATCATCACCCCATGCTATACTGTGTTAAACTATGGTGTCAACCGAGTTGAGTTGAGGCTAGTGATGTTTCATTATCAGACTTTTTGGGCAATATTTTTGCTCGCAGAAACCACATAGGGACTTTATGCCACAAACAGATGACGAGCTTTCAAATTAAGTCTCTCAATCAATAGAAAACGCCATATTATGTATGAATGCTTTGAATTAATTCCCGCGATCCTGGTGCTAGCGGACGAGGGAAAAACGGAAGGGTGGAATCTCTCCTCGTCGGTAGTTCTGAAAACTAGAACTTGTTCCTTCAGGTGTTGGTATATTGGGCTAACAATTGGCCGTTCCCCTTTCTTCGAGGAAATTCCCCTCTTTTTGGAGGTTTTACTCGTCCCCTCCGTCAGTGCATCATATTAATGGTTGATAAATAATAAATAAATATTAAATATCAAGTGCATGAGTCAGTCAGAACGTTATCCGAGTCATGCATAAAAAATTCAAACGAATTAAAACATTAAAATAATTACCAAAAATTTCGAATTAACGATTTGATATTTTTACGGTGATCGTACTAAAAAAACGTATCAATGTATGACGGAATTAACATCAATAACAAAGTGGTACTCCAAAAAGTCACGAGTTTCGAACCCAGCATCGCCGGTTGTCAAGACGGCGGCCTTCCCCATTTGATCAGGATTAGGAAGAGTACTAAAAGAGCAAAAAGACAATCCTTATATATGTAATCCTTTATGAGCTTAAAATATCCCATTGTGTCGGTCACCTGTCCAATATCAGCTGCCGATCAAGTCTGATATAGTCCTTCAACGGTTTCTTGTTTTTCAAATTATTTTGGCGCGCAATCAAGTTTTCAATTTTTTTTATTTTTTAATAAAATATGTGAATACGCTTCGTTCTGTATGGCGTTGACGGCGAATGACTGCAGCAACAAGATACCCTAGCCAAGACTATGAAGCCCAATTCTGGTGCTTTCACCTGCATCAGTTTATAGATATAGAGTATATTACAGTGTATATTGAGTCATTGTATTTTATCGTCTACCTGTTACAACTAGAAGTAATATTAGTTTGAAATAATATAGAAGAATAACTGGCATCGGAGGTCGATACATATAGAGCGATATAAAATGTTTATCCCACCACCTGTTGTAAAAAAATCATTTTTTTTCATGTTATAAAGTTCGTTACAAGTGTGTTATTTTCGTAGCTTTTCAAATAATGCTATTTTATACTGTATAAGTATACTCCGTGTATCGGGCATTATTACTTTATTTCATCATGTGGAAGGCTAGTTTCATTGTTTATAGAAGTAACTATCTTGAGAGTGACCGAAAGACTCAAGTTGTGCAAAACATTGAATATGTATTGTTTACAGCTGTTCCTTGTTTATGTGAAACAATGGTTGTACTGTTACACTGGCGGACGAGCTTGAAAGGGATGGATATTTCGTTAAAGAGTGGGGAATCAGCAGGAAGAAGGTCATTTTACCTACACCTTAGGGAACAAATTAACTTTTTTGAAACCGCCAAAGAGGGGGGAATTCCACTTTTCCCTCCCCTTCTCGTCCGCTAGTGGACTGTTAATATGCTAGTTAACCTCATTAAAAACAGAGGCACCAGCCTCGCGTCCATTTTGTGTTTTGGCAGTCAAAAACACTTTACTAACGATTTATCTGAAATTGTGATTCATTCAAAACGTCAATCTTAACTCACACATCTGTTACTCAACTCACCTTCATAACACTGTGTGGATCATCATCACCCCGTCCGCTGATAGTCAACTTTTCGCACATAACTCCACTCCATCTTGGTGTATTCCAATTCCAACGTAACCGATTTTGGATTCACAATAAGGCTACTTGTATCCCATTTGTATCCCATTTGAAAAGCTGAATCCACAATTCATTCATTTGCCACGAATAAAAACAACTACCATCCTGAATCCATATTGCCTACCGCCCACTTGCTTTCCATTTCTCCCTCGAATCCAAAATGGCTCGACTAAAGCCTATCTCGGATTCATATTTCACCGAACGTCATTTCAAGATTCGTCTGCCCAACTCCAACCCGCCACCAGTGGCAGCGGCCAGCGAATCCACGATATACAATATCCAAATCCAAAATTCCTTCTCGGATTACCAAAATCCGGTTTCGGACTCCCAAAATCCAGTTTTCGATTTTGAATCCAATATGTTGGCACCGTCCAAACTCGTCAATCAACATCAACATCATCATAGTCATCAAAGTCATCATCAATTGGCAACTTTACAAAAACTACCCAATGGCGCCGTTATACAGGGCAACAAACTACTGCCCGATCCGAACGACCCGGACGGTTGGTGCGATGGTGTAGTGGTTAGCGCGTGCGCCTGTGGTGCGTGGGAGGGTGGGTTCGAAACTTGGAGGATGAAGAATGAGAAATCGAAAACTCATGTGGGGACAGTGGTGCTACTGGTTTTTCAGGAGAACGTAGAGACTTTTTTTCGCGGGCGGCGGTGATTTTTGGCATTTTGGTTTTTGCGATTATCTGGTTTAAGCTATTTTTGAGATGCCTTCATAATCAGTTAGTTATACCAGTCAAACAGTCAGTAAGTCAGTCAGTCAATCAATCAATCAGTCAGTCAGTCAGTTAACCAGTAAGTCAATCAGTCAGTCAGTCAGTCAGTCCGTAACTCAGTCAGCAGTCAGTCTGAGTCAGTCAGTCAGTCCGTCAGTCAGTCAGTCAGTCAGTCAGTCAGTCAGTCAGTCAGTCAGTCAGTCAGTCAGTCAGTCAGTCAGTCAGTCAGTCAGTTAGTCAGTCAGTCAGTCAGTCAGTCAGTCCGTCCGTTATGCAGCAACAAAAGTCAATCACTCAACCAAAAACCGATCGAAAAAAATCAAATAAAGACCCTTTCGGGAATCTAGTGAAATTTGACAGACAAATAGAGTCAGACCATGAACCATTAGGTTGAAAAATTGTTGGGTGAAATAAACGCTAATTTTGTAAAAAAATTATGTAAACATGAGCATACAAAGATAATATACCAATTCCAAATAATAATAATCATCATAGCCCGTAAAATTACATCTTTTACGCTTAACTCAGATGTTGGGCCACAAGCTAGTTCAGTACGTGCATCATGCACGTGTGGAACAAAAGTGAAGTTGATGTTTCATGGTCTGAGCAAAATAGTGTATGTTATTTTCACTAGAATGTCGAAAGCGTCTTTAATAACGCTCATCCATTGTCATTCACCCACTTCACCCTTCACCAACATTGCAGCCCAAATCGAGGTGATCCCCTGCAAGGTGTGTGGTGACAAGTCCTCTGGTGTCCATTACGGTGTGATCACGTGCGAAGGCTGCAAGGTGAGAAATAATTAAATTATGATAACATTTTTTGTGGTTGTTTTTTTATTTATTTTTTTATTATAAGTTAGTGATTGAATAACATCATATAGAAGTCATCATGCTTGATTGGGAGACTGACGTTTTGACTGGACAAATTTTTTATAGTTAAACTTTTACACGTGAAAATCTTTTCCAACCACCAAGAAGTTCGTTGTTCCGCATGGAGAAACTTTAGAATGACATTATGCTACAGTCCATCAACAGTTTCTCGTTACACAGAACCGTTGTTGGCGTGCTATTTGAATTCAAAACAACTTTTGGCGTGCCCTGCAATTTTCGAGAATAGATCATGTCCACAGTTCACCTTACAGTTTTTCACAGTCCACCCTAACCATTTCAGGGGTTCTTCCGTCGTTCGCAGTCTTCCGTCACGAACTATCAGTGTCCACGGCAGAAGAACTGTGTCGTGGATCGGGTCAACCGGAATCGCTGCCAGTACTGCCGTCTGAAGAAGTGTCTAGAACTGGGCATGTCGAGAGATGGTTGGGCTCTCTCACTCACTCACTCACTAACCCACTCACTCACTCACTCACTCACTCACTCACTCACTCACTCACTCACTCACTCACTCACTCACTCACTTACTCACTCAGTCACTCACTCACTCACTCACTCACTCACTCACTCACTCACTCACTCACTCACTCACTCACTCACTCACTCACTCACTCACTCACTCACTCACTCACTCACTCACTCACTCACTCACTCACTCACTCACTCACTCACTCACTCACTCACTCACGCACTCACTCACTCACTCACTCACTCACTCACTCACTCACTCACTCACTCACTCACTCACTCACTCACTCACTCACTCACTCACTCACTCACTCACTCACTCACTCACTCACTCACTCACTCACTCACTCACTCACTCACGCACTCACTCACTCACTCACTCACATACTCACTCACTCACTCACTCACTCATTCATTCACTCATTCACTTACTCACTCACTCACTCACTCACTCACTCACTGACTCACTGACTCACTGACTGACTCACTCACTCACTCACTCACTCACTCACTCACTCACTCACTCACTCACTCACTCACTCACTCACTCACTCACTCACTCACTCACTCACTCACTCACTCACTCACTCACTCACTCACTCACTCACTCACTCACTCACTCACTCACTCACACACACACTCACTCACTCACTCACTCACTCACTCACTCACTCACTCACTCACTCACTCACTCACTCACTCACTCACTCACTCACTCACTCACTCGCTCACTCACTCACCCACTCAGTCACTCACTCACTCACTCACTCACTCACTCACTCACTCACTCACTCACTCACTCACTCACTCACTCACTCACTTACAGCCGTGAAGTTTG
>OZ038443.1:27244368-27254368 GCA_964036265.1 Daptonema setosum
AATTGAAGTTTCAATGTAGAAATCAATTATGTTTTAACAATTTATTGAAAGTAAACTTATGGAAACTTATGTGATATGGAATCGTAGAAAGATGTGGTCACAGGTTTTTTTGTCGAGTTTTGTGAATATGGCAAATATTATAGCACACAGAATAAACAGCGAGCAACTGGTCAAATGGTGCGAGGGCATAATGTTACAAAACTAAGGTGAATAGGTGAATTAAGACTGAAATATGGTGAAAATAAATAAATTGCAACTACGTATGTGCGGTCTTAAAACACTATAGATGAACATTTTACATTGAAACTGTGACACATTTTGTGACACAAAACGGTTAAAGTGTAAAATACCATAGATTTTCCAAGGTGAAATAATCAAAATGACATTCAAGTTCATAAAAAGTATCGCAAACGGGTAATCACCGTTTCGAGCGTTTTAAAAATTACACACGTCCCCGCTGTCGTCGCCCGGATGTTTCATAAACTGGGATTGGGTAAAAGTGCTCGTTTAAAAATTGGATCAACAATAATTCTAGGTTTCATAAGAAACGGTTGTGAATGGTTGGGTGGAAAGCGCCTTGTGGATTCACCGAGACACAGAAGACTTAATAACCGAAATTTAACTTAAACTAGGAACAAACTTAGATGAAGGGTAACTTATGCCTAAACTTAAGCCAAAGCTCAGTTAATCTTCTGCGTTTTTGGTTCTATCCTCACAATGAAATGAGTGTGGCAAGTTTTAAATAATTGGGAATTGTTCCAGATTTGCCAAAAATAGCTGTTTTGTGTTTTTATGATGGAATGCAGAGAAACGAACAAATGATATAGCGAATTGAGCGTTGATGGAGTGATATGCCTAACTGTTGCAAATTACTGTTAAAGAAAAAAATCCAGAGTTATGACAGTGAAATTTGATTGTCAACCGACTGTTTCTGGGACAATTTTTTCCCAGAAAAATCACAAAACTCTCCAACAAATTTCACAACCACAACTCAGTCAAAGTTTCCACGCGTGTTGTGGCATAGTGCATCACAATCCGATTGTCAGACGGTGACGCAGCCTTAGTAGACGGCGGCTGCGAGGACGCTTTCATCCGTGTTTGAGGAGTCGACGGAGCAGCGACGTGACGAGTCCGAGTCAGTCGGAGAAGCTGTAGTCAGTCAGTCAGTCAGTCAGTCAGTCAGTCAGTCAGTCAGTCAGTCAGTCAGTCAGTCAGTCAGTCAGTCAGTCAGTCAGTCAGTCAGTCAGTCAGTCAGTCAGTCAGTCAGTCAGTCAGTCAGTCAGTCAGTCAGTCAGTCAGTCAGTCAGTCAGTCAGTCAGTCAGTCAGGCAGTCACCTAACCAGTCACTGGTTCGCTGTCGTCATACGGAATACAGTCATCGGGCACCGGCATTGGAAGTAGTGCCAGTCCCACCTCGCTGACAATCGACGATACGCGCATAGCACGAATGTGTGGAGTGTTGGCCAGGAGAATCCAGTGAGTGAGTGAGTGAGTGAGTGAGTGAGTGAGTGAGTGAGTGAGTGAGTGAGTGAGTGAGTGAGTGAGTGAGTGAGTGAGTGAGTGAGTGAGTGAGTGAGTGAGTGAGTGAGTGAGTGAGTGAGTGAGTGAGTGAGTGAGTGAGTGAGTGAGTGAGTGAGTGAGTGAGTGAGTGAGTGAGTGAGTGAGTGAGTGAGTGTGAGTGACTAACAAATCGGTCGCACTGATGTAGTAATGGATGTCTGGACGTGGCATACCATTGAACGTGGAACCTGCTGCAGAGGTGTAGGCACCCATGTTCTCGAACGTCAACCAGTCACCTGCAGTGAGTGAGTGAGTGACTGAGTGACTGAGTGAGTGAGTGAGTGAGTGAGTGAGTGAGTGAGTGAGTGAGTGAGTGAGTGAGTGAGTGAGTGAGTGAGTGAGTGAGTGAACCAACCCTCAACGAGCTTCGGGAGACGGGTGTTTGGCAGCAGACAATCAAAACCATCGCAGGTCGGGCCCCAGACCGTGGCATACGTGTACTCACGCAAGTCCGTCTCCTGCAACGTGTGAGTTGATGAGTGAGTGAGTGAGTGAGTGGGTGAGTGAGTGAGTGAGTGAGTGAGTGAGTGAGTGAGTGAGTGAGTGAGTGAGTGAGTGAGTGAGTGAGTGAGTGAGTGAGTGAGTGAGTGAGTGAGTGAGTGAGTGAGTGAGTGAGTGAGTGAGTGAGTGAGTGAGTGAGTGAGTGAGTGAGTGAGTGAGTGAGTGAGTGAGTGAGTGAGTGAGTGAGTGAGTGAGTGAGTGAGTGAGTGAGTGAGTGAGTGAGTGAGTGAGTGAGTGAGTGAGTGAGTGAGTGAGTGAGTGAGTGAGTGAGTGAGTGAGTGAGTGAGTGAGTGAGTGAGTGACGCAACTCAAACCTGATCGATCTCACCGCGGCTGGCGCAGTCGAAACCGCAGCCGAGCGCAGCCAGTACGCGTAGCAGCATCGGATCGTTGTTGCACTTTACGGCGTAGTACGGAGCTACGCGCGGCAGAGCACGCATCCAACGTTGATGTTGACGAATCACGTTGCCCACATCCATCACGCAGAACGGGTTGTCTTGGCCCTGAAAACAAAGCGTAGACGTAGGTTGGGGCGTAGAGTTAAGCGTAGAGCTGGGTAGTTGATTTGGGTTTTGATTCAAGCTAGACAGGTGGAACGCGTTTGAAAAAAATTTGGAATTAAAGAGTAGGAATGAACTTGCACATAGACTCACGTGCAGATATATGCGTAGATTCACGCGTAGGCTTTCATAGTGCATACTATGCCTAGATCAGTTTAGACCGTAGACTCTCATCATTGGTCGTCATTTCAAAAAACCAAATCCAGCCCAGCTTTCGCCTTATATTACATCCCCGTCTATGCTCACACACAGACTCACGCGCAGACTCACGCGCAGACTCACCTGTCGGTCATAATCGAGCGCCACATGCTGCGCGTACTCGTACTGCGTCTGCGCGTTCGGCAGTACGCTCAACAGATGGCCATCAGGCGAGACCAACGCTACGCGACCAACATCCTCATCGACCACGGGAATCAGCGATTTGTTGTTGACCATTTTTGTGGCTTATAAAAATTTTTAGGGTTCGGATTAGAAAATTTAGAAATTTCACGAGCGAACGACAGCGGGGACGTGTGATCTGGAATGGATGTGCGATTGACTCACTGACTGACTGACTGACTCACTGACTGACTAACTGACCAACCGAAATCTACAATTCAGGGTATCCAGCGAGTTTCAGTGAAGTCCAAAGTGGGTCGCTGTCGGGGTCCGGGGTTCCAAGGCGGTTCACAGTTGATGTTCAGATGCTGAAACCAACAACGCACGCGAACGATCGGTGTTGCCAGTAGTTGCGAGTTGGTGCAGTGCGACAAGTGCTGTGTGAGTGAGTGAGTGAATGAGTGAGTGAAAGAGTGAGTGAGTGAGTGAGTGAGTGAGTGAGTGAGTGAGTGAGTGAGTGAGTGAGTGAGTGAGTGAGTGAGTGAGTGAGTGAGTGAGTGAGTGAGTGAGTGAGTGAGTGAGTGAGTGAGTGAGTGAGTGAGTGAGTGAGTGAGTGAGTGAGTGAGTGAGTGAGTTAGTGAGTGAGTGAGTGAGTGAGTGAGACGACCAACCTGCTCAAAAGCAACCCCCTCAACGTCTTTTTCTGTTGCTTGCGACGGAATTTTCAGCGACAACGCGGGTACAACCGACGGTCAGCGGTACTGACCAGCACAGTTGTAAACGGTAGTTCAACTACACAGTAGAAAGTAAGAAAAATTTGAGAAAATTTGGTGGCGCTTGAATTTGGGTGATCTGTAAACATCACAAAATTAACCGATACAAGCTATAATTTTAATTGAACGAATGTTCACTGGCCAAGCAAGTCTCCATTAATGACAACCATTGAAGAAATAGTTGCTTATCAGTCTTTCTGTAGCCAACAACCTTGGTTTTGGGTCGTGGAAAGACAGACTGGCCTGATCAGAGACCGATGTAAATAATGGAACATTTACGATCATAAAGAGGTGAGAACCAACAGGAAACGAAGTTTGACAATGGTTTAGTGTAGTTTTGACAAATAGTCGTGTGACTGTTAGTAAAATAGTTTTTACTAAAATTTCTTCACTACCGAAGCTGGCAGGCAGACCTAATCCTCCTAATTGGCAATTTTCAAGCCATTTTACCTACACCTTAGGGTATAAACTCGACTTTTTGAAGCCGCCAAAGAGGGGGAATTCCACTTTTCCCTCTCCTTCTCCTCCGCTAGTGCTGGCCAGAGACGTTGAATAAACTAGCCAGAGCGGGTACTTTAGAACAAAACGTCAGGGTCTGTAATATTAATGTAATAGTAAAATATTACAATACGAACTAAGAAATTAGGTCCAGTGGACAATACCTTTTTCAATTCAATCCACTGGCGGACGAACTGATCTCCCAAAGGGTGGGGAATTTCGTCAAAGAAGAGGGAATTGGCAGTTTTCCGGTCATTTTACCTACAGCTTACTTTTTTAAATCGCCAAAGAGGTGGTGGGAATTCCACGTTTTCCATCACTTCTCGTCCACTAGGGATTTAATCTCCAGTGATTCAATTCAAATATGAATGTTACTAATTAGTGACAACTTGTCCTTGTCATCTGCTAAAAATAAAACAATTATCATCCTCTAGCGGACGAGAAGGGCATGGAAAAGTGGAATTCCCGTCTCTTTGACGGTTTCGAAAAGTATAGAGTTTGTTTTTTTAACGTACGGTTTATATGGCCTAACTTCTGCCATTTCCCCTCTCTTTGGAGAAATTCCCCTCCCTTTGAGGTTCAACTTGTCCGTCAGTGACATCATCTCTCATCACTAGAATAAATCAATTTCTCAACGCAGCAATAAAATGTAGCGATTTTGCCCTTGTTCTGTGATAAGCTGAATAAACAGTTTTTCCCAGGAGTCCAGGACAAATAGTAATTTTGTGAATTTCATCACCACTATCAACAGGAAATGATGCGGGTGGTTGAAACGGGAAGTTTTCTTAAAAAAATAAGTCAGGAAATGCAGATAGAGTTTCGATAGAGTTCGATAAACAAAGAAATGTGTGTAAAGAAATTTTATAAAATGTAAAAAAATAACATGATTTTCTTTTAACAAATAAACATGTTGAGCAACAGTTTTATAGGTTTTCCTGTTTCCTTCATCCTGTTGTGCTCAAGAGTGATGAAAAATCTAATCGGAATGGGTAATTTATACCGTATTGTTTCAGTCTATTTATGGGTGTAACAATAATAAACACATAAAACGCAGTGAGTAACATAACATATAAACACAAGTGAAGAACTCTTAAAACAGGTTGCCCAACTTGTTACATTTCCAGTTTCCCCTCATCCAGTTGAGACCGAAATTCTCAAAATTATCCAGATTGAAACAGGACCAAATGGCGCAAATACCGTATAAAATTCATAAAACACATCCAGTTATGAACGAGAACGCGTAACAAGTTGCCACTTCGGCATTTATAGACAATGCGTAACATAACAACTAAAACAACGCATAACATAACAACGAAGAACCAGTTGTAACGCGTAACATAACTTAATCACATGTTGAATTCGTGCCTTTCTGGTGATAAAATGTCAGATTCAAACAGGTAATCCAACAGGTATTCAAACAGGTATTCCAACAGGTATGTTCCATCCGTGTCCCATTCTAAGTATTTGGGTGCAACATTTTAAATAATCAGATAGGACCTAGAACCAGTAAAAAGTCGCCAGTTGCAACAATGCAACATAACAACGCAATTTAACATAACTGAATGGAAGGATAAATTTAATTATTTCTGATGACTAAAAAGCCGGATTCAAACGGGTAATTTGAGCGGTACAGGTCCAGTTTTCATTCTATTATCGGGTGCAACATTAACAATTTATTACTAATAAATTTTTTTATAAGCAACTGCATAAAAGATAAGAACGGAATCCAGATTGGAACGAGTAACAAGTTGCCAGTTTCCCAATATGTCATGTACGGTAATATGCTTGCGTAACATAACAACCATAACGTTACCTGTAACGACCGGCGATGGAGTGCAACAAAGTTGAACAATGACCTTTGTGATGCAACAAGTGGAAATGGTACCTTTCCATTGAAACAAGCTGTAAATTATTCAGGATTTTTTGTTATCAAAAAAATTTCTAATGACCCGTCACGCGAATATGACTTACAAGAATATCCGGATGGACTATAAAAATTAATCGTGATTGAAACGGGTAATACCGTCCGTCCGTCAAGGTCAGGTTTTAGTTGCTGGTGGGTGTAACAACTGTTATTTATAGATACAATATCAGGGCGTAACATAACAGCTCTCAACCGGAAATGATAAAGAGACCGACATGAAAGCCTGGATGGGCTATACAACAAAAATGTCACAAGACATCCTTGCAAGCGGAAGAGGTAAGAAAAGTGGAATTCCCCCTCTCTTTGGCATTTCCAAAATATAGAATTCCCTAAGGTGTAGGTAAAATGGCCTACTTTCTTTCAATTTCCCCTCTTTGAAAAAGCTCCCCTCCCTTTGGAGGATTAGCTCGGTCGTCAGTGCCTGCTTGCGTGTCTGACGAATTACTTTAGATTATAGTTGAAATCATAGTCTATCCAGGGTCTCTTGTTACTCGGAAGTTTTTGGCGCGCAATTTGAATTCAAAACTGATTTGACGCGCGTTCAAATTTTCGAGAAATAATTCTATTTAACTGTCACTAGGGTAAACCCGTTGCAGGGCAACGGAGGATCAAGTTTAGTAATGACCGTTTGTAGGAAATCATAAGTTTCATCTCCGAACCCGATGAATTGAAAACCATAAAAATATTCAATTCAGCTTAATTCACCGGAACCCGTTGAATGTTAAATTTTTTGTTCGAAGAATAATTTATTAACATAGTTACAGTGAGAAAAACGTGTGGAAAAAAGTTTATCACCCGTAAAGTTCCCAATTGATCTACTTCTCTTCATAAAATATACCCGACCCGATATATCAATAAGTTAAACTCACTCGGACCATTAAATTCGGACTATATTTTCTAAATAATAATTATTTAAGATTACAATCCAATCAGGAATCACTGACTGAAAATCATGTTACTCGCGAAAATAAACCGAGCTGATATAGAATAAATGATTCAGATTCACTGGTCCGCTGATCGCGTTCACTGAATAAACATCATTATTTTTTTGCTTCATAGGAAAAATCTGTTTATCTTAATTGGAAATGATCCATGTATAAATGTTGCTACAGAAAATCATGGATCATGATTCATGCTTTATGTTGCCTGCTAATGAAAAATAAGATCTACAGAACTATAAAAACGGCGTCAAGAATTAGGCCGTAAACATCGGGTCAATCAGACAGATCTAATTAAAGATTGTTTCCGTAGGTGATTTTTTTGCAGCCGTAGGCTAGGAGTGCCCCATTGCATATGCATGTGCATGGAAGAAAAGTACTTCCTATAATGTGTGACAAATAGCGGTTTAATAAATTCAGTTTTCTGACCCATTCAGAATGCTGCATTAAGCCCGTATGTTGTTTCTGCAAGCAAAAAATTGCCAAAAACGTCTGAAAGTGAAACTTCACTGGCCTCAGCCCTCAACTCAACTCGATTGACACCATAGTTTTACACAGTATAGCATGGGAAGATGATGATTGATGTGCGTGTTAACACTGAATGTCGGATGTTTCATTATCATTCAGAAGTTTTGGACAATATTTTTGCTTGCCGAAACAACATACGGGCTAAACTTATTTCACGTGAGTAGCACGTGTTTCTGAAGCAAGCTAAAGTTAGCAACTGAACATTTATATAAAGGTGTTTGAATATGATAAAACTAGTTTATACGAGTTGTCGCAGGATCATTAGTGTTATCACTGTTTCAGACAAGTTCTCACTGCATCGTAACAGACGTAACAGACAGCTATAACTCGTCGGCTCTGGGTCGGCTTCGACTTTCTGGGCAATACTACAACATGATAAATGTTCTAAAAAAATTGAGGAAGATGGAAACAGGTTTTATGAAGTCACCACTGGATCATTGGCGTTTTCACTGTTTCAGAGAAGGTTTTTACCGTAACGTAACATAACGACTTTGACCTCCTGGTTGATAAAAATAGACGCCGATCGTGTCCGTCACTTATTCAGACAAGTTCTCACTGCAACATAACAGGCGTAAAAGACATAACAGACGTAACAGACAGCTAACTCGTCGGCTCTGGGTCGGCTTTGACTTTCTCGCTGATAAAACTAGACGTTGCGTCTCGTCTGAAACGCAAACCGACGTTCATCCGTCCTATTATAATTACCGTAATTTATGGTAACATAGTACTATAACAACATTGTTTTCTTAAAAGATTTATACAGTATGCTGAAAAAACAGTGGACAGAAACTCTACGAAAACAAAGGAATTTGCGGTTTTTTGGCTCAATTACCGTACCCAATTTTTGAAACTGGGAAAGAGTGGGGAATTTGCGATTGCTTACCGAAGAGAAGGGGAGGGAAAAGTGGAATTCTCCCCTCTTTGGTGTTTTCAAAAAGTTTAGTCCCTTCTCTGAAACTGTCAATTCCCCTTTGAGGAAATTCCTCTTCCGTTGGGGGTTTGGTTCGTTCGCCAGTGGTGCTTACTAATTACTTAGATTCACCGTGGTTAAATAGCAAAAACCGGGCAACAGAATGGAGCCCCGGTCACAAATCAGACTACTTTATATACGCACGCTGAAACCAACCGAGAAACCTGAAGGGCAACTCGAAAGAAGTTATGATAGCAAACATGTGAACAGATATATAAATATTTTTATTCCTCCATGAAAACTAGTTTTTTGCAATATTCTCGGAAAAATCCCTCTTTGGGAAAATCTCTCACGTTGGGTGTGAATCTCGTCATTCTCAAATTTTCCTCGTCCGCTAGGTATTTTACAACCCTACAAAATATCGTAGACACCACTGCCGGACAAGCTACATAGTCCTCCAAAGGGAGGGGAATTTCGTCGAAGAGGGGAGAATTTTCAAAATCCAGGCCATTTTACCTACACCTTGAGAAACAAACTAAAAATTTTTTAACTGCAAGAAAGGGGGAATTCCACTTCTCACCCGTTAGTGGTGTTTTACAACCGTACAAATATCGTAGACACGCGTTGTACTACTCCAATGGCGGACGAGTCAAATTTCTCAAAAAGGGGGATTTTTTTTAAAGGGGTAGAATCAGAAATTTCTAGGGCAATTTGTCTACAGCCTAGGTGACAAGTTATACATTATGAAACCGCTAAGAAGGGGGAATTTCAAATTTCTCTCCCCATCTCGTCCGCTAGAAGACTACTACTAAATATAGTGAGCAAGCAGCGCGCGAGTGAGAACGGTAATAAAATTCGATTATTTTTTCGGAAACTATAATTTGCGCAAAAAAAACTCTGGAAGATTAATGTTTGTTTTATGCTTCAGATGTGGAAAAAGTGAATATCACCCTCTATAGGAAAATTCTCGAAATTTTGAGAAAAACTCCGTTCGCCATCGGTGGTCGGCGCGTGCAAACACGTCTTTTCGAATCCGGTTATTACCGGATTTTTACGATTTGTTAACCGGATCGAAACGGATCATAATATCGTTGTGTTACTGTCTCACATCGTATCGAAATACTTTACTCAGTTTCCAAGTCTTATGAAATAGTGATAGGAGTATCATCAGAACAAAGTATGCCTCGTGAAAGAATAAACTGCTAAAAAACCCATAATTAAACTTAAATAATTTTATTATAGTACATATTTATAAACCAACCAGTCGATATTAATAAATATTCATATGGTCATGAAAAATCTTGCTGAGTAAGGTACATTGAAACCACTAGCGGACGAGAAAGGGAGGGAAAAGTGGAATTCCCTCCTCTTTGATGTTTTCAAAAAGTAGAATTTGTTCCCGAAGGTGTAGGTAAAATGGCTTGAAAACTGCAAATTCCCCCCTATTTGACAAAATTCCCCTCCCTTTGGAGGTTTAGCTCGTCCGCCAG
>OZ038443.1:27259368-27262682 GCA_964036265.1 Daptonema setosum
TCATCAATTTCAAACCCATTTAGTTTTCAGAAAAAAATTCACCAATGCATCTTAAAATTTCTAAATAGGAAAATGAAATAGTTCATCGCCCGCAAAGTTGTTGAAACACTGCTGCCAAAGTTATCACTAATGTTTCACCATGCGCGCATGGACCATGCAAGGCCACACACGGTAACAATAGACTAGCCATAGTAAAAACTAACTATTTTTTTCCGGCTCTCTAGAAAAAATACGGGTGGAACTAGGAAATCAATTTTCAAAATTAGAATTCCGCCCACACCAGTGCCATCCACGACAGACCCTTAGTTCGCGTAATTCAATTTATCGCGTATTCAGTTCTTCACCCCGGGCGGACGACGGATGGGAACAGTGGAATTTCACCCTCTTTGGGAGTTCGAAAAAAGTATGACTTGTTCTTGAAGGTATATGTAAAATGGTCTAAGTTCTGCCAATTCCCTCCTCTTTGGAAAGATTCCCCTCCCTTTGGAGGTTCAGCTCGGCCGCCACCACTCGGTTCCACACCCTAGCGGACAACGGAAGAGAACAGGCTACAGGGGAATTCCACCCTCTTTGGCAGAATTTTTTTAAAAAGTATGACTTTTTCTTGAAGGTATAGGTAAACTGGCCTCATACATAACTACTCTGCAAATTCCCTCTTGTTTGAGAAAATTCCCCTCCCAAAATCCCCGTGACGGATTGGCTCGTCCGCCCGTGTTTCTGTACTCTTGCGGCTGCCTTTCCGACGAAACTCAGATTGTATCCTGTTGGGATTTTTGTTGAAATAAAAACCGAAAATTCTGCGAATTTCGTGAATTTTTTCGAGAGTTTTTTCTAAAAAGAGTTTTTTGAGAGTTTTTTCAACTTAATGGTTATACGGAACTGAGGTTGTATCCTGCTCCATTCGTGTCAAAAAGAATGTAAATTCTGTGAAAATCATGACTTTTTTTTAGGAAATTCCCGGTTTTTGTCTACTCAAAATCGCGTAACTCAATTTATCACTATCACGACTTCCCGAATCCAAGTGTGTGACAAAACTCAGATTGTATCCTGTTGGGATTTTTGTTAAAAACTGCGAAAATTCTGCGAATTTCGTGAACTTTTGAGAGTTTTTTTCTCAAAAGACACCACCGGAGCGTTAATTCGGGAAATTTCATTTATCATCATCAGTTTGTCCCTCTGGCCACTGGCGGACGAGCTAACCTTCCAAAGGCAGGAGAATCACTCCAAAGAGGAATTAGCATAAATTAGCTACACCTTAGGGAAAAAATTCTACTTTTTGAAAACGCCAAAGAGGGGGAATTCCATTTTCCCACCCCTTCTCGTCCGGTAGTGCCTCAGACGGCTGACTTACCGAATCCAATGGTGTCATGGCATTGAAATTGCACCATGTTGTAATACTTTTTCATAAAAATTGAGAAAACTAGAAATTTGAGGACTATTTGAAACGGCAGTTTTTTTTTCGTCCAAACGACAGGACTGAAACCCCTTAACTCTGGAAATTCAGTTTATCCGTATATCAGTTTGACGCACAGCGCATTATAGAACGGTTTGTTGATGATCAGTGATTGTCATTTGTAATCCGGATGACCGTTGTTTCACTATTTCTGACTTATCATCCTACTTTGCTGTTATGGCATAACAACTGAAAAAAAACGCTGTTCAACAAACGTGTTATATCATCTTAAAACATCCTCCTATATCATGTCTGCTCAATTTCAATTCCATGTCCAACGTATACGCATACCTCATCAGCCATGCGTTATAGGTCATACACAGGCGGACGAGTCAATTCCCAAAAAGGGTGGGGATTTTCCCCAATCAAGTTGGGGGATTCGGCCATTTTACCAACACCTTGAGGAACAAAATCTACTTTCAGAAACCGCCAAAGAGGGGGGAATGCCACTTTTCCCACCACTGGTGTGCCCACTGATCCATATGGCTTCAGTGTCTTCATAAATTTCATTTATTTATAACGTGAAAAGGTCTCAGTGGTAGCCGTGACCGTGATTGAGTGTCAGTCAGCTGCTGCTGTGGTTCTGGTCAGTCAGCCAGTCAGTCAGTCAGTCAGTCAGTCAGTCAGTCAGTCAGTCAGTCAGTCAGTCAGTCAGTCAGTCAGTCAGTCAGTCAGTCAGCCAGTCAGTCAGTCAGTCAGTCAGTCAGTCAGTCAGTCAGTCAGTCAGTCAGTCAGTCAGTCAGTCAGTCAGTCAGTCAGTCAGTCAGTCAGTCAGTCAGTCAGTCAGTCAGTCAGTCAGTCAGTCAGTCAGTCAGTCAGTCAGTCAGTCAGTCAGTCAGTCAGTCAGTCAGTCAGTCAGTCAGTCAGTCAGTCAGTCAGTCAGTCAGTCAGTCAGTCAGTCAGTCAGTCAGTCAGTCAGTCAGTCAGTTAGTCAGTCAGTCAGTCAGTAAGTTAGTCAGTGGGTCAGTCAGTCAGTCAGTCAGTCAGTCAGTCAGTCAGTCAGTCAGTCAGTCAGTCATTCAGTCAGTTAGTCAGTTAGTCAGTCAGTCAGTCAGTAAGTTAGTCAGTGGGTCAGTCAGTCAGTCAGTCAGTCAGTCAGTCAGTCAGTCAGTCAGTCAGTCAGTCAGTCAGTCAGTCAGTCAGTCAGTCAGTCAGTCAGTCAGTCAGTTAGTCACTCAGTCAGTCAGTAAGTTAGTCAGTGGGTCAGTCAGTCAGTCAGTCAGTCAGTCAGTCAGTCAGTCAGTCAGTCAGTCAGTCAGTCAGTCAGTCAGTCAGTCAGTCAGTCAGTCAGTCAGTCTGTCAGTCAGTCAGTCAGTCAGTCAGTCCGTCAGTCAGTCAGTCAGTTAGCCAGTCCGTCAGTCAGTCAGTCAGTCAGGCAGTCCCAACTTCACGTCATAAGGAACACAATTTTTTTTTATTAATCTGTCAAGCTTGAAATAGTTTTTTTTTGCAAAGTTAGACATGAAAGTGTCATTTTGGGTCAAATATATGCTGCATGTACACCCTGTACATTAATCACTACAGCACGGCGAGTGTCAGTGATTGAACGGTCTGTCCATTTTTGCTTTGGTCCGAAAATGCAAAGCTTTGCTTTTTGAGTTGAGATCTTTTTCATATGTTGACCAATGAATGAGCCAGTGAGTCAGTTCGTCTGTCTGTCGATGCGTCAGTATAGAGTCCGACAGGTTTCCAGTTAGTCAGTTGCTCAAAGAGTTAATAAGTGTGTGAAACAATCACTCAATCACTCACTCACTCACTCACTCATTCACTCACTCACTCACTCACTCACTCATTCACTCACTCACTCACTCACTAGCTCACTCACTCACTCACTCACTCACTCACTCACTCACTCACTCAC
>OZ038443.1:27262882-27265382 GCA_964036265.1 Daptonema setosum
AAAATAAGCGTTTTTTGCACATACCGGAAAGTTTCATTGATAAATAAATAAATAAACAAGCAACATTGCGTAACAACCAACGGCCCCGTCTGTTACGCTCGTAAAGTTATCCGGGTTGAAACCAGTTAGTAATTTAGAATACTATCACTTGCAATGCAAGCAACTCAGTTTTAGAACATAAGAAGTTCCTCTGAAAGTTCTTGTTTTAATTCAGGGGAAAATTACCGACATCTTAGAGAATGAATTCTTTTTGACATCTGAAGGATTTCACGATTTTTCCTTCTTGTCAACTCCCAGGATGTTGTCTGGCTAACGCCTACTGTTTATTAGTGACTCATCGAAAAATGACGAAGAACAACAACCACTTGAAAGTTGAAAGAAATAAACACGATTATATTATTTCATGTTTAGCAAATGGATCAATTTGCAGGGATGCACTTTAAAAAAACTATAAGTACACTTCCGAAGATTTCATAGCCAACTACTTCCTTGATGATATGCAAACCTTTTGTCGCCTGTCTAGTCTAGTCCGTAGGGCGCCAGCCTCGGAAACTGGTGGTCCTAAGTTCGAAACCTGACTTGAGACACAGATTCTGACGCGTTGCTCGGAGAGTTTCTGCCATTGCCCGTCAGTTTATTCAACTCTCCGGCCAATACGGAAACACCATGCTGATATGGTATTAGTGCGCCATGATGACTTCAGTTAATGAAGAACAGTGTTTCAATGCAATCAAGAATCACTAACTGAAAATCATGTTACTCAGTGGCGTAAGCGAATACAAACCGAGCTGATCTAAACGGTTCACTGGTCCGCTGATCGCGTTCACTGAATAAACATCATTATTTTATGCTTCATAAGAAAAATCTGTTATCCTAATTGGAAATTAACCAAGTATAAATGTTGCTACAGTACATCAGAGTTCATGCTTTATGTTGCCAGCTAATGAAAAATAAGATCTACAGAACTATAAAAGCGGCATCAAAAATTAGGCCGTAAACATCGGGTCGATCAGACAGATCTATTTAAAAAGATTGTTTCCGTAGGTGATTTTTTGCAGCCGTAGGCTAGGAGTTCCCCCATTGCATTTGCCTGTGGGTGAAAGGAAAAGTCTTCCTACAGTCTGACTAATATGGGAGTATTCTGACCCATTCAGAATGTTGCATGAAGCCCTATTTTGTTTCTGCAAGCAAAAATTACCCAAACATTTGATAATGAAACATCAATAGCCTGAACTCGACTCGGTTGGCGCCATATAGTTTACCACAGTATAGCATGGGATGATGATGATTGATGTGCGTGTTAACACTGAATGTCGGATGTTTCATGATCAGAAGTTTTGGGCAATATTTTTGCTTGCCGAAACAACATACGGGCTAAACTTATGTCACGTGAGTAGCACGTGTTTCTGAAGCAAGCTAAAGTTAGCAACTGAACATTTATATAAAGGTGTTTGAATATAATAAAACTAGTTTATAAGAGTTGTCGCAGGATCATTAGTGTTATCACTGTTTCAGACAAGTTCTCACTGCAACATAACAGACGTAACAGACATAACAGACAGCTAACTCGTCGGCTCTGGGTCGGCTTTGACCTTCTGGGCCATAATACAAAATAGTAAATGTTCTATAAAAATTAAGGAGAAACTACATTTTATGAAATCACTACTGGATCATAGGCGTGTTCACTGTTTCAGAGAAATTTTTTACCATAAGGTAACATACGACTTTGACCTCCTGGTTGATAAAAATAGACGCCGATCGTGTCCAGTCCGTCACTTATTCAGACAAGTTCTCACTGCAACATAACGGACGTAACAGACATAACAGACGTAACAGACGTAACAGACGTAACAGACAGCTATCACTCGTCGGCTCTGGGTCGGCTTTGACTTTCTCGCTGATAAAACTAGACGTTGCCGTCTCGTCTGAAACGCAAACCGACGTTCATCCGTCCTATTATAATTACCGTAATTTATGGTAACATAGTATTATAACAACATTGTTTTCTTAAAAGATTTATACAGTATGCTGAAAAAACAGTGGACGGAAACTCTACGAAAACAAAGGAATTTGCGGTTTTTTGGCTTAGTTACCGTACCCAATTTTTGAAACTAGGAAAGAGGGGGACTTTTACCTTTTCTCTCCCATTTCCGTCCGCGATTGCTTACCCAAGAGAAGGGGAGGGCAAAGTGGAATTCCCCCCTCTTTGGGGTTTTCTAAAAGTTTAGTCCCCCCTCATCTGAGGTGTAGGTTAAATAGCCTGGAAACTGCCAATTCCCCGTCTTAGACGAAATTCCCCTCCCTTTGAAGGATTGGCTCGTCTTCCAGTGGTGCAGTCCACGGTGTCAATCAGACAGATCTAATTAAAGATTGTTTCCGTAGTATGTTTTGCAGACATAGGCTGGGAGTGTAAGAAAAAGTCTTATTACAGTCTGACAAAAGGGGTTTAATAAATTCAGGTATCTGACCCATTCAGGATGCTGCATAAAGCCAGTCCGTA
>OZ038443.1:27270382-27285382 GCA_964036265.1 Daptonema setosum
ACGGTTCTGGAATCTCAACATGTGAAACTAAAGGTCTCGTTTATTGTATTGATTGTTCTGTTTGTGGTAAGCAATATGTCGGTGAAACTAAACAAGCTCTACGGACTCGCTTTGGTCAACACCGACTGGATGTTCAACACAATAAAAAACACACACTGCTTGTAAAGCACTTCAATAAACCAGGACATTCTTTCAATAACATGTCAATCAGAGTTCTGTTCAATAACCTGAATACAAGCCAAGAAACACGAGATGCTGAAAATACGTTTATTCGTTTGCTAAATACCGCTTCTCCTTTTGGACTTAACGATAATGTCAAAGGTTTGGGAAATATGTCAACTCTAACTGCTTCCAACATAACCAAATCAAACAACCCGTTTTTCAACTTCCGTACACTTCGACGGAACAAAGGAATACGTAAAAAACGCAGAAGCAATAAGAAACTGAATCCTCAAAAAGCAACCAATTTACTGAACAGTTTCACAAGTGAACAAAGCAATGATATTTACAAATTGCTACACTCCTGTAACAAAAAGTCTCTCAACCACGCTTTATTCGAAACATACAGTTGTGGCACTGAATCAATGCGAACCATTATCAATGCTTACTTGCTCGGTTATTACGACTCCAAGAAACCACTCACCAACGACAACCACACACGTCTCATGCTCGAAGTTCCATATAACAACCGTATGGTAGAACGATTAAAAATAAATTGTGTTTTGAATAAGTCATACGCAACAGACATACTTATGCCAAACAGAGAAATACGCGTAATGGTTAAATATACGTATAACAAAACACTCGGACAAAGAGTTTGCAACTACAATAAGTTCCTACGTGAATTAAACCAAATAAATTTACACCAAACTAAATGCAACTGTGAACTTTACCCGTCATTTGTTGATGCACATCACAAACACGTTATAACCGGTGATCTTAATATTATTCAAAACACAAAACTGCGTGAGCTATTCAAAAATGGTCTGAAACACCGAATAAATGAAACATTCAACATCGACCAATTTGTTGAAAACGTTAATCAATCACTCACGCACTTTTATTCGAAATACCGCGCAATGTTCAGTTGTTCTGAAACCGACATAGAAACACATCGCACACTAATACTCAGTTACATTTATAAACTCTACAACAGTAATAAATACTACTGTCAAACTAATGATGATTACGATGACACAAGTGAAAAACTCAGAAAACTCAGTTCTGATTTCATAATCACCCCCATTGACAAAGCCAGCAACAACGCTTGTTTTATTTGCAAAAAATTCTACTATGACATTATAAATACTGAATTAAACACACCAGGTTGTGCATATGTACCTACAACGCTATCAAAACAAGACATTATTGCTAAACACCTTGTTATGAATCAATCCTTCGGTATCGATACTATAGTGAATCATAATAAAATTCCAGTAATTTATGCGCTACCAAAACTGCACAAAAATCCATACAAATTCAGAATGATAGCAGGTGCATACAAATTCAGAATGATAGCAGGTGCAGCTTCCGCAACTACTAAAGACTTATCTGTACTCATTCTGAGATGCCTAAAAAAGTTGAAAAACCATTTTTCGAATTACTGTCATATTGCCGAAAAAAGAACTGCCAAAAAACTTTACATATCTATCAACGACAGCCAACAAGTCTGTGATTCTTTGACCAAACTCAATGTTGTACCAACCAGTGGAAAAAGCTTCGATTTTTCAACTTTATACACAAAACTCAATCATGACGTCATCGAATTGAATTTATTCACACTGATTGATATTTGCTACAAAAACGCTTGCAAACACTATTTGGCTGTTTCCAAAAATGAATATGGTGCAATTTTTTACACCAATGAAGAAACGAACAACGAAAAATATTTTTACTTTAGCAACACTTCAATGAAAGAACTGATTAAAACACTACTTGACAACACTTTTGTGTACTTTATGGGTTGCATTTACAGACAAACTAAAGGAATTCCTATGGGAGGAAATGCAAGTCCATTAATAGCAGATCTGGTACTAAGCATAATGGAATTTCAGTACTTCAAACAAGCAAATGTTCCACTAAATACTCCGTTGTTTCGTTATATTGACGATATTTTAGCTATTAACCTCAATTTTGAAGAGCATGCATCAAAAATCTATGATCAAAGCTTGGAATTAAATAGTGAATGTATGTTACAAAATGGGATTTGTTACCTTGACTTACATATTTCTAATAACAGTTCTGACATAAAAATTTTCGACAAAACCGATTCATTCCCTTTCAAAGTAAAAAAGTTTTTCACTGCATCCAGCTGTGTACACAGTAAAATAATCAAAGGAGTGGTGATCGGTCGATTAATTCAATTTTCTCGAAAACTCAATTCATTTACAGCTTGGAAAACTGAAGTCCACAAGCTTATTCGCAGCCTAAAAGGTGATTGTTATACTAGAGAGGTCATAATGTGCTGCATTCTACAATTTCATGCCAAACACCCCCAATTAATGTGGAAATTTAAAATCATGAACAAGAAACAGTTTCTCCACTCAATTCATAAATTGTAATTTTACAATTTTTCACGAAAATCATTCAATTGTTATTATGTTCGAACGCTCGTACAGCTGCTTTGCATTTACTCTTCATTTATTCGAACGCTCGTTCGTACGATCAAGCAATACTGGTTTGATCTAGTCTAACGAACATAAGATAATCCGACATTGAATACAGTATATATTTGGTAGGTTTCTTCCATTAGGGTACTCATTTCTCACTCTGCCATCTTGAGGTAGGTCCTTGCCGTTCTGGTAAAACAGACACTTGCGGTATTTGGACTGAACCAAAATTTGACGATTGCTTCCCTCAAAGGCCCAGATGTTTCAATGGTTTGTCCCGCTTCTGCCTGTTCTACAGGTTCGGACTAACCTACAAACATTTGCATACTTCTTCTCTTTCTTCTTTATGGTCTTGATTTAACTGATGAGATCACAAGACCACTACTTCTACATTGGCGTCTTAATTTATGATCGAAACGCCCGTCAATTATAATAACAAATTTTTTTGTGTGCGCTCTTTGCACATGAGAATAAATTGTTAAATTATGTTAAACCTAATATATCTGTGTGTTGATCAAACAGTCCATGCTAGGAGAAAACCGGATCTGAACCAGTTTCTTCAGCACGATAGTATGTGCCATATACAGAATCAATTTAGAAGACAGGCACCGTCAGACACTGGCGGACGAGTAAAACCTCCAATTCCAAAGGGTGGAGAATTTCTTCAAAAAGGGGTGAATCGGAACCTTAAGAAACAAAATCCACCTTTGCAACAATGGGACAATAAATTCAAATCGCAAATTGTGTGCGGTCCAAAATCAGTCGGGAACGGGATAAAAAAGCGTGTTCAATAACAACGGTTATAATAACATAGAAAGGTTGTTGGATTAAAACGCTATCAGCAAATTGAACAAATGATATAGCCTATAGCTTCGTCAGGGTTTCTTGTTATCAAAAATTAATTTGTTGACCGGTTACGCGCGTTTGCAATGAGAATGCAGATTAGAATTCAAATTGCGCGCCAAAAAGTTTCTGGCTAACAAGAAATCCTGGAAAGGCTGTAGGCCTGAGTTGACAAAATTTTCGGTACTCCATTGCGAACATTGCGTTTTATCCATTGCAAATGTGCCTAATGGGTCCATGAAAATAATGTTTAATAACACGAAACCTTGACCAAGCTATGGTCTGAAAAAAAGATAAAATTAATCTGAACAAAATGGTATGTGGTAAATCGAATAGATTGTTATCAGTTATCCGTTGTTTAACAACAATAAAATAACAGTGAGTGGATCTTATTATAGATCATTTGGAGATTATTATAGGTTATGCATCTATCCAAAGTTCATTGTAACTCAAAAAATTGTAAATCTGATGTTTTGTGCGGATTCAAAAATAATTTCTCTGAATTTATGAACGTCGCGCGGAACCGAATTACATCACAAAAAAGGAAGCAGCATTTTTGAAAAATAAATTTTATAGAGAGTAGGACAACAACAACAACAACAGTATGTAAGTAAGTAACAAGCAGTATGTGAATTACATGCAGTCACACCACAACGGTCCCTAATTAATATAGAGAATGTAGAAAACAAAATTTCTTTAGAGCCTATTCCGAGTTTCTCGTCAACAACAACAAACAACAACAACAACAACAACAACAACAACAACAACAACAACAACAACAACAACAACAACAACAACAACAACAACAACAACAACAACAACAACAACAACAACAACAACAACAACAACAACAACAACAACAACAACAACAACAACAACAACAACAACAACAACAACAACAACAACAACAACAACAACAACAACAACAACAACAACAACAACAACAACAACAACAACAACAACAACAACAACAACAACAACAACAACAACAACAACAACAACAACAACAACAACAACAACAACAACAACAACAACAACAACAACAACAACAACAACAACAACAACAACAACAACAACAACAACAACAACAACAACAACAACAACAACAACAACAACAACAACAACAACAACAACAACAACAACAACAACAACAACAACAACAACAACAACAACAACAACAACAACAACAACAACAACAACAACAACAACAACAACAACAACAACAACAACAACAACAACAACAACAACAACAACAACAACAACAACAACAACAACAACAACAACAACAACAACAACAACAACAACAACAACAACAACAACAACAACAACAACAACAACAACAACAACAACAACAACAACAACAACAACAACAACAACAACAACAACAGTAACAATAACAACAACAACAACAACAACAATAACAACAACAAATTATTTTTTATTTTTTAAATTTTTTATAATAACTAAACTAAAACTATTATAATTATTTCATATTTATTATTATTTTCACTCGCGTGACCCATACTCATTAGGGCCGTCTATAGGCAACCATTCATATTCGAATCCATCACGCACATCGAAAAGCCATTCACAAATGTTTAGGACAAAAAATTCGAACTCACGCTTTTTTGGACGCTAAATAAAATATTGCAAAGCGTTCCAACGCAGTCTCAATTGATTAGAGGACTTAAGTCGAATGCGTTCCATTTGCTGTGGTGGTATCTGAGAGTATCCGATGTTTGATACTTTCTGCAGATATTGACTGGAAGAAGTGTTGCTCACTCACTCACTCTGTCACTCACTCCCTCACTCACGCACGCACGCACGCACGCACGCACTCAGTCACTCACTCACTCACTCACTCACTCACTCACTCACTCACTCACTCACTCACTCACTCACTCACTCACTCACTCACTCACTCACTCACTCACTCACTCACTCACTCACTCACTCACTCACTCACTCACTCACTCACTCACTCACTCACTCACTCACTCACTCACTCACTCACTCACTCACTCACTCACTCACTCACTCACTCACTCACTCACTCACTCACTCACTCACTCACTCACTCACTCACTCACTCACTCACTCACTCACTCACTCACTCACTGCTGTATGCTGAAAAAAGTTTTACAACCGTACAAAAGGCCGCGTTTTCATTTTTTTTTCTTAACCCAAGTACGAATGCTTCACATTGATGAGTTCCTAAACCGACTTCGAAAAAATTCCGCCTCCGAATTCCGTATGATTAGCAGTTACTAACAAGAGCGTGTGTTGACACGAAACTTATTTGTGTCGTGTCATGTCGTTAGAAAAACTCCACCGAGTTCCTCATTCTAGAGAAATTATCAAAAGTTATCAAAAGATCATATACAGCCCTATATGTTGTTGTTGTTGTTGTTGTTGTTGTTGTTGTTGTTGTTGTTGTTGTTGTTGTTGTTGTTGTTGTTGTTGTTGTTGTTTTTGTTGTTGTTGTTGATGGTGGTGGTGGTGTACTCACTCACTCACTCACTCACTCACTCACTCACTCACTCACTCACTCACTCACTCACTCACTCACTCACTCACTCACTCCCTCACTCACTCACTCACTCACTCACTCACTCACTCACTCACTCACTCACTCACTCACTCACTCACTCACTCACTCACTCACTCACTCACTCACTCACTCACTCACTCACTCACCCCTAAGCCTGCAATATGATAAGAAAAATAAGGCCAGTGCCCATAATCCCTTTTACTGAACCATGCTTAGCGTTTTCCCTGTCCAGAAATCTGATGAGTAAATATTTACATTTATATTGGTAATTTTGAGATTAGTATAGCCTATCCAAGATTTCTTGTTAGTCAAAAACTTTTTGGCGCGCAATTTGAATTCAAACCGGTTTTGGCGCGTTTAAAAAAATTCGAGAAATAACATCTTTTCCCCATAACATTTGGACAACATACGAGAACTGCTCTTAAAACTTGTTGCACACGTGCGTAGCCGGCCCACAAACTCAATTTTTGATAACAAGAAACCCTGACCAAGCTATATAGACTTTGAAAGTGTATAGCGAATACAAGGTTTCTTGTTATTGAGATATTGTTTCGGCGCAAGATTTGCATACAAAACTGATTTTTTGTGTGCTTTCTGATGTTCAAAAAATAATTTTTCCATGTGAAATTAGGACATTATACGACCATACCGCCTATTTCATTATGTACGCATGTGCTTAGAAGATATTCTATTAAAAATATTCTTCGGATTACGAAAAATGCTTATCAGACCAAATGCCTGGCATTGAATCTGACTTGTCGCCTGTCTGGTCTGGTGCGTAGAGCGCCAGCCTCGGGAACTGGCGGTTCTAAGTTCGAAACCTGACTTCAGACACAGATTCTTACACATTGCTCTGGGGTTTCAGCCATTCCCTGTCAGTTTATTCAACTCTCTGGCAACTACGAAAACACCATTCTGATATGGTTTTACTGTGCCCTGTAGGCATCGGTAATGAAGAAGTTATACAGTATATCTGATTTATTGTTACCGCGTGTGGCCTTGCATTGTCTCTGCGCGCTTGCGAAACATTAGGTTCAATTTTATAGTTGCCTTTTTCCACATCAATTTCAAACCCATTTAGTTTTCAGAAAAAAAATCACCAATGCATCTTAAAATTTCTAAATAGGAAAATAAAATAGTTCATCGCCCGCAAAGTTGTTGAAACACTGCTGCCAAAGTTCTCACTAATGTTTCACCATGCGCGCATGGACCATGCAAGGCCACACACGGTAACAATAAACTAGCCATAGTAAAAACTAACTATTTTTTCCGGCTCTCTAGAAAAAAATACGGGTGGAACTAGGAAATCCATTTTCAAAATTAGAATTCCGCCCACACCAGTGCCATCCACGATAGACCCTTAATTCGCGTAATTCAATTTATCGCGTATTCAGTTCTTCACCCCGGGCGGGCGACGGAAGGGAACAGGGGAATTTCACCCTCTTTGGGAGTTCGAAAAAGTATGACTTGTTCTTGAAGGTGTGGATAAAATGGCCTAAGTTCTGCCATTTCCCTCCTCTTTGGAAAGATTCCCCTCCCTTTGGAGGTTCAGCTCGTCCGCCACCACTCGGTTCCACACCCTAGCGGACGACGGAAGAGAACAGGCCACAGGGGAGTTCCACCCTCTTTGGCAGAATTTTTTAAAAAAGTATGACTTTTTCTTGAAGGTATAGGTAAATTGGCCTCATATATAACTTCTCTGCGAATTCCCTCTTGTTTGAGAAAATTCCCCTCCCAAAATCCCCTGACGGATTGGCTCGTCCGCCCGTGTTTCTGTACTCTTGCGGCTGACTTTCCGACGAAACTCAGATTGTATCCTGTTGGGAGTTTTGTTGAATTAAAAACCGAAAATTCTGCAAATTTCGTGAATTTTTTTGAGATTTTTTTCTCAAAAGAGTTTTTTGAGAGTTTTTTTCAATCTAATGGTTATACGGAACTGAGGTTGTATCCTGCTCCATTTGTGTCAAAAAGAATGTAAATTCTGTGAAAATCATGATTTTTTTAAAGGAAATTCCCGGTTTTTGTCCACTCCGGTTCGCATAATTCAATTTATCACTATCACGACTTCCCGAATCCAAGTGTGTGACAAAACTCAGATTGTATCCTGTTGGGATTTTTGCTAAAAACTGCGAAAATTCTGCGAATTTCGTGAAATTTTGAGGGTTTTTTCTCAAAAGACACCACCGGACCGTTAATTCGGGAAATTTCATTTATCATCATCAGTTTGGCCCTCTGGCCACTGGCGGACGAGCTAACCTTCCAAAAGGGAGTAGAATCACTCCAAAGAGGAAGGAATTAGCATAAATTAGCTACACCTTAGGGAACAAATTCTACTTTTTGAAAACGCCAAAGAGGGGGAATTCCTTTTTCCCCACCCCTTCTCGTTCGCTAGTGCCTCAGACGGCTGACTCACCGAATCCAATGGTGTCATGGCATTGAAATTGCACCATGTTGAAATCCTTTTCATAAAAATTGAGAAAACTAGAAATTTGAGGACTACAGTATTTGAAACGGCAGTTTTTTCCGTCCACACGACAGGACTGAAACCCCTTAACTCTGGAAATTCAGTTTATCAGTATATCAGTTTATCAGTATATCAGTTTATCAGTATATCAGTTTATCAGTATATCAGTTTATCAGTTTATCAGTATATCAGTTTATCAGTATATCAGTTTATCAGTATATCAGTTTATCAGTATATCAGTTTATCAGTATATCAGTTTATCAGTATATCAGTTTGACGCACAGCGCATTCAAAAACGGATTGTTGATGATCAGTGATTGTCATTTGTAATCCGGATGACCGTTGTTTCACTATATCTGACTTGGCCTCCTACTTTGCTGTTATGGCATAACAACTGAAAAAAACGCTGTTCAACAAACGTGTTATATCATCTTAAAATATCCTTCTTTATCATGTCTGCTCAATTTCAATTCCATGTCCAACGTACACCCATACCTCATCAGCCATGCGTTATAGGTCATACACAGGCGGACGAGTCAATTCCCAAAAGGGTGGGGAATTTTCCCAATCAAGTTGGGGAATTCGGCAATTTTACCAACACCTTGAGGAACAAAATCCACTTTCAGAAACCGCCAAAGAGGGGGGAATGCCATTTTTCCCACCACTGGTGTGCCCACTGATCCATATGGCTTCAGTGTCTTCATAAATTTCATTTATTTATAACGTGAAAAGGTCTCAGTGGTAGCCGTGACCGTGATTGAGTGTCAGTCAGCTGCTGCTGTGGTTCTGGTCAGTCAGCCAGTCAGTCAGTCAGTCAGTCAGTCAGTCAGTCAGTCAGTCAGTCAGTCAGTCAGTCAGTCAGTCAGTCAGTCAGTCAGTCAGTCAGTCAGTCAGTCAGTCAGTCAGTCAGTCAGTCAGTCAGGCAGTCCAACTTCACGTCATAAGGAACAAAATTTTTTTTATTAATCTGTTCAGCTTGAATTTTTTTAACTTTTTTTTTGCAAAGTTAGACATAAAAGTGTCATTTTGGGTCAAATATATGCTGCATGTACACCCTGTACATTAATCACTACAGCACGGCGAGTGTCAGTGATTGAACGGTCTGTCCATTTTTGCTTTGGTCCGAAAATGCAAAGCTTTGCTTTTTGAGTTGAGATCTTTTTCATATGTTGACCAATCAATGAGCCAGTGAGTCAGTTCGTCTGTCTGTCGATGCGTCAGTATAGAGTCCGACAGGTTTCCAGTTAGTCAGTTGCTCAAAGAGTTAATAAGTGTGTGAAACAATCACTCAATCACTCACTCAATCACTCATTCACTCACTCACTCATTCACTCACTCACTCACTCACTCACTCACTCACTCACTCACTCACTCACTCACTCACTCACTCACTCACTCACTCACTCACTCACTCACTCACTCACTCACTCACTCACTCACTCACTCACTCACTCACTCACTCACTCACTCACTCACTCACACACTCATTCACTCACTCACTCACTCACTCACTAACTCACTAACTCACTCACTCACTCACTCACTGACACACTCACTCACTCACTCACTCACTCACTCACTCACTCACTCACTCACTCATTCACACACTCACTCACTCACTCACTCACTCACTCACTCACTTCACTCACTCACTCACTCACTCACTCACTCACTCACTCACTCACTCACTCACTCACTCACTCACTCACTCACTCACTCACTCACTCACTCATTTTCAGATATAGTTTTCGTAGTGCTCATGGGTCGCGACGGACAAAAAGGATCTGATCAAAACAAGTTGTCTGATTTGATCATTCATGAAGACAGAGAACACCGATCGAGTGTTAAGCAGGGTTACTGACTGACTGACTGACTGACTGACTGACTGACTGACTGACTGATAAATTATAGTTTCATAATAATCTTGCATGCGTGTGGCATAATGACGAGATGTACATATGTTATATTTCATTTCATCGTTTCATTAAGTCTGCGTGTATCATACTACTGTATCTGTGTGTGACTGTACACGTTGTGTAAAACACTCGTTTCGGGCAAAAATGACATTGACTGATTACATACGCCAGATATGGCTTTCACTCTTAATACTAAACACAAATATCTTAACTCAGTAAGAGCATTGTCGAAATAGCTTGGTCAGGGTTTTTTGTTATAAAAATTTGATTTGCGGGTCGGTTTCGCAAAGAATTAAGCACAAATTTCGTATGTTGTCCAGATTTTATGTGAAAAAAGTATTTATTTCTCGAAACTTTGAAAGCGCGCCAAAAACAGATTTGAATTCAAACTGCGCGCCAAAAAGTTTTTGTTACTGCGCGCGCTAACAAGAAACCCTGGACAGGCTATATTATCTACGCGCTTCTCCACGTATGTATTAAGCAAATAATAGTTTTGTCCAGTTCTATATTCTGGTAATATAGCGTTGTCAATGATTTAAAAGATCCTGAATCTAGGTTTCATGAAAGCATTTGATAAATTTCACTATACTACTCGTTTTTTCATTATGGAAAACATTCTAAAAACAGTTGATACCCGCCAAAAGCCCATTTGAATTCAAACTCTGCGCCGAGATAAACTGTTATTTTTCCATGGCCATGAGTAAATGGACTAAATTGACCCCATGGAAAGCGAGAACGCATTTCAGTCACAGAGAGCGAAAATAATCAGAAACCATAACTATAGCTTGGTCAGGGTAGCTTGTTACAAACTTTTTTCTGAGAACCTTAATTTATATTTTTAATCAGTTGTGCTTCTTTTTAGTAGTGTGAAAGTGAAAAGCTGAAAATTTTGGTTTAGTTTGAACGCGTGCTGAAACTTTAATGTGCGCCAAAGTGATTACGGTAATAATTGCGGAGTAACGAGAAACTCTGACCAAGCTATAGTGTGTATTCATTCCGAATCGCCTATAAAGACTGCAGAATTGATTACGCGAATACGTGCGATTAAGAATTTTCCGCGCGCGATATGTATTTTCGAATGAAGTGTGTTTTTTATGTTTTATGATAGAACTCTATCTTTAGTTCAATAGCTCATTAACCATCTTTGATTAATAGGCCCGTAAAATGGATACTGTAAATAAAAACGGCGCGGAGCACTGGCGGACGAGAAGGGGAGGGAAAGTGGAATTCCCCCCTCTTTGGATGATTAGCTCGTCCGCCAGTGGCACGGAGAGACAACTGTTTCATCTGTAAAAAATTTGAAGAGCTTTTTTTATTTTACGAAATCATTCTCACAAGTCACAACCCAAGTACAGTGTAGTTATTTAGCGCGCGAAAAGGTCCCAATCGTTCATAAATGTCCTAATGACTATAGGAAGTTTAGGAGTTTCATGGAAACGTCGGTATACTACTGACGATGGCGGAGCCGAGTTGCCGGAAGCTAACGTGTCTAGTTTATTCAAATCCGCCGTAACACGTTACTTCCAACTAATAATTCTATAAATTTTGCTCGGTATGACTGTAACCTCATAGTACAATTTCGCGTATTCAAATATGCCTGCATAGTGCACTGCTGAATATTCACCATGGAATCTGTTTCCTCAGGTTATGAATTTTTAATTCTAAAAAATTTCCCACGAAATCTTTTATATCTTGTCTTAATTACTGGACTTACATATTATTACAACCGATTAACTGTCAACCAACTTATTGTTCGAATGACTAACTACTTTAAGGGCTAACTACTTGGTTGACTATTCACAATTGATTAATATAATCGACTGACCAATTATTTCACTGGCTAACTATTTCAATGTTTAACAACTTAACTGCTTAACTATTTGACTAACTATCTGTTTGACTGACTGACTGTTCAACTGACTAACTATCTAACTGACTAACTATCAGTTTTCAGATAACGGCACTGACCTTAATGGTACGGAACAACTACGCATGGATTCCATGGGCAGTCTGCATAATGTGAATCCAAGTTAGCTGGCTAAATGTTTAGTTAACTAAATAACCACGCCAATTAACTAACAAGCGAAATAGCTGACTTATTAAATGGATAAACAGCCGTCTAATACGATGGTTTTAGATGATTTATTTATTTTATTTTTATTTTAGCACAACAGTGTCCCACGGAACCAGGTAAAAATAGTAAAATTACGTAACTAAATAATTAGCCGTTTAGTTTTCTAGATCCAATATAAGTGTAGCTTATTATTTTTGCCACATTTACTTTACGTCTGGCATCAACCAGACTGCTTACAGTACCTCTTTCCAACCCGGGCTTTTCACTTCGGGTTACCAAAAAACATACCGAGTTCACGATACTTTATGAATTTTCTAGTACACGAATTTGAAACAAATCCATTTGCTTTGGTTTCACAAAAATTACAAATGTTAAAAAAATATGTTTTCTCTAAAATGGCTGATATTCGATTATGGCAGTGGCTGTCAGTAATTCGTAGTTCAGTTCGCGCGCACACCAAAAAATTGGAATCACAATACTTTGAGATTCAGTGAAAATTGGCGGAATTTTTTTCAAATGGCATTCTATTGTGGCAGCGGCTGCAGGAAATCCGAATTTCAGTTCAGGCGCACCTCAGAAACCTGAAAATTACGAAAGATCTGGAAAATCAAAAAAATCCAAAACCCCAAAAAATAAAAATTTTTGTTCGCAAATGGCTGAATGTCTATTTTCAGTTCGCGCTCACGCCAACAATCTGCGCCGCCACACGCTCGCCTTTGCCAGGGAGATTTTCTCGCCATTTCGCCGCTCCAGCCAGTCGCCCGGATGGCTGGTCAGTCACCGTGGCGGTCAAGCGGATGCCGCCGCCGACGCCATGCTATCACAGCCACGCCTTATTACGCTGGAGGAAATGTTACAGGTAACGCTTCTTTTTAGTTTTTTTGTGTAACAACTTCTCTGCGCCGAATTCACTCCACTACACGGGTGATAAAAATATTTTTCGCCGTTTCGCCATTTCGCCATTTCGCCGCTCCAGCCAGTCACCCGGATGGCTGGTCAGTCACCGTGGCGGTCAAGCGGATGCCGCCGCCGACGCCATGCTATCACAGCCACGCCTTATTACACTGGAGGAAATGTTACAGGTAACGGTTTTTTTTCAATGTTTCGTTGGAAATTTCTTTGCGCTAAAGTCACCTCGCCACACGCTTGGTAAAAGTAGTTTTCGCCATTTCGCCATTTCGCCATTTCGCCATTTCGCCATTTCGCCGCTCCAGCCAGTCGCGGTCGAGTGGATGCCGCCGCCGCCATGCTATCACAGCCACCACTTATTTTACGAGCAATTTGATTTAAAGCGCGCTTTCCAGTTTTGCAATAAATGAACAGCGCAGTGCTCAAGATCTATTATATGTACTTGTGATAACGGATTTGGAAATTTAGTATATTTATATTAAAAAAACTAGAAACAAGAAACTCTGAACAAGCTAGACAGCATTTGAATTATATGCTGGTGATGAATACTGATTACGTCTTAAGTCCTTCCGTCAGGGGGAGGAGGGCCAAGCGGAGGACGGGTAATTCGCATTCAACACTAGCAATCGGTGGTCGAAAAGGTCACTTGAATATGATATGAGTTTTTTTCATCCCTGGCGAGGCTTAAGACAGAATTCGTTTTTTTGGCGTTGGACTTGAAAGTCTAATCGGCTTCTCTCTTTAACAAGCAAGTTTTTCCTGCATTTTCACGATACATGTAGTTCTGTAAAATATACAATAGTTTTACAAGTAGAATCCGATTCGCTATGTATTCGCAGATGTAGATCATTTGGTAAATGTTTTTTTGTTTTTTTTCTATGGTATTCAAAGATTTGTTTTTCATGGTTAACATTTATCATTTTAACTGAGGTTCGAATATTTCGCGACAAAGGCGACAAATTCACGGATTTTTTATAAGACTCTTGCCACACACCCTAAAGAAATTTTTTTTATTAATGTGCCTGTCAAAAATTTTACAAAAAAAAACAGAAAATAGTGTGTTTGAAATTTGTTCACAAAAAACTGTCCCGATAATGTCCCGGAAAACTCTCGCGAAATATTCGAACCTCAGTTATATAGCATTCTTCTACACTCGGGTCGTTGATTATTTTCCGCCGCATATGCAATACTCGTACATGTATTGAATGCCAAAATGAGATTTGAATTTATGTATGAAAGTGCGTGCCAAGAACTTTTCTGATTTCGAATAAAGCATTGACTACTTTTCTAAATCACTTCATCTTTTGCCCGTATCAGACGTCAGAAAGAAGCTACGCCGCTCTTTGCTCACACGTTCTCATGTATTGTTGCGGAGATTCGCTTCAAAGCTTGTTCGTTGTTTTCATCCGACGCCAACCAAACTTCATCAGTAACTTCATTTCAACCACCATCGAGAAAGGCCAGTTCTGACGTCATGGAATCAAGGAATCAGTTAAATGAATCTGATTTTCTTCGTGGGGGTCAGACGTGGTGGCTCCATCTAGCCACACTAAAACTGAATTATCATCTTTGACATGTAAAAAACATTTCATTCTGTTCCAAAACTCTTCAGTGAATGAGTGAGTGAGTGAGTG
>OZ038443.1:27290382-27296323 GCA_964036265.1 Daptonema setosum
GGAATTCAAGCTGTGGAACGCTGTGTTATTTAGTGGATTCTTGGTTGAACAATTTTACAGCGAAATACATTATCACACACATTAACATGCCTGTTACTTGCTCGCACATGTTGTCTAAAACTTGATTTTTATTTGTATTTCTCGCTTTAGAAAAAAACGTTTGGTTATCAGATTTGGTGATTGGTGACCTCATTTGGTGCCCTCATAAGAGTGAAACGTCAGCTTTGAACACTCTGTTCTTTTTTGTTGACTCGTTGTCGAACCAATATGTTATTCCTGATGTTTTTTTATTGAATAGCTTTTCAGAAAATAGATACGTTTTGGTGTATTTTTTAAGCTTCAAAATATTTCTTAGCTCCGCCCACTCGGCCTCCTTTCCGAGAAGCTCCATGCTTTTTCACTTTGGTAGCCCCGTTCAACTGGAGGCTTTGCATCGGTCAGTGGAGTGGTGCTTTCCGATAGCGCTCCGGTCAACTGAAACTTTACTCCGATAAAAAAAGTCTCACTTTGTATAGTCCCGCTTTGTTTGAAAAAACTTGATTTTCCCATATCTCTGTCCCTTCCGCGTTTTCCTTTAATAAGCTATACTTTCCAGGGGCCCCACCGCAAGATTACTAACTGCACTATTCTGAGAATCCAAAATTCAACACGTGCATTCAATGCACCGAACGCGTGCTGCAACCGTTTGGCTGCTAACAGCTTCGGAGAAGAGAAGCTTAAATTTCTCATAACTGCACCTGATTCGGCGCCCTTCTTTAGTTATAGAAGTCTCGACTTCCCGGAAGCCCCCCACGACTCGAGACTTCCCTTCGGGAAGAGTAGCGATGCGTTCCCACAGCTCTATCCAACTGAAATTTCGCTTCTGTAACAGAAGCCAGGCTTTCTCGCAGCTCCGACCAACTGAAGCTTTGCTTCGATAAAAACAGCCATACTTTGCGTATGTTGGTCCAACTGGAGGCTCAGCTCCGGTAAAACGGGTTGACTTTCTCATAGCTTTACCTGATTTGGCGCCCTTCTTTAGTTAGAGAAGTTTATACTTTCAAGTTGCTCCGCCCTACTCGAAGCTTCCCATGGTAAAAGAACTAAAGCTTCCACACAGTTCCACTCAATTGAAAATTTTCCTTTGCGAGACAAGCCATACTTTGCGTAGCTTTGCTCAATTCGAGGCTCAGCTTCGGTAAAAAAGGCTTTAGTTTCTCGTAGCCCCGCTTTTTTCGGCGCTTTTGTTTAGTGAATGGAATGGAATCGAAAATGAATGGAGGTAATATATCCTCTTTTCGTATTCCTCATTCAGGTCTCATGAAGTTAAAACAGCAGTTTGAGTTCTGTACTTGCGTGGTTTTCTTATCAAAAATTTCCCGCTTTCATTCATACATATGTATACATTTATTCATTTACATACATACATTGATACGTACATACAGTGTGTATGTGCCAAAGCATGAATGTATGTAGCTACATACATACAAGCATATACTGCAGTCTACGCACTAGGCGCACGACTGCATGCAGCCTTGCATGCCGCTTACATACATATACATACATGCAATACATACATACATACATATGGTCTAACGTGTACGCCCGGCTATATAGAGCGTTTGGCGGAACCCTGATCGCGCAAGAGTCATAAAAAATCTCAAAATGATGTCGACTCTGAAATAGATCAAAAATGTTTTGCCGTTGACAGGAAAGTTCTGATGAGAGAAAATTTCTAGCTGAATCGGATTTTTCCCTGTCTTGCAGAATATTTCTCCTCCGCGCCACACAGTGGCCAGCTTTTGATAGCGAGAGCGGCTTGCTTCTCTCTCTCCAGTCTTTCGTCTGTGTCTGCGGACGTGCTACTGGACACATACACAAGTGTGTGCGTGTGTGTGTGTGTGTGTGTGTGTGTGTGTGTGTGTGTGTGTGTGTGTGTGTGTGTGTGTGTGTGTGTGTGTGTGTGTGTGTGTGTGTGTGTGTGTGTGTGTGTGTGTGTGTGTGTGTGTGTGTGTGTGTTTGAATGCCACACACTTTTGTATTTGTATGTTGTTGTTAGCTGGCCTGTTCGCGGTAGCGCAAAACACACACACACACACACACACACACACACACACACACACACACACACACACACACACACACACACACACACACACACACACACACACACACACACACACACGCACACGCACGCATACGTGTATGTGCCACGCACACGACGCAATGTGCATGTGCACTGTACTGTTGCACGCAGCAGGCGCCCAGTGCACAGAGAGCCAGGCCAGCGAGAGAGAGAGAGAGAGAGATAGTCCCGCTGTCTGTATGGGCGCACGAGTACCGCAGAGCAGCGCGCGGGCGCACGCACCACCGTCGCTCGTGCACGCTCGCTGCTCGTTCCGACACCCGTCCTTGTTGGCGCTCCAAACACCACACAACCGATCCATGTGCGTGTTGTGTTGTGTTTGGGTTTGATGTGGTGTCTGTGTGTGTTTTCGTTCGATGGTTATCGACACCACCGATGAACTGTTTTAGGTTTTGAGAATTTTTTCTGCACTGTTATTCCGCCAAAAATGCAGTAATTAGAAATGAGAATAGCCTGGTCGTTCCGACACCGTTCTTGGCACTCCAAACACCACACCGATCCATGTGCGTGTGTTGTGTTCGGGTTTGATGTGGTGTCGATGTGTTTTCGTTGCTGATTATCGACACCAGAAAAAACTGATCTAGTTAGATATTGAGAATTTTTCCTGCACTGTCAATCCGGCAAAAATGCAGTAATAAGATATGAGAATAGCCTGGTCGTTCCGACGCCGTTCTTGTTGGCGCTCCAAACACCACACCGATCCATGTGCGTGTGTTGTGTTTGGGATTCTGTGGCACCGGTTCTTTTTTTGGTTATCGACACCAGATAAACCGTATTATTTTTTATAGGCATGGAGAATTTTTTCTAATATTATATATAAATATATTTCCCGACAAAAAAATTTCCATCGTTTCAGGTATAAAATATTTTATCCCCGTTATTCCGCAAAAGGAGTTACCAGGTGATTGCGATGAGAATGCGATTGTATGCGCTCTTTGTTAATTAAATGTTCCTATACCACTGTTCTTTGAGCTCGCCGCCGCTACGCCGATATATTTACTGAAACATCCATAGAATTTTTTTTCTGCTCATATTTATGTAAAAAAGTTTCTTTATATTTTCGCTTATTTGTTTTGCTCATATCTATACCATAAAGTTTTTTTCTAAATCAGTGGTTTTGATGTTTATTGCTCTGTGAGATTCATATTAAAATTTTCTCAGAAATTAGCTCTAGTGGAAATAACCGATTATCTCCGTTGATCGTCGATGGTGTAGGTTGGTAGTATTGGCCCGAGTATCCCATTTTTAAAATGAATTTTTTATTGTGCACCAAGTTTTTCGCGACCAGATTTTATTTCGACAAACGTTATGCAGCCACAAATTACATTTTGTTCTCGCAATTTTTTTATTGCGGTAAATTTCATGCCGCCTGTGTTTATGCAGATAGATTTCATGCAGCCAAATTTTATTCCGGCAAATGTTATACAACCAGAAATTGTTCTCCCATAATTCATGCAGTCAGTTTTTTTCAGACAGCTCTTATGCAGCCAGCTAATATAATATTCTAAGATATTTCATTCTGGCACATTTTGTGCAGCCAGATTTTATTCTGTCGAGAAAAAGTGGGTAAATTTTATTCTGCTAGGTTCATGAAATGTCACATAAAATGTGTTGGTTACGATTGCCGATTCGATTGTACATAGACTGTTCACGTAAAATGGTATGCACTTTATTGCTGAAATTTTCCGGCGCTTTTTGATTTATTTCTGTTGTTTTTTTTGTTTTCCTCGTAAAACATTATCCTCTAATTATTTTTTGTTCAGGTTGTCGTTCTCATCATTATCTACAAGCATGAAATCATAACCGACGAAGAAAGTTTTTATTAGGAAATAAATTCACAGGTCTTTTTTATACCTCATTGACTGAATACATTGAGGAAAATAAAGTTTTTATAGATTTAGTATAACCAATTATTAGTTGGTGTTTTCACTGTTTGCTATAAAAATAAGAGAGGTGATAAGTAATAAATGAGTAATAAGTGTGAAAATAAATGAGCGTATTCCTAAAGAAAATTAAAAGAACTTTCAATTCAATTCTATGAAGCTGATAAATATATATAATATTCTTGTTAAATATTTTCACGCGCGAAATTTGTAAAATATAATATTTTTATGGGCAAGATATTTTGAATGAGCTTTGTCATCTGCTACGCTATCAGGAATTTTTGATATCAAAAATAAGTTTGCAGGTCGGTTACTCACGTATGCCATCAAATTTCAATGTAAAAAGGTATTTTTCTAAAAAATTTTAAAGCGAGCCAAAACCAGATTGGAATTTAAACTGCGCGCCAAAAAGTTTTCGGCTTTCAAGAAACCCTGAATCGACTATATATAATGAACCGTTTGTTGATCGCTTTCCCACCGCATCCCAATCTATTCTTTTCGACAGTGGCTGACGAGAAAAGCCTCAAAATGTAGGGGAATATTCCTAAAGAGAAGGTAATTGACAGAGTTAAGAGGTTACCTTGACCTTAAGAAACAAACAATACTTTTTGAAACCGCCAAAGAGAGGGGGAATTCCACTTTTCCCTCCCCTTCTCGTCCGCTAGTGCTTCCCGATCTATGTAAATACACGTACATATATTTACCGCATTTAATTTATTTATGCGCGCATTTATGCATCAAAGGTTTGTATATATTTATAAAATAAAGTCAAGAAAAAATACATTTGTACCTTTCCCAAAAAATGGCGTGGATTACATTACAAATCTCAAAATTCATTTTCATACTTGAGCCGCCCGCGCATAAATTGTTGGTGGCCCACTATACATATTTCTGAAAATGTATAAAATAATATTTCCATTTCTTTCTTCATTTTTCTATCGTATTTAAAGGCCGGAAAAACCTGTGCGGATAATTTTATAAATAAATACAGCTGCTATGTATTTTTGTTCCTACCAGACAGATCTGCGTCCAAAACTGGATTATTAGGATTTGTGCACTGCACGCGGTTAGATTAGAGTGATTTCATAGTCCGAGTTGTAAAAACAATTGCGAAAAAAGTTGCAAAACATTGCAAAAACAACTGCTAAAATAATTTTAAAAACAATTATAAAAACAATGGCATCAACCATTGCAAAAATTTCATCAGCTTTCAGTAAAACAAAATAGTGAAAAAATGCCTGAGCAATGTAAAATTAAAAAAATTATATAAAATGCATTGGATGGAGTTTTTTTGCAATTTTGAATTCGGGTTTTTTTCTAAATCCATATATCGCCAATGTTTTCTCAGCTTTAAGATTGTCATAACTGGTTATCAGAAATATTATTTTAAGGATCCGTTGCAATGAATTGTAAGCGCAACGTTCATTTTTTTACTTCTCATGCTGAAGGTGATGACTGGCAAAGATTCTGAACTCAACTCAACTTATCAGTTGTATGCCCATAACAAGGGCAGTTTAATCTTTTCTTTCGTTTATTAGAAGGTGATGTTTCAATATTGTGAAAAATTGGAACATCTTTTATTCACTGGAATCCCGAAAGGGTCTTCCGTATAAATTAGGTGCAACTCTCGTATGTTGTTCAAGTAACCAAATACGATGCAAAAATATTCTCGAAAATTTTAATGCGTGCGAAAAGCAGATTTGAATTCAAATTGCGCGCCCGAACCTTATTTGTGTAATATGAAACTTTGGATTGGCTATGGGATTTATTACTAATTCTTTATTTCTCAATTATAGAAACCACACAACGTTGTTATTTATTAGTTCATTATATCAACAGAAGTCGGATCACAAAATATGTAGCTTAATTTTATTTTATTCTAAATAAATGCCAATTAACAATATTTTTTTTTGTTTTATAACACCCATATACA
>OZ038443.1:27301523-27327783 GCA_964036265.1 Daptonema setosum
ACTGACTGACTGACTGACTGACTGACTGACTGACTGACTGACTGACTGACTGACTGACTGACTGACTGACTGACTGACTGACTGACTGACTGACTGACTGACTGACTGACTGACTGACTGACTGACTGACTGACTGACTGACTGACTGACTGACTGACTGACTGACTGACTGACTGACTGACTGACTGACTGACTGACTGACTGACTGACTGACTGACTGACTGACTGACTGACTGACTGACTGACTGACTGACTGACTGACTGACTGACTGACTGACTGACTGACTGACTGACTGACTGACTGACTGACTGACTGACTGACTGACTGACTGACTGACTGACTGACTGACTGACTGACTGACTGACTGACTGACTGACTGACTGACTGACTGACTGACTGACTGACTGACTGACTGACTGACTGACTGACTGACTGACTGACTGACTGACTGACTGACTGACTGACTGACTGACTGACTGACTGACTGACTGACTGACTGACTGACTGACTGACTGACTGACTGACTGACTGACTGACTGACTGACTGACTGACTGACTGACTGACTGACTGACTGACTGACTGACTGACTGACTGACTGACTGACTGACTGACTGACTGACTGACTGACTGACTGACTGACTGACTGACTGACTGACTGACTGACAGACAGATGATACTGATACCAGACAGTCGACATCTAAGTCGTAATCATGGAACAGCTACAATTCTACATGAATGCATAAGACTAAATAAAGCCATAATACACCAACGCAGCTAAAACGGGCGACACGTGAATGTTGAGATCGTGGATGACTCCGTCACGGCCGAGGTCGTGCACATCAAACGTGAACACAACGTCGGGCGCGCTGCTCTGCCAAACAATATCGTCATTTTAAATAAACTAGTGAAATAAAGTTTGATTTTCATCATCTTCTTAAGGTAGTGAGAACCGTGATTATTAAAAATCATTACTGTATTTGAAACCGATGACTATAGCCCGAATTCCTCTACGTAACATAAATTCCGTTGAAATTACTATAAACATGGAAAACGATCGAACCATTGACATTTCGACGGATGGCAATTTGAACATGGCTTGCAGTTTCATCTTGACAGCAACGCGCACAGCACCAGCCTGTATAAAATGAAACAGTTGAATGAACGGCACAGAAAAATACATAATTTTTTAGTAAACCAGCATAAGTCATTACACTCATCTCATCAATTTATGTTGTACGTTCGTACAAACAAAAAAGTGCAATTCCCCATTTTTATGCAGTTCAAAATCGTCTATACACAATATGGCTGTCGTTCAGTGCAACAGAAGTCGAACATCGGTTCAGGTTTCAACCGTACTATGGATTTTTTTATAATTTCGTTTCCCTTTATTATAAGACGGCCGACATATAATAGCCGACCACTCACAAAAAAACCATAAAAATATTTTTATAAATATAGAGCTTCATAGGATTCAAGAGAAAACTTTTATTCACAACTGTTTATATTCCAACTTTGAATCATTAGCTGCATCAAATTTGACCTTTTTTAAGGTTGGAATATTTACCGTGTCGTGTCGACTATTTAATAGAATCTCAAGAAGCTCTTTCCAAAATTGACTTCAGTCACTATTGATTATACCATGGCAACCATGGGCCTTCCCTAACGAAACAAACACGTCGAAACTATAGAAAACAACTCCCTTTTCACGTTAGGACATGACTAGTAAACTTTTGGAAAGATCTGGGTTCTGAGCACTGGCGGACAAGTCAAACGTCCAAAGGGAGGGGAATTTCGTCAAACAGGGGGAATTGGCAGAAACTTGACTATTTTACCTACACCTTAGGGAACAAAATTTACTTTTTTAAATTGCCAAAGAGGTGGGAATTGTACATTTCCCACCCCTTCTCGTCCGCTAGTGGTTTTGAGTGAGGATACGAAAGCAAACTAGCGTTGCCCAAGCGGACGAGATGCAACCGTGCCAGCATCTGCCTGTTCAGCAACTCCTGCTGTACGTCATACAACGTGCACTGGTGTGACCCGTGGCCCACCACACATTGTTCGAGTATGTACTGCTCATACTCATCGATAATGCGCAGTAGCAGATGAGATAGCTGAGTCGAGTCACCGTTGTTCCAGTTCTGCAAAGGATAACCAATGAAACGAGTTCAATCAGATTTCAGGCACCAGTGGAATCAATACAGTACTTACAGAATACGGACACAGTAATGGATGGCGATCTATAAATTGTGAAACATAAAACCAACAGTTGAATGAGAAACAATCATTAAAATACACAAAAGACAATGAAATTATCCTGCATAACCTGTTCGTCGATGTTGGGGTAAAACCCCTGGGCATGAGAAAAGTTGTGCAGCTGCACCTCTGGCGCGCACTCCGGATCCGACCAGTCGAACGTAAAATCGACTCAAATATGGTAGATTATTGTATCCTTGGTTGACCCATTTTGTGCAAGTACAGGTCCAATCATAGCTTATGTTGAAACGTGTAACGATTTTTCCATTTGTTACTGAACCAGACAAATCTAGAGCAAAACGTCTGATGTCATGGAGCATCTTTCAAGAAACTTCTATTGTTAAACAACTCTAATAAATTTAATCGTTCAACTTTATGGTGTTTCTTTGGCAAATGACATGAATAGAGTGAAAGCATTAATGAATCCTTTAATCCCAAACCGACTTTTTACCTTCCGTTGCCTGTACTCGAGTTTGACACTGAAACGATCGCACAGACTGCTCGCACTGGGTTGCTCTTTGATGATAAAACATGGTGCACTTGAAATAGTATTTGTTAAGATAATAAAATTAAAGGTGTTAATTTTAATATTGAAAATGATACCTTCATACTTACTACTTATTTACTTTCTACATGTGGTAACAGGTCCTTAAAAATAATTTTTGACAACAAAAAACCTCGATCAAGTTATACACAAACCTACTAGACAGATGGCATAGCTGTGCCTTGGTGATCGTGGCCGGCAGCTCGCAGTGGGCGAGTGTCTTGACCTAGAATATGATAAGATGACTATATTTTTTGAAGGAAGACCTCAAGACTGATGAGACCTCAAGACCCTTCTTCTACCTCGGTGTCTTAATATCTGGTCGAAACACCATTTCAACAATTTTTGAAACCTTTACTTCTATTACATACGGAGTGATTGACTGACTGACTAACTGACTGACTTACATACGGAGTGATTGACTGACTGACTGACTGACTGACTAACTGACTGACTGACTGATATTACTTGTTCATATGGTTTACATTCAATCACATTCATGAAACTGGTATGGATAATAAAATTAATCCGGATACACTGGCGGACAAGCCAATCCCCTAGAGGGAGAGGAATTTTTTCAAAGAAGTCGTCCATCGTCCGAAGTCAGGCCATTTTAACTTTTATTTGAAAGACAAAATCTGCTATCTGAAACCGCCGAAAAGAGGGGGAATTCCACTTTCCCTTTCGTCCTCGTACGCTAGTGATTTGGGACTATGTTTCATTATCGCCATGAATAGACACTGGCCTCTGGTGTATGGGGGTATATTTAGCCGCCCTGCCACAACATATTACTTTCATGTTCCAGTTTCCAGTCTGATCAAATTAGAATGTGAATTGGATTAGCCGTTTTTCGATGACATGGTGAGAGACCCAATGAGTGTGAGACGCACTGGCAGACGAGTCAAATCTCCAAAAGGAGGGGAATTTTCTCAAAGAGGGGGAATTGGCAGAAATAAGGCCATTTTACCTACACCTTGAGGAACAAACTCAACTTTTTTCGAGCGGCCAAAGAAGGGGAATTCCACTTTTCCTCCTCTTCTCGTCCGCTGGGTGTGTGAAAGTTAATTTGTTATGAATGAAGTGCAGGATAATAAAGGCTATCTAGGATTCAAGTACAGAAAAAGAAATTATAAATATGTATAGCCTATCCTACGTTTCTTGTTAGCCAAAAACTTTTTGTCGCGTGGTTTGAATTCAAATCTGTTTTTGGCGCGCTTTAAAATTTTTTCAGAAATAATATCTTTTTCACATAAATATAACATACAAAAATTTAGCCTAATTCATTGCATACGTGCGTAACCAGCCCTTAAAATTTCGTTTTGATAACAAACCCTGACTAAGCTATATTCAAACTTTGAAACATTAGCTGGATCGAATGATGTTTGACTCAACTCAACTACATAAACAACTATTTTATATACAGTATGTGCTAGAACATGCAATCATCATGTTCAGTTGGTGTTATCCGTGTTGGAACAGTTAACTTGCCAACCACTCACTAGACATCTCAAGAAAGCTATGTATATCTCACATTTGATCGGAGCGGCGAAATAACTATTTTGCACCGAAATATGAACCGTTCTTAGACTTTAAAAAAATACCAAAATAACATACGATATTAAATCTGAATATTAAGGCTCCCGGCTCAGCTTAAAAGCCCCAGGCTCAGTCAACTGGTGTTTGAGAACAGCGTTTTGAAGCTGAGCCATCATGTTTCAAATTAATACAAACTAGGGTAAACCCGTTGCTACGCAACTGTTTCTTATGTTACCAAAAATCAACTATCATAAAAAAACATTGTGTAAACCCGTCGGTTAATTGAATAACTGTAATATAAACATAATGGGAGTAACCTATTTACATTCAAAGACATGGAATTTATTCCATTTATAAAGTTTCTAAAGTTCAAAAAAAGTTTAAAGATTCAAAACATTCGTAAGATTTGGTTATTTTAACCCGTTGAAATCAAACGATTTGATGAAAATTTCAGCTTGATTTAACTGCTTTGCTGGCATAATTTCTTTATATTTCTCAAACACAACTGATAATGAGAAAAATATGCAGAATAATATTACCCGTCTTGTCCGTCATACCACCAGCCAGTTCATTGGTTATGTCGAATCCAAAATGCACTCACTCGAATTGAAATTAAGTTTTTCACCTAAGTTTACTTGGAAGTTTTTTGGTTGTTAAGTTCCGTCACTTTAGGGGATGATCACTGCAATCTTTGATGAAAAATAATTTTAAGTGATTCAATAGAGTGATAATGAATTGCAATTACTAGGGTAAACCCGTTGCTACGCAACTGTTTATTTAATTGTACCAAACTCAACTATTGTACTCAAACTCAGACAAATCCCATCGAATCATTCATTAGCTTATCTTTAGCCCATTTACAGGAAATTATCATATACACGGTGGTGCGATAATTAATCCCTGTTTTTTCTTGATTAACAATATATTTTTTTTACAATTGAAATTACCCACCCGTTGAAATTAGTTTATTTCATCCATTACCTTTTTCTATTTATTTTAGCTTAACGGCGTGGAGTTTTACACACCCTTTCCACATTATAGCCCGTTGTTAGATTGTATACGTACATACATACATATGTACGGTAATTTATAACTTAACTGAAATTTCAATACAAAAAATTTAGGTGCTGATAATCGACTTCGGCATTTCTGAATGTGAAAAAGTATGAACGTTTCAAAGAAATCGTTCGTAAAACATCTGACCCCGTGGGCACAATAATTACCGTCAATCTTTGTTAAGATCATTGATAATATTCCAGTTCGGTGAATGGGAGTATATCTGCGGGAATGTCGATGACCGTTTCTAATCTTGAACTTTTATGAGAGTAGGTGCTGATACATTCCTGACTGAGGTACATATAATATGTACATACATCGAAGAGGAGGCACCATGTTATGTTTAGATCAGGAATTGGTGTTAATCGATTGGGAGGGTGGCGATGATTTTTCTTCATTGAACCTTCGAATCTTCAAATTCAAAAGCATGAAATAAAAACGTTTTTCATAAAGTTCACTCGAAAGTTTTTTGGTCTGTAAGTTTAGCCATTCGATGAGGGTGCTGATGATTGCAACCTTTACTGAGAAGAAATAATCAGTGAATGAAATAAAAAATTGAGGATCGCAATTATCATGACCTTACCTAATTATCATGGCCTTAGCCTCGGTTGAGGTACATAAATTATGGTCAGGTTGAAGGGAAGGCGATGATTTAATTCGTTGTTTCCGTGGAGTAATGAAAGGTTTTTTAGTGTTCTCTCGCGATATTTATACTGAAAGCGTGACAGACAGACGGACATCGTCTAATTTATATATAGATAGATCATGACCTAACCACCGGTTGAGGTTAGTGGTGGTCAGTTTGAAGGGTATGTGATGATTTGTGTTCTTCCTGCCATCAAGAGGCTGACGATGATTTTTTCAAGTTTCCCATCAAATGTAGAAAGGGTTTGAGAGAGTTATTTGGTTACTTTAAATTTTCAGTGATTCAATAAAGTGTTAATGAATTGCAATTATCATGACCTAACCAACGGTTGAGGTTAGTGTTGGTCAGGTTGAAGGGTATGTGATGATTTGTGTTCTTCTTGCCAGCAAAAGGGTAACGATGATTTTCCCAAGTTTCCCATCAAATGAAGAAAGGGTTTGCGAGAGTTATTTTGTTACTTTTATACTAAAAAAGCGTGACACACATACATCGTCTAATTTATATATAGACTAGGGTAAACCCGTTGCTACGCAACTGTGGATTGATTTAAAATACTCAACTACCGTATTTAAACTCAGACAAACCTATCGGTTTGTTCATCAGCTTCTCTTTAGGCCAGGAAATCATTAGATCTATGATGGTGCAATAATTTATGTAACCCCGTTTAATTGAATATCGACATAACTTTTTTGCTAGTGTAAACCTGACCCGTTGAAATGTGATCCATTCTAGCTGAACGGAACTAAATAAGACAACCCGTTTTTTGAATTTATCTGTCATATATAATGTAGAGCAGAGCATAACATGGGTAATTTATAACTATTCTGGAAATTTCTTTAGATTTATTTTTTTTACCCGTCTCGTGGAAAACCAAAAAACCAAATTTTATTTAAACCTAAAAACATACAGGAAGCACCCGTGGCCACAACAGTTAGTGGCACAATTAAACTACAATTCCAGTTAAGGTAAATGATGTTTCCACTTCAAAATATGGGAAACATCCTTGGGTGTCGATGACAACTTTTATGTGAGTAGGTGGTGATGATAGAGTTCGTAGTTTCTGATTGTGATTAATTATGAGAATGAAACATTTCGATTAAACCGATCATAAATGTTGAACGACATTTTAATTATCTTGACCTCATCGATAATTGAGGTACATACATTGAAGGTGAGTTGAGGCATCATGTTGTGTTTGGTTCTGGAAATCAGTGTCAATTCATTGGGAAGGTGATGATGATTACTCCTCATTGAACTTTTAATAGTTCGATTTTTATAAATAAATGATCGAAAGAGTTTTTGAGCGATGCATCGCTGCTATTTAAGCGCTTTGAGTAGACAAAGATACATCTTATACTATTTTATATATATAAGACTAGGGTAAAACCCGTTGCTACGCAACTGTTTGTTAAGTTTACGAAATTCAACTATCCTAAAAAACATTATGTAAACCCGTCGTTGAATAAATAACTGTAGAAAAAACATAATGGAAGTAACCTATTTACATTCAAAGACATGGAGATTAACCCGTTCATTAAGTTTCTAAATATCGAATAAAGTTATCAGATTCAAAACATTCTTAAGATAATGTAGTTTTAACCCGTTGAAATCAAATAAATTGATAAAAGTTTCAGCTTGGTTTAGCTGCTCTTTTGGAATACGTTTATTATTCTATTCAATCACAATTGATAATGAAAAAAGATACACAGAATAATACTATCCGTCTTGTCCGTCATACCCAACGATTCATTAAACTTGTCGTATCCAATGTCGCACTTGAAAAAAAAGTTTTTCACATGAGCCCATTTGACTGTAATGTCACATTGACTTGTTCAAACTGTTGTCCTAAGATTAGTTCAAGTTACAGTGAGAATACCCGTGGAAAAGAAAAGAGCCACCCGTGAAATTGAACACTTGTTATTATCGTCTTCGTTCATACATATATCCGTTCTATAAATTCGTTAAAATATATATATTCTACCCGTCAAGCGGAAGAAAACAAAAAAAACAATTTTTATTTAAACCTAAAAAAACAGAAGCACGCGTGGCCACAACAGTTAGCGGCCCAATAAAACTACAATTCCAGTTGAGATCGATGATGTTTCCAGTTCAAAATATGTTGTGAACATCTCTGGGTGCTCCTATGTGAGTAGGTGATGATGATAGAATTCGTGGTTTCTGAATGTGATAAATTATGAGAATAAAACATTTCGATAGAATTCGAATAAACCGATCATAATTGTTAAACTACATTTTAATTATCTTGACCTCATGGATAATTGAGGTAAATATTAAAGGTGAGTTGAGGAAGCGTCGGTTGAGGTAAGTTTATGTCTGGTTGAAGGGTACGTGATGATTTGTTTTATTCTTGCGATCAAGAGGGTGACGATGAATAAACCGAATGATGAAAAGAGGTTCTGAGCGTTTCGTTGCGATCTTATATAGAGCCTAGCGTGACACACATCTTATATATTAAAACAAACTTGTCGGTGGGTATGTCCGCCCGATAAATCGATATAAATATCAAATGTGAAACGCTGAAAACATCTTTTGCTCATTATCATCAGAAACCTCGAATCCTATCATCATCACCTTCTCCCATAAAAGTTGAGGAGATATTGTCATCGACACCCTCGAAGGTTATTCCCAATATGCTGATCTTGATATATCAACCTCAACTGAACTGATCTCAACTGAAGGTGACGTAAATTTTGTGCCACGGTGCCAATGTTTTTAATTTATTTATCTACATACATCGGGAATCATTAACATATACCACCATGAGAAAATTATGCTGAATTGCCAAACGGGATCAACCTTTTTCGACTTAACTTCTTTGTTTAAATCGATTCATTAGTTACGTACGGATCGAGTAAAATTATTTAAGCTACTGCTACAATTCACTACTGTTTAGAGGTCCGACTTAAATTCTTTGTTCAAATCGATTCTTTAATTACGGATCGGGTCAACTTATTTAAGCTACTGCAACGTTTCACTACTGAATCAATCTTTTTCGACTTAACTTCATTGTTTAAATCGAATCATTAATTACGGATCGGGTAAAATTATTTAAGCTACTGCTACAAATCACTACTGATTAGAGGTCCGACTTAAATTCTTTGACACCCTCAAAGGAGATTCCCTAAATTCACTGAACTGGGCATATCATTGACCTTAACTGACATTACCGTAATTGTTGTGCCACGGGTTCCAATGTTTCTGTTTCAATGTGGGAATAAAAGAGCTTTTTTCCCGTGATTATAACGGAATCATCAACACCTTTCGTCATGATTTTTTTCTCGCTAAACTGTTAAACGTAATCAGTTTTTTTCAAGTAAACTACTTTTGTTAATTTCAAAAGTCTAAAATTTCGTGTTCACGTGGTCGGGTAGAGTTTTTTCATCTAATGTTCACTACAAATTATCGGGTTGTTTCAAGAAATAATAAAAGGACCAGTTTTTACGAGGCGGTGCTTAAATATGATATTTCATGGATCAAAAACAAATTAATAATCTCCACGGGTTGTACTTTCGACTATTTTCCACGGGTTCTTTTACTGACTACTATTACCCTGTAGTTATACTGAGCGGGTATAAAGTTAGATTTAAAAAAGTCGGGTAAGTTTAACGGGTTGATATTGTGAGTTATACCTAGATTACCCCATATCGTGTAATCAGTGAAATATATTTTAGAAGTTGTCAACGCGAAATGTGGAAACAATATGTTTTATAAATAAAAGAAGCTGTATTGAGTTTAAAACTTGACGGGTTGCTCTAACTTTCTGACGGGTTTTTTGTTACAGTAATTTTGTCAATATACTAAACTCTAGACAAAAGCTTGAACAATCAACGGGTCGGGTTAAAACACAACCGAACAACAATTTTAATGGTATACAAAAATATATTTCATCGGGTTTAGTGCAGGAAAAGGTTATTATTTAACCTGATCGTCCGTTGCCCTGCAACGGGTTTACCCTAGTCTTATATATTAAAACAAACTTGTCGGTAGGTATGTCCGCCCGATAAATAGATATAAATATCAAAAGTGAAACGCTGAAAAACTCTTTATGTCATTTTCATGCAGAATCAAGAAATTTATAATCATCATCACCTTCTCTCATGAAAGTTGAGGAGATATTGTCATCGACACCCCCAAAGAAGATTCCCTCTATTCACTGAAAATATCAAAGGTCTTAACTAAAATTACCGCTAATTAAGGTCACGGATGCAAATGTTTCCATTTTAATCTTGGAAAAAAGCTTTGTGATTCATTTCATCCACCTCGGGAATCATCAACACCTTCCATCGCAGAAAAAATCTGTCAACTACTAAACGTGATCAACCTCAACTGAGATATCTTTAATCAAACAAAACGGGTCCTGTAGGTTTCCAACGGGACGGGTAAAAAATTACAATACATAATAGAAAAAAATAAGTGAGTCAATCAATCGTTTTTCCACGGTTTTTTTTAGTGTAATGCTAAACCTAAACTAACTTTACCATAAATATTTTTTAGAAAATTAAATCAGGATTTAACGGGTCGGGTGAGTTCAACGTTTATAATAACATATTGGGTCGGATACTCCTATGTATGTATAACATTACCTTATGAGTTTTCAACTGTTCGGGTATACTTTATGAAGAAAAGTAAGATGAGTTGGGATCTTCACGGGTGACAAACTTTTTTCCGGGTTTTCTCACTAAAACTATGTTAAAATAAATTTATCTCGGAACAATTTTTAACAGTCAACGGGTCGGTTTCGGGTGGATTAAACTGAGTTAAATGTTTTTATGATTTCCTACAAACGGTCATTACTAAACTTGATCCTCCGTTGCCCTGCAACGGGTTTACCCTAAACAATAAACTCCGAACTTAATGTATCGGGTAAGTATAATGTGTTGAAATCTCGGGTCGGGTAGCGAGTTTTCAACGGGGGGCTATGTGTTGTTTTTTCTAGAAATATTGTTAGAAGTTTTAACTTAGAACTACATAAATGCATGAATCAATGATAACTTGGGTTGCGGGTAATGGGTTTTCAACGGGAGGCTATTAATTGATCTTCTAGAAATAATGTTAGAAGTTCTAACTTAGAACTGTGAATCAATGATAACTTGGGTTGCGTAGCAACGGGTTCGTGGTACATATAACAAAGCTAATTTTGTATGTTGACGGGTTTACTTCGATAATATGTTTTGTAAACTTAACACTCAGTTGCGTAGCAACGGGTTTACCCTAGTCTATATATAAATTAGACAATGTATGTATGTGTGTCACGCTTTGGTATAAATAAAGCGAAAGAACAGCAAAAAACCTTTCGTTACTCGATGTCAGAATCAAAATAAATCATCACGTCCCCTTCAGTTGTTTTATAAATCTGACCTCTAACTCAACCGGCATTGACGGGTTGGAAATTCCTAATTACTCTTAATTGGTGTACTCAACTCTTATTGCGAAGTCATCAACACCCGTTCAACTGACTTTCAAACCTGAAACCTCAACATGCATGAAGGTCAGTCCTAATAATGGCCTTTCATGAACAATAGAATAATAATTCGTCTTTAACAAACGGTGCAATCATCAAAACCCTCCCATTCACTGAACTGGAAAATTGAAAGACGTTAACTAAAATGCCGCCTAATATTTTGGTAGTTCGAAATAAAAACGTTTTTAATTAAAAAAGATCGGGTAAATTTTGAATATTTCAACTGGTTTTAACCTTCACTACGAATTATCCGAAGATTCTAAGATTCTAATTGTTTTATACGGGATGGGTAAAACATGATTCTTCATTATAGAAAATAGCGGGTTAATTGAGTTTTTTCACGGGTCTTTTTTAGTGTGATCCCGGAGTTGATTTATAATTAAAACAACAAATATTTAAACAATAAACTCCGAACTTAGTGTGTCGGGTAAGTTTAATGTACTGAAATCTCGGGTCCGGTAGCGAGTTTTCAACGGGAGGGTATGTGTTGTTTTTTCTAGAAATATTGGTAGAAGTGCTAACTTAGAACTACATATATGAATCAATGATAACTTGAGTTGCATAGCAACAGGTTCGTGGTACATCGGGTGTACATCGATAATATCTATCTATCTATCTATAAATTAGACAGCCTCTTGATTGCAAGAAGAACACAACTCATCACATACCTTCTACACTTTATTGAATCACTTGAAATTTATTTCCAACAAAGATTGCAGTTATCATCCCCTCAAGTGACTGAACTCAACAACCAAAAAAATTCCAAGTAAACTGATGTGAAAAACTTAATTTTAATTCAAGTGTGTGTATTTTAGATTCGACATGTCTCATGAACTGGTGGTATGACAGACAAGACGGGTAATATTATTCAGCATTACTTTCTAATTATCAGTTTTGTTTGAATAATAAAATGAAATTATGCCAGCAGAGCAGTTAAATCAAGCTGAAAATTTCATTAAACCGTTTGATTTCAACGGGTTAAAATAACCTAATCTTATGAATGTTTGAATCTATTAACTTTATTTAAACTTTAGAAACTTTATAAATGGGTTAAATTCCATGTCTTTGAATGTAAAAAGTTTACTCTCAGTATGTTTGTATTACAGTTATTTAATTAACCGACGGGTTTACACAATGTTTTTTTAGGATAGTTGATTTTTGTTAACTTAAGAAACAGTTGCGTAGCAACGGGTTTACCCTAGTACAAACAAACAAACAAACATGGATTTTAAATAATAAGATAGACTAGGGTAAACCCGTTGCTACGCAACTGTGGATTATGTTTAAATAACTCAACTATTGTATTTAAACTCAGACAAACCTATCGATTCGTTCATTAGCTTCTCTTTAGCCCAGGAAATCATGAGATGCATGAGGATGCGATAATTTACGTGTACCCGTTTAATTGAATATCTACAAAATCCCATTGACCGGGCCCATTGAAATTAGTTTATATCATCAACTACTTTAATCTATTTTAGCTGAACGTTGGTAAATATCATACACACTTTTCAACAACACAACCCGTTTTTACAAATTTATCTGTCATACATAACATAGAGCATCATTATATGGGTTATTTATAGCTTAACTTAAAATTTCATTACATTTAATTTAATCGACCCATTTAATTTTCACACTGACTTGTTCAAACTGCAATCCTAAGATTAGTTCAAGTTACAGTGAGAATACCCGTGAATAAGTTAGAGCCACCCGTGAAGTTATACACTATTTATTAATTAGTCTTCGTTCATATATTCGTTATATATGTATATTCGTTCAAATATATATATTTTACCCGTCCTGTGGAAAACAAAAAAAAACAATTTTTCTTTAAACCTAAAAACATTAGCACCCGTGGCCGCAACAGTGAACGGCACAATAAAACTACATTCCAGTTGAGATCAATGATTTTTCCAGTTCAATCTTCGAACATCTTTGGGTGCTCTTATGTGAGTGAGTAGGTGATGATGATAGAATTCGTGATTTCTGAATGTGATTAATTTTGAGAATGGAACATTTCGATAGAATTCGAATAAACCGATCATAAATGATAAACTACATTTTAATTATCTTGACCTCATGGATAATTAAGGTCCATTAAAGGTGAGTTGAGAAAGCGTCAAGCGGTTGAGGTAAGTTTTTGTAATGTTGAAGGGTATGTGATGATTTGTTTTAATCTTTCGATCAGGAGGGCGACGATGAATAAACCAATGGGTTCCAAATGATAAAAAGAGGTTCTGAGCGTTTGGTTTCGATGTTATATACGGCAGAGCGTGACACACAAACAAACGGACATGGATTTTAATTACTAGGGTGAACCCGTTGCTACGCAACTGTTTATTAATTGCACTAAACTCAACTATTGTTGCAAACTCAGACAAAACCCGTCGACTCATTCATTAGCTTATCTTTAGCCCATTTACAGGAAATTATCATTTGCAAGTTTGTTCGATAATCAATCCCTATTTTTTGAGTATTAAAAATATAACTTCTTTATTCAGTTGAAATTACTCCTCCCCGTTGAAATTAGTTTAATTCATCCGTTACTTTAATCTATTTAGCTTAATGGCTTATGATCATTGATATTTCAACATCGGTAAATATTATTTCGAAGAAATCTTTCATGAATGTTAAATTAGATTTTGATCTTCACCTCACTGATAACTGAGGTACATACACATCGAAGTGCGATCGAGGCACCATGTTATTTATGTTCAGTTCTGGAAATGTTGTTAATCGATTGGGAGGGTGTCGATGATTTTTCTTCATTAAACCATCGAATCTTCGAATACACATGAACTAAAAACGTTTTTCATAAAATTTATTCAAAAGTTTTGTGGTCCGTAAATTCAGCTATTTGAGGAGGGTGAAGATGATTGCAACCTTTGTTGAGAAAAAATAATCAGTGAACGAAATAAAAAAATTAATGGATCGCAATTATCATGACCTTACCTAATAATTATGGCCTTAGCCTCGGTTGAGGTACATACATTCTGGTCAGGTTGAAGGGAAGGCGATGATTTATTTCGTTGTTTTCATGAAGTAATGAAAGGTTTTTTAGAGTTCTTTCGCGATATTTATACTAAAAGCGTGACAGACAGACATCGTCTAATTTATATATAGATAGATATAGACTAGGGTAAACCCGTTGCTACGCAACTGAGTGTTAAGTTTACAAAAAATATTATCGAAGTAAACCCGTCAACATACAGAATTAGCTTCGTTATATGTACCACGAACCCGTTGCTATGCAACTCAAGTTATCATTGATTCATAGTTCAAGTTATAAACTTCTAACAATATTTCTAGGAAAACATTGTATAGCCTCCCGTTGAAAACTCGCTACCCGACCCGAGATTTCAATACATTAAACTTACCCGACACGTTAAGTTCGGAGTTTATTGTCCAAATATTTGTTGTTTTGAGATTAATTCAACTCCAGGAACACACTAAAAAGGACCCGTGGAAAAAATCAAATAACCCGCTCTTTTCTATAATGAAGAATCATGTTTTACCCATCCCATATAATACAATGAGGACCTTCGGATAATTCGTAGTGATGGAAGACCAGCTGAAATATTCAAATTTTACCCGATCTTCTTTAATTAAAAAAGTTTTTATTTCGAACTTCCACAATATTAAGCGGCATTTTAGTTAAGGTCTTTCAGTTTTCCAGTTCAGTGAATGGTAGGGTATTGATGATTTCACCGTTTGTTAAAAACGAATCATTGCGTCAATCAATAAAATTGCCCATGAAAGGCCATTACTATGACCTTCAGGAATGTTGAGATTTCAGTTTTGAAAATCAGTTGAACGGGTGTTGATGACTTCGTAATAAAAGTTGAGTTAACCAATTGAGAATAATTATGAAATCCAACACGTTAATGCCTGTTGAGTTAGAGGTCAGATTTGAAAAACAACTGAAGGGGACGTGATGATTTATTTTGATTCTTCTGACATCAAGTAATAAAGGTGTTTTAATGTTGTGTTCTGGTATTTATACTGAAGCGTGACACACACACAAACCGACATACATACATTGTATAATTTATATATAGACTAGGGTAAACCCGTTGCTACGCAACTGTTTGTTAAATTTACAAAGCTAACTATTTTAGAATATATCATAACCCGTTGTTTAAATAAGTTAAACTTGCCCGATTCATTAAAATCTGACTTACATTTTTGTTTGGATGTTCGTTCAAAATACAAAATTACAGTAATCAAAAGTACGTTACATCAATTACATTACATTACAAAATCCGTGTAAAAAATCAGAGCAACCCGTGAAAATTGAACAACTTAATAGCGCCTATTTTGCCATCCAGAGGGTGACGATGATTTTTCCAAGTTTCCCAACAAATGAAGAAAGAGTTTGAGAGAGTTATTTTGTTACTTTTATACTAAAAAAGCGTGACATACACACATACACACATCGTCTAATTTATATATAGACTTCAAACCTAAAAACGTGAGCACCCGTGGCCACAACAGTTAGCGGCATATTAAAACTACAATGCCAGTTGAGATGAACGATTTTCCAGTTCAAAATATGGGGAACATCTTTGGTTACTCTCACATACATCTGTGAGTATGTGATGGTGATAAAATTCGTAGTTTCTGAATGTGATTAATCATGAGAGTGAAACATTTCGATAGAATTCTAATAAACCGATCATAAATGTTAAACTACATTTTAATTATCTTGACCTCTTGGATAATTGAGGTACATTAAAGTTGAGTTGAGGAAGCGTCGGTTGAGGTAAGTTTTTGTCATGATGAAGGGTATGTGATGATTTGTTTTAATCTTTTGATCAGGAAGGTGGTGACGATGATTAAACCAATTGGTTCCAAATGATAAAAAGAGGTTCTGAGCACTTCGTTTCGATCTTATATAGAGCAGAGCGTGACACACATACATACACACAAACGGACATGGATTTTAATTATATAGACTAGGGTAAACCCGTTGCTACGCAACTGTGGATTAATTAAAAAAAACTCAACTACCGTATTTAAACTCAGACAAACCTATCGGTTTGTTCATCAGCTTCTCTTTAGCCCAGGAAATCATTAGATCCATGATGGTGCGATAATTTATGTATCCCCGTTTATTTGAATATCGACATAACTTTTTTGCTAGTGTAAACCTGACCCGTTGAAATGTGATCCATTTTAGCTGAACGCAACTAAATTTTATACACCCTGTTCAATAAGACAACCCGTTTTTTTGAAATTATCTGTCATACATAATGTAGAGCAGAGCATAACATGGGTAATTTATAACTATTCTGAAAATTTCATTAGATTTATTATTTTTACCCGTCTCGTGGAAAACCAATAAACCAAATTTTATTTAAACCTAAAAACATACAGGAAGCACCCGTGGCCACAACAGTTAGTGGCACAATTAAACTACAACTCCAGTTAAGGTGAATGATGTTTCCACTTCAAAATATGGGAAACATCCTTGGGTGTCGATGACAACTTTTATGTGAGTAGGTGGTGATGATAGAATTCGTAGATTCTGATTGTGATTAATTATGAGAATGAAACATTTCGATTAAACCGATCATAAATGTTGAACGACATTTTAATTATCTTGACCTCATCGATAATTGAGGTACATACATTGGAGGTGAGTTGAGGCATCATGTTGTGTTTGGTTCTGGAAATCGGTGTCAATTCATTGGGGAGGTGATGATGATTATTTCTCATTGAACTTTTAATCATAGTTCGATTTTTTTAAATAAATGATCGAAAGAGTTTTTGAGCGATGCATCGCTGCTATTTAAGCGCTTTGAGTAGACATACAAAGATACATCTTCTACTATTTTATATACTAGGGTAAACCCGTTGCTACGCAACTGTGGATTAAGTTTACAAAACTCAACTATCGTGTTCAAACTTAAACAAACTTATCGATTCGTACATTAAGTTCTCTTTAGCCCAGGAAATCTGAGATGCACGATGATGCGATAATTTATGTATCCCAGTTTAATTGAATATCTACATATTTTTTTAGCCAGTGTAACTTACCTGACCCGTTGAAATTAGTTTATTTCATCCACTACAATAATCTATTTTAGCTGAACGGTGTAAATATTTATACACCCTGTTCAACAACACAACCCGTTTTTTCACGAATGTATCTGTCATACATAATGTAGAGCATAACATGGGTAATTTATAACTTATCTGAAAATTTCATTCCATTAAAACTCGTTCATTAGCTTCTCTTTAGCTCATTTACAGGAAATTATCATATGTACGCTGACGCGATAATAAATAACTAACCCCTGTTTTTTGAGTATCAATATAATTTCTTTATTCAGTTGAAATTACTCACCCGTTGAAAATAGTTTTTTTTCATCCATTACTTTAATAATCTATTTTAGCTTAACGGCGTGTAGTTTTACACACCCTTCTCCACAACACAACACGTCGTTTGATTGAATACGTACATATGTACGGTAATACATAACTTAACTGAATTTTCAATACATAAAATTTACCCGACCCAGTAGACTTGTGTTTTTGTTTAAAAACTGTTTTCCTAAGATTAATTCAAATTACAGTATGAACTCTGAGAAAAAACCCTATCACCCAGTGTTTTTCGTTCATAAAATAAATTATTGTCACACGTCCCGTTTCATACCCAAAACGATTTTTTTTCAATTTTTTTTAGAACAGAAACAGTTAAATTAGTTTTTAATTGTTTTCACCTGACGGATAATTGAGGTATGTACATACATCGAAGTGAAAGCAACATGTTATGTTATGTTCAGGAAATGGTGTTTATCGATTGGGAGGGTGGTGATGATTTTTCTTCATTGAACCTTCAAATCTTCAAATACAAAGAACATGAACTAAAACGTTTTTCTTAAAGTTTACTCGAAAGTTTTGTTGTCCGTAAGTTCAGTAATTTGAGGAGGGTGCTGATGATGATTGCAACTTTTTTGAGACGAAATAATTAGTGAATGAAATAAATAAAAAATTGATGGGTCACAATTATCATAACCTCACCGAAATATAACATGACCTTAGCCTCGGTTGAGGTACATACATTCTGGTCAGAATGAAGGGAAGGCGATGATTTATTTCGTTGTTTCCATGAAGTAATAAAAGGTTTTTAGTGTTCTTTCGTGATATTTATACTAAAGCGTGACAGACAGACAGACATACATACATACATCGTCTAATTTATATATAGACTAGGGTAAACCCGTTGCAAAGCAACGGAATCTTAATTATCTGCATTTAACTAACAATACAAATTTTCTACAAATCTATTTTTTTTGTTTTCAAAATCGTTGCTGCGCAACTGAGAGTATTACCCGTAAGTAAAGAATTCCAACAAACTTTTTATTTTATCTGTGATGTAACATAACCTAAAATTAGAGTGGTCAACAACCAAATTTAATGTTGTGAATATACCCGTTACTTCTCAACAAACTCAGTCACAACAGCTATTGTTTTGTGTTATTTGTTAACTCAACCCGTCTCAGTGAACCCCAAAAAATATATATTTTGAACTGTTATTACCCGTCCCATCGAGATGCACTCTCTCAAGCCCGTTAATTACAAAGCTTACGAATCGTAATCAGTACTGTTAACATAACCCGAACCCGTCCAGTATAATCCAAGTTATGTGAATTGATAAAAATCCTAAAAATTGGTTCACTGTTATCACCCGTCCGGTGAAGATCTAACACCCGTTCAATAAAAACCCAAGTCATGTCGCAGTTCAGTTGACGGGACATGTGAGGTGGTGTTGATGACTTTCATTGTTGAGGGTGATTTTTTGCAATAAGCTTCTGGTTCCGAATTTTGACCCGCACCGTTAATTATGACCTACATAATTACTGGTTGAGATGGCTTTTTTATTTGCTAAAAGGTCGTTTAAATGAGGGGTACGTCATGATTGGTTTTGATGTTAATGAGTATGTTGTATCGTTGAGGAGTTCAGTACGGGTTGCGACTGAGAGAGTGTTGATGACAATTTAAATTTTAATTCATCGATAGAGGGTGATGATGAATAAAAATCCTTCGTAAAAATGGCAAAAAGAGGTTTTGAACATTTCATTTCTGATATTTATACTCAGCGTGACAGACACACGGACATGGATTTTAATATATTAGATATAGACTAGGGTAAACCCGTTGCTACGCAACTGTGGATTGATTTAAAAAACTCAACTACCGTATTTAAACTCAGACAAACTTATCGGTTTGTTCATCAGCTTCTCTTTAACCCAGGAAATCATTAGATCCATGATGGTGCGATAATTTATGTATCCCCGTTTAATTGAATATCGACATAACTTTTTTGCTAGTGTAAATCTGACCCGTTGAAATGTGATCCATTTTAGCTGAACGGAATTGAGTTTTTTAACACCCTGTTCAATAAGACAACCCGTTTTTTTGAATTTATCTGTCATACATAATGTAGAGCAGAGCATAACATGGGTAATTTATAACTATTCTGAAAATTTCATTTGATTTATTATTTTTACCCGTCTCGTGGAAAACCAAAAACCAAAGTTTATTTAAACCTAAAAACATACAGGAAGCACCCGTGGCCACAACAGTTAGTGGCACAATAAAACTACAATTCCAGTTAAGGTAAATGATGTTTCCACTTCAAAATATGGGAAACATCCTTGGGTGTCGATGACAACTTTTATGTGAGTAGGTGGTGATGATAGAATTCGTAATTTCTGATTGTGATTAATTATGAGAATGAAACATTTCGATTAAACCGATCATAAATGTTGAACGACATTTTAATTATCTTGACCTCATCGATAATTGAGGTACATACATTGAAGGTGAGTTGAGGCATCATGTTGTGTTTGGTTCTGGAAATCGGTGTCAATTCATTGGGGAGGTGATGATGATTATTTCTCAATGAACTTTTAATCTTAGTTCGATTTTTTAAAATAAATGATCGAAAGAGTTTTTGAGCGATGCATCGCTGCTATTTAAGCGCTTTGAGTAGACATACAAAGATACATCTTATATACTAAAACACTAGGGTAGGTATGTTTGTTTGTATGTCCGCAAGTCAATAGGTATAAATATCAAAAGTGAAACGCTGAAAAACTCTTTTATTAATTTCTTTCCACGAGTGTAATCATCATCACCTTCTTTCACAAAAGTTGAGGAGAGATGGTCATCGACACCCTTGAAGGGTGTTCCCAATATGCTGATCTGGAAATACCAACCTCAACTGAACTGACCTCAACTGAAGGTTTCGTAAAAGTTGTACCACGGGTGCCAATCTTTCTAATTTGTTCATCTATATCGGGAATCATTAACCACCATGGAAAAAATATGCCGAACTGCTGAACGGGATTATATTTTTCAGCTGAAGATCTGTGTTCAAATCAATTATTTAAGAACGGGTCGGGTCAAGTTATTTAAGCTGCTACTACTCTTCACTACTGATTAAGGGTCGGGTGATGAGGTTGGGTCAAGTTAGTTAAGCTATTACTGCTTTTCAGTACTGATTAGAGGTCGGGTAATGAGATAAAAAATGCTATGCTTTTCAACGAGCGGGTGAAAAGAGTATAGTTTATTGATGAACAGCAGGCGCTAAAAAGTTGTTAAAAACGTTTATGGGTGGCTCTGATTTTTTTCCACGGGTTTTTATCACTGTATTTTTGAATTTCAACTTATCTCACGACAAGTCAGACTAAACAAGCTTAACTTAACAACAAACTTTCATATTATGTAATGAAAAAAATCATTAATTCATTTTAACGGGTCGGGTCATGTTATTCAGGCTACGACTACTCTTCACTTCTCATTAGATTTCGGGTAATGAGATAAAAATAGGCTATGGTTTTCAACGGGACAAGTGAAAAGATCAGAGTTTATTGACGAAAAATAGGCGCTCAAAAATGTTACTTTCATGGTTGGCTGTGTGTTTTTTCCACGGTTTTTTATTACTGTAATTATGTATTTGAACTTATCTTGAAATAATTCAAATTATTATAGCTTATCTTCATTGCAGATTATCATGTCAGGCCACGGATTAAAAAGATGTTAGGCATTACCAATGAGACTGTAAAAAAACGGTAAGCCATGAAGGAAAAACAAGTGGTGGGATGTTTTTTAATTACAGGTGGCTTTAAAATATTCCACGGGTTTTCTCACTGTAATTATGTAATTTGAACTGATATGAAAATAAAAACGTAAACAATTAAGTCAGATTTAAATGGATCGGGTAAATTTAACGTATTTAAACAACGGGTTATATCGGCGGGTTTGTTCGAATAATAATCTTTGATAACTTAACAGACAGTTGCGTAGCAACGGGTTTACCCTAGTCTTATCTATATATAAATTAGACGATGTCCGTCTGTCTGTCACGCTTTCAGTATAAATATCGCGAGAGAACACTAAAAAACCTTTCATTACTCCATGGAAACAACGAATTAAATCATCGCCTTCCCTTCAACCTGACCATAATGTATGTACCTCAACCGAGGCTAAGGCCATGATAATTAGGTAAGGTCATGCTAATTGCGATCCTCAATTTTTTTATTTCATTCACTGATTATTTCTTCTCAACAAAGGTTGCAATCATCAGCACCCTCATCGAATGACTAAACTTACAGACCAAAAAACTTTCGAGTGAACTTTATGAAAAACGTTTTTATTTCATGCTTTTGAATTTGAAGATTCGAAGGTTCAATGAAGAAAAATCATCGCCACCCTCCCAATCGATTAACACCAATTCCTGAACTAAACATAACATGGTGCCTCCTCTTCGATGTATGTACATATGTACCTCAGTCAGGAATGTATCAGCACCTACTCTCATAAAAGTTCATTAGAAACGGTCATCGACATTCCCGCAGATATACTCCCATTTACCGAACTGGAATTATCAATGATCTTAACAAAGATTGACGGTAATTATTGTGCCCACGGGGTCAGATGTTTTATGAACGATTTCTTTGAAACTTTCATACTTTATCACATTCAGAAATGCCGAAGTCGATTATCAGCACCTAATTTTTTTGTATTGAAATTTCAGTTAAGTTATAAATTACCGTACATATGTACATATGTACATATGTACGTATACAATCTAACAACGGGTTATAATGTGGAAAGGGTGTGTAAAACTTCACGCCGTTAAGCTAAAATAAATATAAAAAAGTAATGGATGAAATAAACTAATTTCAACGGGTGGGTAATTTCAATTGTAAAAAAAATATATTACTCAAGAAAAAAAACAGGGATTAATTATCGCACCACCGTTTATATGATAATTTCCTGTAAATGAGCTAAAGATAAGCTAATGAATGATTCGATGGGTTTTGACTGAGTTTCAGTACAATAGTTGAGTTTGGGACAATTAAATAAACAGTTGCGTAGCAACGGGTTTACCCTAGTATACTAAAACACTAGGGTATGTTTGTTTGTATGTCCGCAAGTCAATAGGTATAAATATCAAAAGTAAAACGCTGAAAAACTCTTTTATTAATTTTTTTCCACGAGTGTTATCATCATCACCTTCTTTCATAAAAGTTGAGGAGAGATGGTCATCGACACCCTTGAAGGCTGTTCCCAATATGCTGATCTGGAAATACCAACCTCAACTGAACTGACCTCAACTGAAGGTGCCGTAAAATTTGTGCCACGGGTGCCAATCTCTCTAATTTGTTCATTTATACATCGGGAATCATCAACCACCATGGAAAAAATATACTGAACGGGATCATATTTTTCAATTGAAAATCTGTGTTCAAATCAATTCATTAATGATGGGTCGGGTCAAGTTATTTAAGCTACTACTACTCTTCACTACTGATTAGAGGTCGGGTAATGAGGTCGGGTCAAGTTATTTAAGCTACTACTACTCTTCACTACTGATTAGAGGCCGGGTAATGAGATGAAAAATGCTATGGTTTTCAACGAGCGGGTGAAAGGATTATAGTTTATTAATGAAACGTAGGCGCTAAAAAGTTGTTAAAAACGTTTATGGGTGGCTCAGACTTTCTTCCACGGGTTTTTATTACTGTATTTTTGTATTTGAAATTATCTTACGACAAGTCAGATTAAACAAGCCTAACTTAACAACAGATTTTCATAATATGTAATGAAAAAATCATTAATTCATTTTTAACGGGTCGGGTCATGTTATTCAAGCTACTACTACTCTTCACTACTGATTAGAGGTCGGGTAATGAGATAAAAATAGGCTATGGTTTTCAACAGGACAAGTGAAAAGATAATAGTTTATTGACGAAAAATATGCGCTCAAAAGTTGTTACTTTCATGGTTGACTGTGTGGTTTTCCACGGGTTTTAATAACTGTAATTATGTATTTGAACTTATCTTAAGACAATTCAAATTATTCAAGCTTATCTGCTTTACAGATTATCATGTCAGGTGATGGATGAAAAAAATATGTTAGGCGTTACCAACGGGACTGTAAACAACGGTATTCCATGAACGAACAACAAGTGGCGGCATGTTTGAAATTACAGGTGGCTTCAAAATATTCCACGGGTTTTCTCACTGTAATTATTTAATTTGAACTAATATCAAAATGAAAACGTAAACAATTAAGTCAGATTTTAATGGATCGGGTAAGTTTAACGTATTTAAACAACGGGTTATATCGGCGGGTTTGTTCGAATAATAATCTTTGATAACTTAACAGACAGTTGCGTAGCAACGGGTTTACCCTAGTCTTCTACTATTTTATATATATAGACTAGGGTAAACCCGTTGCTACGCAACTGTGGATCATGTTTAAAAACTCAACTATTGTATTTAACGTAACTTAAAATTTCATAACATTTAATTTAATCGATTTGACTCTAATTTCCCACTGACTTGTTCAAATTGTTGTCCTAAGATTAGTTCAAGTTACAGTGAGAATAACCGTGGAAAAACTTAGAGCCACCCGTGAATTTAAACACATATTATTAATTAGTCTTTGTTCATATATCCGTTACATATATTCGTTCAAATATACAAAGATATTTTACCCGTTCCGTGAAAAACCAACTTTTATTCAAACCTAAAAACGTAAGCACCCGTGGCCACAACAGTTAGCGGCACATTAAAACTACAATGCCAGTTGAGATGAACGATTTTCCAGTTCAAAATATGGGGAACATCTTTGGTTACTCTCACATACATCTGTGAGTATGTGATGGTAATAAAATTCGTAGTTTCTGAATGTGATTAATCATGAGAATGAAACATTTCGATAGAATTCTAATAAACCGATCATAAATGTTAAACTACATTTTAATTATCTTGACCTCTTGGATAATTGAGGTACATTAAAGTTGAGTTGAGGAAGCGTCGGTTGAGGTAAGTTTTTGTCATGTTGAAGGGTATGTGATGATTTGTTTTAATCTTTTGATCAGGAAGGTGGTGACGATGATTAAACCAATGGGTTCCAAATGATAAGAAGAGGTTCTGAGCGTTTCGTTTCGATCTTATATAGAGCAAAGCGTGACACACATACATACACACAAACGGACATGGATTTTAATTATACTAGGGTAAACCCGTTGCTACGCAACTGAGTGTCAAGTTTGCAGAAAATATTATCGAAGTAAACCCGTCAACATACAAAATTAGCTTCGTTGTATGTACCACGAACCCGTTGCTATGCAACTCAAATTATCATTGAATTATAGTTCAAGTTGAAACTTCTAACAATATTTCCAGAAAAAAACAATATATTGCCTCCCGTTGAAAACTCGCTCGAGATTTCAATACATTATTAACTTATCCGACACACTAAGTTCGGCGTTTATTGTCCGAATATTTGTTGTTTTGGGATTAATTCAACTCCAGGAACACACTAAAAAGGACCCGTGGAAAAAATCAAATAACCCGCTAATTTCTATAATGAAGAATCATGTTTTACCCATTCCGTATAGAACAATTAGGATCTTCGGACAATGAAGGAAGACCAGCTGAAATATTCAAACTTTCCCCGATCTTTTTTAATCTTAAATTTTTTTATTTCGAACTACCACAGTATTAAGCGGCATTTCAGTTAAGGTCTTTAAGTTTTCCAGTTCAGTGAATGGGAGGGTATTGATGATTGCACCGTTTGTTAAAAATGAATCATTGCGTGAATCAATAGAATTGCTCATGAAAGCCCATTATTATGACCTTCAGGAATGTTTAGATTTCAGGTTTGAAAATCAGTTGAACGGGTGTTGATGACTTCGTAATAAAAGTTGAGTAAACCAAGTGAGAGTAATTATGAACTTCCAACACGTCAATGCCGGTTGAGTTAGAGGTCAGATTTGAAAAACAACTGAAGGGGATGTGATGATTTATTTTGATTCTGACATCGAGTAATAAAAGGTGTTTTAATGTTCTTTCCTGGTATTTATACTGAAGCGTGACACACACACAAACCGACATACATACATTGTCTAATTTATATATAGACTAGGGTAAACCCGTTGCTACGCAACTGTGGTTTATGTTTAAATAACTCAACTATTGTATTTAAACTCAGACAAACCTATCGATTCGTTCATTAGCTTCTTTTTAGCCCAGAAAATCATGAGATGCATGAGGATGCGATAATTTACCTGTACCCGTTTAATTGAACTAGGGTAAACCCGTTGCTACGCAACTGAGTGTTAAGTTTACAAAAAATATTATCGAAGTAAACCCGTCAACATACAATATTAGCTTCGTTATATGTACCACGAACCCGTTGCTATGCAACTCAAGTT
>OZ038443.1:27327983-27435397 GCA_964036265.1 Daptonema setosum
TAGTTGTCCAAATGTCAGGTCAAACAAAGATGGTTTCTGAAAGGAGGTACCATTGAGGTAACAAGGTAACATGAAACCCTGGTAGGCTATACCTCAATGATAAATTTTTTGACATGAAAATAATACTCATTCGGTTAATGTTTATAACCTTTTCTCTATTTCAGTTTCTGGTACAACGGCTATGCTGCAATGCGAGGCAGCCACCGTACTTGGCTCACTGGCCAAGGGCTCCAACGTGCACGTCGGAATGCTCGTCAACGGAGGTGCCATTCAAGCTCTGACTTTTGGTTTGTAATTTTTATTCGCATTCTAATTAAAATTTTACTGAACAGCCTGTAATATAATGATTTTGAATTGAAAGCTAATGATCTGTTTTCATATTTTACAGTTATGAATTTGGTATTATTATTACCTGGTTAATGGGTTACGAACACACAACAATAAAGGTGTAAACACCAACGGTTTTAGGGAACCGCACACTGAGACAATAAGCAAGCGAATATACCAAGGCTTTCAGGTATATTTCATTAATAGATGTGCAAAACGTGAGAATGATAAATGCGAAAGTATGAATCAACAAAACACCCGGACACCGAACTTTTATGAAAACGTGACTTGACAATTTTAGCTTTTCCAATAACTTCTCACACGAAACAGAAAACTCAACAAACAACGGGCGGTCGGTCCTACTCTTGATTATTTCCAATCTTGAAACTTTCTTTCAAACACCAAGACTTCAAAACTTGTCAAACTTCAGGAAACTGCAATCTTCCGAAACCAAAAACAGCACACGATCAAAACCACCGACTCGGAACCCGACACACAACGAACTGAATGATAAAATGTAAATGTGCAGAAAATGTCACCGAAATTGCATACTAATCCCCTAAAGGGGTCAAAATAAGAACACAACGCGTCACCCTCAAAGATGCAACACAAAATCATATATCAATATAAATCATATGTAGCTGCAGGCAGCAACCAGCCACGCGTACACAAGCGATGTGCGGATGAACGAACACGAGCACCTGGGAAAGCAAGCAAACCAAACGACACGTGCGTGGATAAACTGCAATTAGAAAACGTTAAACATAGGAAATAACACAAGCTAAAGCATAGCACACAACATATAAAGCACAGCAACACAACATGTTATATTAAAACAATAACATAGACCATAATACATAAGCGACATACAGCATAAATATTATACGTTATTGTGACGATAACCAATGTGCAGAACACCATGCACCCCCCATATCCTTACTCCTCCCCCTGTCCACAGTCGAATTCCTGCATCACGAAGCTCCGATCGCGGTACGGTTGTCTCTGCCATGGCTTAAATCTCTGCGCTCGCCAGTCCATGTCGCTTTCAGAACTCCCAAAGCTGTCACTCAGTCGATCTCCATATCCACGATTGTCTTTTTTCCACGGCTTATACGACTCTTGACGATGATACTGTTGCGCGCGAACACTCGGGTTGTTGTTGATACCACCGCGATAGCCTTGATTCCGTGATCCACGGTCGTGATCCCTGGCCTTGTGTCCAACTCCTGAGCACGTAAAACATCGAACTTTCCTCAATCGCGCTCTCCATGGCTTCCTGACGTCATACGCATTCATCCTCTGCTGCACCATCGGCATCCTCGTTTCATTCACGCGTTCATACGGCATCACATAGTCGTCTCTCAGCACCTTCTTGACATCATACATCTTCTCCTGCGGCTGCACGTACTCACTGACAGGTTTGTTCACCGCCGAACATCGATCATTCCCTCCCCCTGTCCACGAACTTGGTCGACTTGTTACAGGTTTCACATCATCCTTTCTTGCTGGACAGCACATCGCATGACCTGATTGCTTCACGGCAGCCACGAGCCTCGACGCTTCTCTGTTCCCCAGGAAATCCGTTCCGTCTGGTCCAATCAACTGCATGCCCATCATCTTCATCAGCGGACATCCGATCAACACTTCATGATCCACAACCTCAGTAATGTGAAACACACCCTTAATGTTGCCCCATCCTGGCCATGTCACCTTCACCACTGCCTCCCCATAACACTTCATTTCAGCTCCCTGCACGTCCCTCAACGGCGTCTGGCACACAGTCATCCTGGCTCCTACTTTCTTCGCCATCTTCGGTGTCATCAGATTACATCCCGCTCCTGTATCCAGCATGCATTCATTGCCATCCACCTCGATATCGCCAATCTTGACTTTAGGTACCCTCGGTTTATCATTTGCTGACACTGCCTTCACTGCTAAACGCACAACGCTGATCGTATTACTGCTGGACGACTCCTGGACGTGTTCACTTGGCTTGTTGACAGCATTCTGGTAGCTTGATGCGCACACTTGATCGCTCTCACTGACATCATACCGATTCTGGTGACCATACACTGCCCTGACATCACTTCCACCTCCCCGTGGCGCATTGCCATTCCACCCTTGTCTCTGTTGACTGCTCCTGTTGTACCCTTGATCACCCTGCTGGTACCACCCATTGTTGTTCTCATACTCTCGACCCCATCTGCCTTGATTCGGCTGATTCTGCTGCCCCGGTGCTGACCTCCAGTTATTGTATGTGGCTCTCGTCTTGTGTGGGCAGAACGCCTGCTTGTGGCCAATACCATTACACCCGAAACACCTCGGACCCTGTTGACTCACGGCTGCTACCCTGTTGCTACGCTGCGTACAACTGCTGGCGATGTGGTCTGTGTACCTGCGGCAGGTTGTACACCAACTGTCATTTTCACTCTCTCTGCGCTGCGGAACCTGCTCACCCCTACTCACTGGCGGCCCTCTGCCTTTGCCCCGCTTCTCTTCGACTTCTTCCTGCTTCGCCAACTCTTCCACGATGTCATGGAAGCATCTACCTTGATCAGCTGACACCCCGGCTCGCACGCCAAAATCCTCTCTCTTCAACCCATCGCTCAATCTGGCTTTCAATGCTGACTCTCTGGACGTCCAGTCATCGTACGGACACAGTTGCTGTAGGACACCCGCGTAGTCCAGGACATTCTCATCTGCCAGTTGCTCTCTATTCACGAAGATTGCCATCTTCTGCTCTTTGGTCTGGTGTCGCCTGTAGTTCCTCTCGAGATGTTGCAGTGCGTCGCGCCACGTTGGTCTGTACAGCTGCTTGGTGTAGTGTTTCAATGCCTGACCTGTTAGGCGTCTCTTCAGGTGACTCAGCTTCAACTCTTCTGGCACTTCATCTTTGTCCACGTTACGCAGCAGGTCTGTCATCCACTCGCTAAACTTCACCCTGTTGCCGTCGAACTTGTCAAATATGTCACTGTTGAGTCTTCTCTCTTCTGCTCTTTGCCTGTCTTTGATGAGCTCATTCGCTAGCACCTCTACAGCTGACGCCTGACTCGGTACCGGTGTGACAGTCTGGTGCTCTGCCTTCGTATCCCGATTCACCCCACTCTGACTGTCTCTCACTGCTCTGTTGATCATCGGTGTTGAATGCATGTTCACTCCCAGGGATGGCGCTCGTTGACTGTCTTCATCGTCACTGACATCATACCACTCGCTTCGGTCCGCTTGCTGCACGTCATTGGCTAACGACTGTCTTCTGTTTTGAGTCTCATTGATGATGTTTCGATTCCACGGCACCGCGTCGACTGCTACGAAGATTCGATCCAGCGCTTTCCCAATCCATAATACTTGAAGTGCCGCTGGTGCCTTTGCATTAGGTGACCTTGGCAATCTTGTTCCTGCCGCTACCAGTGCATCAAATGAACGCACCAACTCCTTGATGTGCACCTTCATCCTCAGTAAGCTGTCGAGGTCCTCCGATATGACAGTCACGTACTCTTCCACTTCTTCTCTTGTAGCCATGAACACCCCTACATCATCGTTGTTGACTGGCTGGTGACTCGCTTCACCCACATTGTCGCCGTTGACTGACATCGTACACACACACACGTTATAATAAATACTGATAATACTACAACACACTATTAGTATACAGACTAATATGTACTACACACAAATGCTGAAATAGATATAACGTTAATAAAGCACACTATTGTATACTACACGCAATACAATACTACGCAATAATGCTGGAATTAATATAACCTAGTATAAGGCGTACCAATGTATGCTACACAGACTGACAATAATACTAGAGTCTAGTAAAACATTAATGAAGCGCACTAATTATTTATGACACACACTTGAAATTTCTGGTAATAATGCTAACAATAGTTGCTACACTATATAATTAATTAATAACGATAGCTGGTACTCGCTACAATATAATATAGATATACTGCACACTATATACTGGGTGACTATAAAATACTTAAACACAGCGAGTTTACTCTAGTCAATATTAATGCAATTTAATGACACCGTTCATTGGTCGATTCTTAATGAACGCACTCTTATGTAGACCTAGTAGTACCCAATAGATGTACTACTCCAACAATTTAATAATTATGCAACAACAATATACAGGTACCGATTAATCAAATACTATTATACGCAATAATACTCAATATGCAGCAACGTTCTCACACGATTTCAGTAATACACTATACAATAATTCACACTTTCAATTATTCCATATGCATTCACTTCACAATAATATAGAATACACTATAAGTTCAATTTACTACACAAGCATACAATCAACAATTAGTGCATTTACTCGGTGGGGTTTACGCAGTATAGTTTATGTACCAGTTCAGTCAACAACTTTACTCAGACACGAGATTTTTTTTAGACTCGAAAAAAATTATGTTTTGAAGACAATACAATTTGTATGACACACCCTCGACTCTTTATTCACCCACTGTAGATTTTCTCTGGGACTGTATCTACTCACGCGCACTTCATTCGCACCCAGTCATCAACTCAGTCATTCACTTATACACTCTCACCTTTAGTTGTCTTTTAACCCAGGTATGTAGATCGGCTTCTGCTTCTGCTTTATTCGCTCCTTCTGCTCCTGTTTTATTCGGCTGCTCGTAAGGTGGTGGTCGCTCTGCAGGGTGGCCAGTTATGGATTTTGGTATTATTATTACCTGGTTAATGGGTTACGAACACACAACAATAAAGGTGTAAACACCAACGGTTTTAGGGAACCGCACACTGAGACAATAAGCAAGCGAATATACCAAGGCTTTCAGGTATATTTCATTAATAGATGTGCAAAACGTGAGAATGATAAATGCGAAAGTATGAATCAACAAAACACCCGGACACCGAACTTTTATGAAAACGTGACTTGACAATTTTAGCTTTTCCAATAACTTCTCACACGAAACAGAAAACTCAACAAACAACGGGCGGTCGGTCCTACTCTTGATTATTTCCAATCTTGAAACTTTCTTTCAAACACCAAGACTTCAAAACTTGTCAAACTTCAGGAAACTGCAATCTTCCGAAACCAAAAACAGCACACGATCAAAACCACCGACTCGGAACCCGACACACAACGAACTGAATGATAAAATGTAAATGTGCAGAAAATGTCACCGAAATTGCATACTAATCCCCTAAAGGGGTCAAAATAAGAACACAACGCGTCACCCTCAAAGATGCAACACAAAATCATATATCAATATAAATCATATGTAGCTGCAGGCAGCAACCAGCCACGCGTACACAAGCGATGTGCGGATGAACGAACACGAGCACCTGGGAAAGCAAGCAAACCAAACGACACGTGCGTGGATAAACTGCAATTAGAAAACGTTAAACATAGGAAATAACACAAGCTAAAGCATAGCACACAACATATAAAGCACAGCAACACAACATGTTATATTAAAACAATAACATAGACCATAATACATAAGCGACATACAGCATAAATATTATACGTTATTGTGACGATAACCAATGTGCAGAACACCATGCACCCCCCATATCCTTACTTTACGACTTATATTGAGAGTGAAAATGGGACTGGCTAAGGCTGGATACATTTATTTGCTCTATTGTTCCATGAAAAGTGTGTTATGAAGTGCGAACATTAGGTTGCAATGAAGGTTGGAGTATGGTGAAATTTATAAAGTTTGTAGCTTGTATTAATAATTATGTTGCAGCTTTGGATGTGAATGATCTGCGTGTACTGGAGTCGTCGCTGAAATGTCTGCGAAGTCTATTCCAGCATGAATCCACACCCGTCGACTTACTTTACCAGGTTTGCAGTTTTAAAGTTTTTCCAGTTATCAAGTACTTTCAAATTATCATCATTCAATAATGAATTGTATCTATGCAATTAAATGAGGGATTGAATGGCGGAAAATGTTTCTACCGTAATTTTTTCTTGTTTTTAGATTTCCCGAGATTAGGTGAAATTACTTTCCTTTTCAATCATGTCAAGTTGACACTGTCAACTCAAATTTCCTTGAGCATTTCATGAAGTCCTGAGCAAATTAATCATATGTGCTGGTTCTTTAGAGGGTTATACCGAATTTTGGCTGTATTTTGCAGACACCAACATTGATCGATCGCCTGATCCGCGCGCAAACGCACTCCCTCGTATGTCAGGTGTGCGTTACCGAGATATTGCATCGTTGTTGTCAGGTTCGGGCAATTCGAGATATCAGATTAATAGAAACCAAAGAATTTGTAAATTGCTTTTCCCTGTGATAAATAACCGGGTGATCCTGCGATGAGACTGACCTCCACTGACATACTGTGCCCTATTCGCTCTTCTTTTCCGTTCTAGAAGTGCAAATGTACAGAATATAGCTAACGAGAATGGGAGGGATTGCATTAGTGAATCAATACTGATGTAAAAGGTGGAATTAGTTCCCCAAAGTTTAGGTAAAATGGTTCAACAAATAACAAAACTTGACAAATGATATAAAGCGTGGTCAAAGTATCATGTTATCAAGAAAATCCATTTTGTGAGCCGGTTACGCAATTTTCGTTCGTTTTCCAAATCGTTATGTGAAAAAGATTTTATTTCACGAAAATTTGAGAGCGCGCCAAAAGCAGATTTGAATTCAAATTGCGCGCCGAAAAGTTTTTGACTAACAAGAAATGGCTATAATTGCAGACTTCGGAGCATCAGACCGCACTGACGAATGCGGGTGCCGTCCATGTGGCCAACGCACTCATCATTAGTGGAGGACAGTTTCAGGTTGGTTCACTACCGGACGAGAAGGAGTGGGAAAAGTGGAATTCCCTCCTCTTTGGCGGTTTCAAAAAGTAGAGTTTCTTCCCTAAGGTGTAGGTAAAATGGCCTGAATTCTGCCAATTCCTCCCTCTTTGAAGAAATTCCCCTTCCTTCGGAAGTTTAGCTCGGCCGCCAGTGGGTTAGTTGATGGTATTTTTTCGAAAATTGATTGCGCACCGAAACCAGATTTGAATTTAGTCTACGCGCTCAATTCTGTGATAAAAAAACATTTCAAACTAGGGTTATTAGAATACGTTTTTTGCAGGATGTTCGATGTAATGCGCTGAAGCTGCTATCGGCACTGACGCACGAGAACCGCGACAACTGCTGTGATCTGTATAAAGGTTGGATGTGGTTTAGGGGTGGCACAAATTGGAAATTTTGGTTCACTTGAAAGTGTTATATCCATATTCAAAAAAATAAATAATACGTTTATTTAAAATTATTTTTTGCAGAAGTACTGATCGAGTGCATGCGCCGTGATCAGAGCAAAGAGATTCAGTTTTCCGCCGCACAGTGGTTGGTTGTCGTTTTATACGTAAAGTGGCATATGGTATGAATGAAGTAATATTTAGAATTGAGAAAAATGCATATATAAAAATTACTTTTTGTATTATATTTTCACTTGCATTTTGTATGATTAAAATAATACTGTTTCCAGCCTGACCAACATGTATCGATGTGGTCTGATTCGGGCGGATGACGCGCTGATCGTGACGCGGGTTAGTCGAGACTCGAGTCATACTCGCGGGCGCGCCTTGGGTGTAACAACCACGCCTTGACTACGTACCTTACTACTCATACCATACGCATGGGCGCGATATTTTTCGCATTGCACCCGTATTGTTTACGATGTTGTTTTGCCTACGTATCGCTGCGATATATTTTGCACCGTACCCGTACTATTTACGCATATGAACTTTCTGCAGGTAATGCCGTGCGTGGTGCGCATGTGCATGCAGGAGAAGAACGTGCCGATGCGCTGTCAGGCGCTGCACACACTCGCCTACCTCACGGAGAACGATGCCACATTGCAGAAATTGGCCGCTGGTTAGTAATATAGCCGGTCCTGGGTTTCTTGTTCTTCTGAAGAGTTTCGGCGAGAAATTTGAATTCAAATCTGCGTTTGCTGTGCGTTTAAATTTCGGTGAAAAAAAACTTCAGTCTTACAATCAATTGAGAATGCTATAATTGACTCAAACCATTAAAGAAATATCGGTAAATAATAAATATATGATAAAAATAAAATAATATATAAAAATATAAATACAGAAAACAATCACTGTCTGCGGACGTTGGCGCAATGTCTGCATCTGGCCTCGGCGGCACACGACGATAAGCGCCACTATGCCAACCTGATGCCGTTGTTGGCCGGAGTCGGTAACGCCTCGGGATTGGGTTCTCTTGGTGGTGATCATCATAAGGACTTGATTGAGGTGAATATTTTATTAAACACTTTTTTGTGATTTTACATGTTTCATTTCATTATTTGTGTTTATAATTCTTGAGAGGAGGGCGACAGAAATTTTAACGAAGGGATCCAGTTCAATAAGTGAAGTGTAGTTGGACAAAAGTGTTGCCTCGGGTCGGATTTGAGTGGGCTGGGCGGTGATCATCATATGGACTTGATTGAGGTGACTATTCTAGATGGTGCACAATTGGTTAATCTGATGGACTGAAACCTTGTTGAATAAAACAATTTAGACAAATTGAATGTATTTTGTTTTATTTGTTATCCATCAAAGTTCAAGTTTTTCTTCAGAATCCTAAATAAACCTCCGATATCTAGAATTCAATGGGTTACGAAAAACCTTTTCTCAATAGATCTTTTTGGATGATGTTTTTAGAACCGAAACTTCACTTAATGATACCTACTCAATTTTTATAAATTTTTTCAGGAACTTGCGCACCCGGAAAAGCTGGAAGCGGCCGCCCTCTCCGCGCTCGCGTCGTTATCACTGAACCACGAAGATATTCGCAGAAAGGTTGACAACGACATGCACATTTTTTGCATATACATTTTGGCAAATTAAAACTGTTGGATTCCAGTTTTATATTCGATTTATTTTATTGATTGATATTTTATTCCTAATTTTTTTCTACATTATAATTTATTTCCAGATCGGTGCCGAGCTGCCGCTGTTCGAAAGCGTGTTACGATCAGCCATGGAACCAAATGCAAATCGGTTCGTTGTTGTTGTTGTTGTTGTTGTTGTTGTTGTTGTTGTTGTTGTTGTTGTTGTTGCTGCTGCTGTTGTTGTTGCTGCTGTTGTTAACCGCTCACCATCTGCAGCCAGCACGTTCTGGCAGTCTGCAAATGTCTGCACGCGCTCAGTCGCAGCGTCGAACAGCTGAGAATCACTTTCCAAGAGCGTCTCATTTGGAAAACGTTGCTGCAGGTGAGTCTATAATTGTGAGTAAGTGAGTGAGTGAGTGAGTGAGTGAGTGAGTGAGTGAGTGAGTGAGTGAGTGAGTGAGTGAGTGAGTGAGTGAGTGAGTGAGTGAGTGAGTGAGTGAGTGAGTGAGTGTGAGTGAGTGAGTGAGTGAGTGAGTGAGTGAGTGAGTGAGTGAGTGTGAGTGAGTGAGTGAGTGAGTGAGTGAGTGAGTGAGTGAGTGAGTGAGTGTGAGTGAGTGAGTGAGTGAGTGAGTGAGTGAGTGAGTGAGTGAGTGAGTGTGAGTGAGTGAGTGAGTGAGTGAGTGAGTGAGTGTGAGTGAGTGAGTGAGTGAGTGAGTGAGTGAGTGTGAGTGAGTGAGTGAGTGAGTGAGTGAGTGAGTGAGTGAGTGTGAGTGAGTCTGTCAGTCAGTCAGTGAGTGAGTCTTTGTATCAAATACAAGAGTGACCTATCCCAATTCTTCGAGATCTGTGAACACTGGCCCAAAGCAACGGACGAACAGGACATTCAACTAATCGCTGTCGCATCGGCCATACTCGCTAATTTAATGGTAACTTTTATCTTTCATTGTCATCACAACCGTTTATATTCTGATTTTCCATTTATTTTGTGGTACGATAGTGAAATAATAGCAATACATTTTTACAGGTATCATTCAGTCCGTGTCAAGCCGCCCTGATTGAAGCAAGTGCGGTGGATGTGTTCTCCAGTATGTCCATGTCCAGCAATCAGTCGTTGGTGCTCAACGCCATTTGGGCACTCATGGTTAGTCTGTCGCTTGTATAGTCTAGTGCGTAGTGCGCCAGCCTCGGAAACTGGTGGTCCTGGTTCGAAACCTGAGATACAGAACGTGACACGTTGCTCTGTGGTTTCTGTCCTCGCCCTCCTTCGAAAACACTATTCTGAAATTGAATTAGCAAACCTTGTGGCTTCAGTAATGAGAAGGTCTCACTAAAAAGGTAGGTTCTAATGGCTTATGGAAGTGTACCGCACATATGCGCACTCATACCATACACCCGTGCGCATTCATACACCCATGATGTCGCCTGTCTAGTCTAGTACTTAGATCGCCAGCGTCGAAAACTGGACGATCCTAAGTTCGAAACCTGGCTTGAGACAGTTCTTAACGCGTTGCTCTGCCATTGGGCCCGTCAGTTTCTTCAACTTTCTGGACACTACGAAAACACCATCCTGAATGGTATTAGTGTGCCTTGATGGCTTCAGTTAATAGAAAAGTAAAGTAAAAAAAAGTTTTTGCAGAATGTCACGTGCCGTGGCACAGAAAAGCAGAAGCTGACGGTCATGCGGACGTTCGGCGTGGAACGATTCCGATCGTTGCTCGATGCCAACGCCAAGACATCGCCGATCGTTGGCCGATTGTTGGGACTGTTGAGGAATATACTGTCGGAGTGCGATCAGGTGAGTGAGTGCAGTGAGTGAGTGAGTGAATGAGTGAGTGAGTGAGTGAGTGAATGAGTGAGTGAGTGAGTGAGTGAGTGAGTGAGTGAGTGAGTGAGTTCAGTCAGCCATTGATTTAAAATGAATGAGTGAGTGAGTTAGCGAGTGGATGAATGATTCAGTCACTAAATATTACTTTAACAGGATTCAATGGATATGACATCGGTGAGCACTAATCATATGGAACAGATTCTCGGCCAGTCGGGCCCACAGATCATTGATACCGTCAAGTACGTCCTGCATAATGAGTACTCGGTGACTGATAAGGTTGGTAATGTTGTTGTTGTTGTTGTTGTTGTGGAGGTGGCGGTTGTGGTGATGGTTGTTGTTGTTAGTGTTGCTGTTGTTGTTGTGGTGGTGGTTGTTGTTGTTAGTGTTGATGTTGTTGATGTTGTTAGAAGTGGTGGTGGTATTGTCGCACTAGTTGTTTTTATTTCGGGCCTACAGATCATTGATACAGTTTTTAAAGTACATAATGCATGATGAGTTCTCGGTGACTGATAAGGTTGGTGTTGTTGTTGGTGGTGGGGGTAGTGTTTGTGGTTTTTGTAGTTTTTGTTGTTTTATTGTTAAAGGTGGTAATTTTTTTTCAACAAGGTGATATAACCTTGTTTTATTCACAGGAAATCGCCCTGCAAGTGCTCAGCAATATTGCGGCATGTGAATCCAAACAACACATCATGATGGACGAGGCTCTGATGTCGCATATCATTGCTCTAATGGTCTGTGTTCATGTATAATTTATAACTGTTTATTTTCAACTATATTTTCGGTATAATTCCAAAATGAATTACTCTTTTTAAAAGGTGCTAGAGTTCTCGATGAAACTTGATGAAGTCGGTAGCAATGAAGAAGTCCAAGTGAGAAAAACGTCCTTATGGTTCACAATGTCCGATTGTTTTCGATCAAGTACATCGTCAGTACAATGGGGGAAAAGTCACCTTCAAGGGTATTAACACTGACGATATCTTCATCGACAAAAATAGTTTTCTAATGGAAAAAATTCTATGACCAGTTTTCGAACGTTAATACGATTTTTTCCAGACGGACGACAGCCAGTCGCGTCTGCAGATTCAGGCCGTTTCCATAGCGGCTAATCTGATATGGAAGGATGATGCGGGTTCGTTTTTCAATTAATTTTTTTGTTAAATTTAGTTTTTTCATAACACTTCAATCTTAATTTTGGGTTTTGTGACATAAAACTAAATAAATTTTCTGAAAAAATTTACCGAATTTTGTGAGTAATGTGATTGATGTGAGTTCGTTTTTTGAAATTTGTTTTTCATAACACAAAAATCTCAATTTTGGGTTTTGTGACATAAAGCTGATTAATAAATTTGCGATTTTTTTGACCGATTTTTAAGATTCCCTTCATTTGCAGGTCACTCGGGTCGTCAGGAGCAGCTGCAGGCGTTGGGCGTTGATAAACTCCTCCAATCACTCATCAGCACTTCAGACTCGGATTTGTATGAAAAGTGAGTAGTGACTGAGGAGACAAAAACAAGCTAATCGGCTTAATTTTGCCACTATTTATTTGTTGAGCGGACCAAACTTATTTGGAAAACAAGATATTTGTTCATTAAATTTGAATATTTGGTTACTTTTGTTTATTTTTTGTTCCACCCGTTATTTTGCGCACGTTATTTTTGGACCTGGAGTCAAAAAATATTTTTACAGATTATTTGTTATCAAAAATTATTTTTTCAGATTCGTTATTTTTGGAGTCAATATTATTTGTTATCAAAAATTATTTTACAGATTCGTTTCTCACGTGAATTCGATGTAACGTTTGCATTGCACGTTCAATTTGAATTCAAATTGCGCGCCAAAATCATCTGAAAGTAACAAGAAACCCTGGATAGGCTATATGTACATTTTCTCTGTTCGTTTTTGTGTGGTCTGTCTTGGTTTGTTTGAACGATCGGCGGTCGAGCCAACGTCTGAATGGAGGAGGGGAATCCTTTCAAAAAATGGGGAATCGGCAGAAATTAGGCTACTTTACCTACACTACACAAGGAACAAACTCTACATTTTGAAAGCTCCAAAGAGGGGGAATTCCCTTCTCGTCCGCTATTTGTCTGAACCAATGCATAAAGGGCATGTTAATTTGTGACTGGAATGAGATTGCGTGTTTCCCATCTAAGCATTTCATTTTTTTTATTTCCACAACGCACACTTATTGCACTGAAAATGTGTGGAAAACTCGTGTGAAAATTTTATTTGAACTTGATAAAATTTGAACGCGCGCGCGAACTAGTTTTGAATTCAAATGGTGCGCCAAAAACTTTTATGACAATTTGACGAAGTACAAAAAAATGGCGCGTGATTTTAATTCAAGTTCAGTCTCTCGACCAATTGAGAACGCTGCACAATACTTACTGGAGTTGAACTGTAGGTTTGACAGTCAAATCATAGCTATTTTCAGTGAATACAACTGTATTATAATGTTCCATTCCAACTAAAATCCGGTATTTTGCAGGGTCAAGCTCGCTTTGGACCAATTCTGAGGATGCGGATTATCAACCAAGTCAAGAAACACTCATCATCACCTCACGGCACTTGTCCTCTACCTGTTCACCATCTTCCAGCACAAGTCCTGAACTCGTTTCCAGCAAACAAACGTACATGCGTGTGATTTATTATTTATTTCAATCTGGTTTCTCATTTTGAGACACGTAACGAGAACAGTGTTCAGCAAAACGGACCACAACTGTGATTTATTATTTGATCCAAATTGGTTTATTAATTTGAGGAAGAAATCGGGGTATCACCGATTGCCGATGAAGCGGTTCAAGATTTTTTCCGCATCAATTATGGTCGTTTTGGTGATAGTTTGCTGTGATTGGATGTATTTGTTAAGATGTTTGTTACACTTACAGTTATTGTGTGACGAAACTTTGTATCTCAGTTGATTTGAAAAATAATGAACACTGGTTATCGTGATTCAGAAAGCTAATTTTTTTCATTCAGTATAAAGTTTCATTCTGCAAGGCGGTACTTAATCTAATCATGAATACCAAACCACGGGATAATTCGTTCTCTCATAAACAAACCGATTGATTTTTACGTTTAGATAATGAAAGCTCAGTCGTATATAATAATAACCTGCTCATTATTGTAATTAAATACAAACCTTTTTGGATAATTATAAAAGTTGCGTGATGTAATTATACAAACCTAATTTTTCTGATTTAACCTGATACACGTTCCTTTCCATCTTGTGGTCACCTTGTTTGTTGTATTGTACATACATTGTATAAAGGCCTATTCATACTTGGGTACGCAGCGCACCGGGTACGCCGTACCCGGTGCGCCCCGCACCATTGGGTGCGCATGTAGTATGAACAGCCGGCGCACCCATTTTGTGCGGGAAAAGTTTTACAGCAAAATATTTTCCTGGAAAATTTTTTAAAATAAAATAATTAATTCGAATTAAATTCGAAAAACATTTTTACTCTAAAATAAGCATAATATATTTGTTCCAATAAAATCCGCCATAGTTTTTTGGTCGGGGTAAAACGATTTCCGACGCAAAATATCTACATTTACCCCAAAAATTTCTTCGATGAAGAATCTGAAGTGAAGAATGAGTATCGATTATTGCTCTTTGCTTTCCTTCAATCTACTGCGGTTGCTGTGGTTTGCTTTTACTTGTCGTTCCACATAACTAAGTGGACAGTGTGTAACAAAATATATCTATTTCCAGGCAGTGAATAATTTCAACCTTCCGAAACTACGCTGTTTTTGTGCTAATGACGGGGCCGCCATGATGCCGCCCTGCATTGCCTCCAGTCAAATACGATCTGGAACACGGCAGTTTATATATAAGGTTTGTTGATAGTTTAGCTACGGACGAGAAGAGGAGGGAAAATTGGAATTCCCCCCTCTTTGGCAGTTAATTAAACAATAGTTTGTTACTCACGGCGTAAATAAAATGGTCGCGATTCTGCCAATTCTCCCTTCTTTAGAAAGATTCCCCTCCCTTTGGAGGAATGACTCGTCCGCCAGTGGTTGAGCTAAGCTGTATAGTGTCCGTGAACTATTTTTTGTGAGTCTTGCCTCTTTAAGTTTGGTTAATTCTACTCATATAGTGGGTGATGTCGTGATAGATAACTGTTGTCCCGTTTCATTTGATTGTTCATTAACTGCCACTTCACCCACCCATAACTTATCTTCAGTTTAGTTTAAACTAGTTTGTCTCAGTGGTCTCTACGGACAAACGCGTAAATAAAATCGTTGAATTCACGTTCTTAGAAGAGAATGGTCTTGGAATACGACCGAATCAAAACTAAGTTCTCCAGTTTGCCATCATACAGTGATTTTTTATACGATACATTTCTGTATTTCAGGCCGCCACCGCACTGGAGAAGCCGGCGTGTATAAGACCCATCTGCGAGACATGCTCGTACTACCCGAGATGGTCGGCAACGTTATCGGTATCTACAACGGCAAACAGTTCTACCAAGTAGAACTCAAGGTTTGTTGGAAAAGTTCAGTTTTTGTCACTTGTTTTGAAAGTTCAGTTTTTTTCTGGTGGTTTTCCATTGAAACGTGATATCCACTCAGACTCCACAGAAAATTTCTCAAATAATTTACTATTTTAAATTGAAAACAATAAATTTTTCAGCCCGAAATGATCGGACACAACTGGCCGAGTTCTCGATCACCCTACGAGCCGGTTAAGCACGGTCGTCCCGGTATCGGCACCACAGCACAGCTCGCGTTTCGTCCCTCTTGATTAAATGTTATAATAATTTTTACAGAATTGGTTATCGCGTGCTCCTGTTGTTTTATATCAGGAAAAATCCTAGAGTTATTTTACCTAAATTATTTTGTGAAATGACTTAAATGTTCTTTCTCATAAACCAACTGGCAGTAATAATCGAATAACTAGTAAATTACTGTTTTATGCATACCGACATTCTTTGAATGTTTGCTTGTTCATAAATATGTAGTTTTTATGCTCTTCTCTATTGTTCTGGAAGCCGAAAATTCATGTTTTTTTTGTTAATTCTATATCATATCCATTTTGTACCGCTGAGTTCCTGTTGCACGGTTCACATTATAAAATACAATAAAAATTACCCTTGTTAATTGTAGTTGGGTTTTCATTGTGATTAGTTGAGCTCAGAGAAATTCCAGAAAGCAGCAATGAGATTGCTTCAGTTTTTTGTAAAAGTTATTTCCAGCGAAATTTAACTATGAGAAATAACTGAAGTTGGTTTACGGCTTCGTAAGTTAACAAAATGATTACATAATATGATTACCCATCGGTTTGAATTTTACAGATGAGCCTTTGTTTGAGCCGGGTTAATTCTATGAAACTTTTATTCCATTCAAAAAGTTATTCGAGAAAGCTTCATGGTTATAATTAATTAATAGCTTAAGACACTATTTTATTAGGCTGGTTACGATTAATATGTGAAAAATACGTGGTTCAACCGTAAAACATATTCTTTGTTTTCGAAACTTGTTATGAAACAAATAGAATGTTTTTTACTATTCATGTTAAATCAGGCGTTTAACTTAGGCTTGGTTACAAGTTGCGACAATCGTTGAGATGTTGTTTACGTTTGAAATCCTTTCAATTCAACTGCAAAACATCTGGTTTTGTGACGGAAAATGTTTGAAATGACTATTGTTTCATTGAATTGATGATAATTCTTCATTTTCTTTAACATAAGTTCAAATTAAAAGTTTTAATTTATGAAAAACATCACTGGGTACGCCATCAAATTCCAAATTTTTGGAAAACCCAGCGCACCAAACAAAAATGGGTGAGCGTACCCAGAGGTGCGCTCCGCACCAGGTGCGCTGCGTACCGCACCAAAGTTGCGCCTGGAACTATGAACAGCAGGCGCACCACTACGCGCGTACCCGGGTGCGGTGCGGCCCGCACCCGAAGTATGAATAGGCCTTAAGTATTTGTGCACTAAGAATTTGTATTTGTATTTGTGTATAAGTATTTCATTATTTAGCATTTTTTGTTCGACTGAATATACCTATGAATTTTCCATTTCATGAATAAAAAGCTGACAGCTATCGTAAAAAATTGCGGCTATTGTTTTCTTGCAAACCCATGCTATGCTTGCCAGTTCTGCTTGCTGCGGTCAAACCACATTGACTGATGACAGACACGGTATTTGATGGTGAGTGATACTGGCCAATCCTTAAGAGAGGGGGAATTTTGTCAAAGAGAGGGAACTGGCAATTTTATTATTTTTTTACCTACATCTTAGCAGATTATGCTTATTGAAAACGCTAAAGAAGGGTCATTTCACTTTTCCCACCCCTTCTCATCCGCTGGTGGATGACAGACACGGTATTTGATGGTGAGTGATCACTAGCAGACCAGAAGGGGAGGGAAAAGTGGAATTCCCGTCGTTGGCATTTTCAAAAAGTAGAGTTTTTGTTTTCCCAAAGTGTGGGTAAAATGGTATAATTTCTGTGAATTCACCCTCTTCGGGATGATTCCCCTCCCTTTGAAGGTTAGGCTCGTCCGCCAGTGGATACTCGACAATCGATCACTATGAAGCGAAAATTAGAAAAAAACGTTTTTATAATGTTCAAAATTCGACCCGATTTGGAACAAAAGTTTTGACACAGGTGTTCACAAAAGATGTAAACAACGTCAAAGGCCGGATAACTTGATGAAACCATCGTGTTTGAGATTCCGACAAACGTCAACTTCAGCGGGGTAATTTGTTCATGTCATTTTCTGTAATGTAATTTTTTTGAAAACTTCCGAAGTTTGAAAAGTGGAAAATGCATTTCACGGACCTTTCGGTCTGTTTACAAGAAAAATGTTTACAGTTGTATTAGCTGTCATCTCATCCCCTATACAGTTTGATTCGACGCAAAACAACCACTCCTAGCTACCCATTAATCAACAAGCAATGAATGATCTATGATGACAGTTTTTGATTTGTTGTTGTTTTTATCAATGTAACATATTCGGGTTGATAGTTCGTCCAGAACAAGTAAGAATCGTTGAAATGAATAATATTTAAAATCAACCGGTTTTGGTGAACAGTAAACTAATGATTTTAGGACTATAATATGCACTTATAGTACGTACTTATGTCAACCGAAGGAACTTCTTCACGAAAATAAAAACTGTCATTTGAGACTCCCAGTGGACCGTGTCACAGTTTTTCGGAAATTGAAGATAAATCCAAAAATTCAATTCCAAAAATGAAGATAAACAATTTATTTTTCTCCGCATCCGACAAATATGAATTTTCGGAAAGCCGGCAAACACCGCCCAAAGGCTGGCGCCGAAACTTCGTAGAGCGGCTGATTGATGAGTGAGTAAGTTATTTATTTTGTTTCGCTTTTACCACCGGAATACTCCGGTTGAGCCCGTTTGTTCGTTGCAACGAATGTTGCGAAGTTCCGGACCACTCTTGTACTGGAACTCTGCCTTGTTTACTATATGTAACAACTTGGAAACTCATGAGAGAAGAATTTTTCAGGCGAGTCTCTGGTAGGAAAGCTGGTGAATGAATGTAGCATTCTCAATTAATAAGAAGACTGACTTTGAATTGAAAGCGCTCCTATTTTTCGTGGTGATTTTTAGCGGTTGCTTGACTCACCTCGTTATCAAATAGTAATTCCATGGATCCGTAACTCTTATATACAGTATTCAAATGTTGTCCAAATTTCATGTAGAACCCGATGAGCGCCGAAGAATTATGTAGAAAATAAGAATTATTTTGTCGGCAAGTCATGTAGAGAAAGCTTTTTTTTATAAAATCGGTGGTCTTTCAAATGAAATCGTAGAATTGATGGAGGAGTAACTGGTGCACCCGGCGCGTACATTTTTATTACTCCGTTTTTCTGAATTTTATTACTTATGGCGGTCGTACGGAGGATTTATTACTTTCTTAGATGTATGTACCTGATAAAGTTTTATGGTTCCAACATCTTTTCGCACAATAACACGTGTTTTTTCTCGATATGATCAATATACTTTATGAGGATGATTGATATATCAATATGCTGATTGTTACTTTTCCAGCAAAATTCCTCTGATTCAGTTCAGCATCAGAAACAAAAGGTGTTTTGGTTAAAAAATAACCCTGGACTATATGCCCGAATATTGTCGGCCTCTATTCCATTCCACGCAACGCAAAGCATAATGTTTCAGGAGCGACTGCCTTCTAGTCTACGCGCATTAACAGATGGCCTAAATACGCTATACGCATTATTCCCAGTTCGTAATACAGCTAAGCTACTTGAACCTCTTCAATATTTCACACACGCCATAGGCTGCCAACTTTGGGCCCACTTAAGCCTGGGAATCGAGATTAGTACAACACGACATTAACTAGAATTATATGTAATGGTTGAATGAGTGGTTGAATTGGTTAACATTATTGAATATAGTTAGTTAATGATGATCTCATCTTATCCTCTTGATAGTGCGAATTTGCTCCTATAGCTGAGGGTTATTGAGCTTCTATACTTGTATACCCATGGAAGGCGGCCAACTTTGAGCTTATAAAAGGGCACTTGAGTGCTCTATTGGGCAAACTTACATGTATAAACTAGCGGACGAGAGATGAACAAAAAAGTGGAATTCCCCCTCTTTGGAAGTTCCAAAAAGTAGAAATTGTTCCCAAAGGTGTATGTGAAATTTCCTAAAAACTGCGAATCCCCCGCCCTCCTCTTTGAAGAAATTCCCCTCTTTTTTAAGGATTGGCTCATCCGCCAGTGTCTGTATGTACTAGCGGACGAGAAAGGATGGGAAAAGTGGAATTCCCCCATCTTTGGCGATTTCAAAAATGCAGAATTTGTTCCCCAAGGTGTAAGTAAAATAGCTTAAATACTGCCGATTCCCCCCCCCTCTTTGACGAAATTCCCCTCCCTGTGAAGGATTGGCTCCTCCGCCATGTGTAGTAAGTCCGTGTGAAGAATGACAGTCCTTAGACACTTTACATTGTTATTATTTACTCATTACTTAGGAAACTTTACTTATTTATATTCCGAAATAGTAGGATTTACTAGAGCATAATACATTTTTTGTTAAATGTTTTTTCGCTTATTTTACAATATTTTGCCAATCGCCAATGCGTGGGAAGCGAGCGCATAGATCATTGACTCTACGGCACATTGGCGAACGAGAGGGGAATTTCCTCAAAGAAAGGGAATTAGCAGTTTTCAGGCCATTTTACTTACACCCTGAGAAATAAACTATACTTTTTGAAACCACCAAAGAGGGGAATCCCACTTTTCCCTCCCCTTCGAGTTCGCTAGTGCTACGGCACAAATTTAGTGTCCGTTCTTTAGTCCAGTTTCATCGCTGAATAATCAACCCCGCTAGCTGATGAGAAGGGGTGGGAAAAGTGGAATTCCCCCTCTTTGGCGTTTTCAAAAACTATAATTTGTTCCCTAAGGTGTAGGTAAAATAGCCTGAACACTGCCGATTCCCCCCTCTTTGACGTCATTCCCCTCCCTTTGGAGGATTAGCTCGTCCACCAGTGCTTTAGTCTAGTTTCATCGCTGAATAATCAACCCTAATCATACTGCTTACGGGTTTCAATTGTTAACTGATGTATGCGGATTAGGTAAAAAAATTAAGAAAAATTCTTGTGATGACCTCGATTTGTTCATTGGACTACTGCGTAAAAAAAACAAGAAAATACGAGTTTCTCTGTATTTTTGACGTGATTACGGAGTGATAGAACGGTTTTACACGACACAAAATGAAGGTTTGGTGGGTTAGAAAAAATCTTAACCCGATTAGTCAACTGTAAATGTGGTTCATGCACGACACTATTCATTCTATCCGTTCCTTCATAGGCTATAGACGATATTTACTCAGATGTTCATTGTGTACTAAAAAAGCTGTATCCTGTATTATACTACGTTTATAAAGTTTACATAGCTTGGTCAGGGTTTCTTGTTATCAAAAATTAATTTTGCGGGCCGTTTACGCACGTTTGCAATGAATTAGGTGCAATTTTCGTAATGTTATGTGGAAAAGAATTTTATTCTCGAAAATTTGAAAGCCGGCCACTAAAACAGATTCGAGTTCAAACTGCGCGCCAAAAAATTTTCGGCTAACAAGAAACCCTGGATAGGCTATAATACAGCAGTCTGCGAGTGATTACGAGAAGTTGAAGTCACGCCCCTGCGAACTTATAGTCTCCTCTATCAATTAGAAATCTGCTTCACATATAGCTTTTTTCGTAGTTCATAACCGGGTCATTCTCGGGCCCAATAGCACGTGGTAAACGAAATATAAGAGAATATGAATCACAATTTTCAGAAAATCATATAATAATGACTCGCTGTTGCGTTTTTTCGATCCAGTCGCACATGGTACTTGAACGAACTGTAAAATCAGAATAAAAATACTATAGATTTCTTTAAATGACATTATACAGGGTGGGGCAAAAGTAACTATACACTTGTTGACGCAAAATTTCTCCAGAAAATTATACAGCATCAATATGATTAAACGATCCAAATAGATGCTACAACACCTGAAAATTTCGATTATGCTATTTATTTTAACTTACAACGTTTTATTTCATGAGTTATGCGTTTTTTTATAGAAAATTGCCACATTTCCGATTCTTTTCAGTGATTTTTGTCAGTTATCTCGCCATATCAACTGTTGTTTGACGAAAATTGATGTTGGTATGTAATATAGAATGTTGAAAAATATTCTTAAACATTTAACAGGAGAGTAAGTTTACATTCATGCATAATAAATAGAATGATTGCTTCTTTTTCCACGAAAATCACCGATTTTAGTCTGAAAATGGGAAAATTCAAAATTCTTATTTTTCAGCTTTTAAAACAACTAAAAACAGTATATTTCATGTTTATTGACTTATTTCAGTACCATAGGGTCTATTAAAACACCTAATTTGAATTGTTTTGTCAATAATCCAAAAGCCGCGAAAATTGGTTCAGGCATCTTGAACACGGGCCTTACCATATTATTCGTATCGAATTGAACCATAGAGATATTCTGAAGTTGAAGTCATTAGATTCTCATTCAGATGCATCAAGTGAAACGTTTTATATACTTCTTATCCTTTATTGATGATTTTGATTAGACCATGAGGTCAATTAAAGACGTTAAAAAGAGGAAAACCATGAAAAAACTGAAAACCCTGTTTTAAATTGAAAATAACTCAAGATACGGTCAAATAGACATCAGAATCGGGTTTTTCAGGTATAATAACGTATATATTGCTAATAACATCATATACACTCCATATAATTTTTTTGAGAAATTGGCCTCCAACAAGTGTATAGTTATTTTTGCCCCACCCTGTATAATCATAATCATCGCATTTTATAATGAAAAAATGACGACATATGAAAAAAATTTAATTCAGTTTATAAAAAATGACTCGCGGTCGTGTGCTTTCGATTCAGTCGCACGTGGTTCGTGGGTACGTCGGTAATAAATGTGCCACGCTACCATTGCAGTTGCATGGCTTCGAGATTGATGCCGTCAACTCGGTCCAGTTCTCGGCGCATACATGTGAGTTACTCACCAAGATACTCACTCACACATTTGGTAATTCACTCACTCATTTATTCATTCATTCACCTTGGTTGTCACTCACTAACTCACTCTTCACTCATTTACTCGACTCACTCACTCACTCACTCACTCACTCACTCACTCACTCACTTACTCACTTACTTACTAACGTACTCACTCACTCATTCACGTCACTCACTCACTCATTCATGTTTCAGTCTACGAACATTGGAAGGGCCAGGTACTGAACGCCGAACAACTCGGTGAACTGTACGAGGGTTTACGTCTATGCAATCTGACTCGCAAATACACTCACTTACTGACTGGTTAGTGAGCTCATTCACTCGCTCACTCATTCACTCACTCACTCACTCAAACACTCAAACACTCACTGACTCACTCACTCTCATTCACATACTCACTCATTCACTCACTCACCCTCTCACTCACTCGCTGCACTCACTCATTCACTTTTTCACTTACTCACTCATTCACTCACTCACTCAATCATTCTCTCACACACTCACCCATTCACTTACTGGCTTACAGGTTACTGTCGTGACGAAACATTTCTTCACAAAATCGCCGACATTCTCAATGATCTCCGTAAAACTAATCCTCATCTTTATTACAGTTGGTCGTGAGTTACGGAGTGAGTGAGCGAATATGTGAGTGAGTGAGTGAGTGAGTGAGTGAGTGAGTGAGTGAGTGAGTGAGTGAGTGAGTGAGTGAGTGAGTGAGTGAGTGAGTGACGGAGTGAATAAGTCGGGGATGAGTGTGAGTGAAAGAATGAAGTGAATGAGTGAGTCAGTGAGTGAGTCAGTGAGTGAGTCAGTGAGTGAGTGAGTGAGAGGATGAGTGATTTTTTAGATAATAATGTGTATATTCCAGTTTGTGATCCGGTAATGGGAGATCGTGATCATTATGTTAGTTTGTATTTCACTTAACTCATTCAGTTACTCACTCACTCACTCACTCACTTACTCAATCACTCACTCTTTCACTCACTTACTCGCTCACTCACTCACTCACTCTGTAACTCACTTACTCATTTACTCACTCATTCACTCACTTACTCACTCCAGTACGTTCCTGACCATCTCATGCCCATTTATCGGGATGTCATCACCAAACTAGCCAACGTCGTCACACCGAATCAGTTTGAATTGCAGTTGGTTGTCGTTGTTGTTGTTGTTGTTGTTGTTGTTGTTGTTGTTGTATTGTTGTTGTTTTTGTTGTTTTTGTTGTTGTTGTTGTTTTTGTTGTTGTTGTTGTTGTTGTTAATCTTGTTGTTCTCATAGTAATATTTGAATAGTTACTCAGTGATGGTTTTAATAGCTACATTGCCGCCTGTTTGATTGCAGACAGTTAACGGACGTGCCCGTGGACAGTGAATCATCATGTCTCCAGGCCATCGACGTATTACATGATCGTGGCATCAAGGCCGTCGTCGTCACCAGCACTGATCTGGCGCCGAATCAGGATAAGGAGATGTTCGTATACGGTAGTACGGCCAATTCAGGTATGCTGAGTGACTGACTAACTGAATGAAAAACTCACTGCCCGATTGACTGATGGACTAACTGACTGACTGACTGACTGACTGACTGACTGATTTCTCGCCGAATCAGGATAAGGAGATGTTTGTATACGGTAGTACGGCCAATTCAGGTATGACTGAGTGAGTGAGTGAGTGCGTGAGTGAGTTAGTAAGTGAGTGAGTAAGTGAGTGAGTGCGTGAGTGAGTGAGTGCGTGAGTGAGTGAGTGAGTGTGTGAGTGAGTGAGTGAGTGAGTGAGTGAGTGAGTGAGTGAGTGAGTGAGTGAGTGAGTGAGTGAGTGAATCGGATTGAATTACTGACTGACTAATGATTGACTGACGACCCAAAGATTCTACGATACATACTTCTGCATCCGTTCAATCGTTACAGATTCCACCAAGACCCGTTTCCGCTATCGTATTCGAAAGTTGGATGCTACGTTTGTAGGGACGGGTGACTTATTCACGGCATTGCTTTTAGCTTGGATGTCGAAAACAGGTATGGTGTTTTCAGTTGAGTAAGATACTGAATTTGAATGTGTGCCACTCATAATTTCTCATAGCTTGTATAAGGTATCTTGTTATTTAAAAACAAATCGTGACGGGGTAATTTCTTTTTTGGTTTCAGACCGCGATCTGTGCCAATCGGTCGGCAACGTTCTACGCACAATGCAGGTGGGTGAATGAATGAGTGAGTGAATGAGTAAGTGAGTGAGTGAGTGAGTGAGTGAGTGAGTGAGTGAATGAGATAGTGAGTGAGTGAGTGAGTGAATGAGTGAGTGAGTCAGTGAGTGAGTGATTGAGTCTGTAAAAAACGTAGTGAATGAGTCTGTGCATTAGTGAATGAGTGATTGAGTAAGTGAATGAGGTTTAACAAAAAAATTTAAATTACAGATAATCCTCAGCCGGACCATCCAGTCGGCCAATGAAGAGGTCAAAGCCGATGGTCTAGCTCGCGGACCCGGACCGGCCGAACTTGAGCTGCGCCTGGTCGATAATATTGAGACTTTGGTGGCACCCACAGCCGATAATGAACTCGTGAAATTGGAGCCGATTTCGTGATATCGTAATTTTTTGATTTGGTGATTTTTTAATTTATAAACACAAGTTCGACGTTATAACTTCACAAGTTTTCGTAAGAAACTATCGGATTTCACGATAACTTGAGATGAGTCTGGTCGATAATATTGAGACTCTCGTTAACGATGAACTCGTGAAATTGGAATAGATTTCGTATTTTTTTCGTGATTTTTCTGTTCATCTGTTCAACAGTTCTTAGCACTTTTAACATTCAAGTTTTTTGGCGGATTTTCATATAATTTTCTGATTGCGCCGCGTTACGGTGACATTTGGAGTACGCCGTGAAATAAATATTTTTTATTCAAATAAAAGTATTCGTATATCCAATGATTATTTATTCGGTATTCTCCAATGATTACATTCGGCTTCCCTCACTCATTCAATCAATATTCAATAGACTACTTAATATACTCAATTCAATACACACTTCATCATTCGCCCATTGAATTCTACTTTCAGTGACACATTCACTCAATACACGCTGAATCAATATCTCAAAATAAATCACATGTACAAAATGATTATCCAGAAACACAAATTGGGAACATTTACATAAGTTTGTCACCGAACCAGTCATCGGTGTTAGTTTAGAGAATATCTTCAGTAAAACCTCACTTGTTTTTTTTTTTTTTTAATTTATTAATCGTAGGTTCCAACGCGACACGACTTAAAAAATTTCGTTTGTTGAGTACATCAAATCAGTTCGGTTTTCTCGATTCTATTAGTTCGATACTGTTACTAAGAAAAATATTGCAGGCTCCGTTTACGATGCACGTTTGCATTTTTTCATTATATGCAGCATAACGCAGCATTCGGGTTAATATGCCATACTTCTCAGAATTCTATGATATATCGTGCCTAAAAAAATTATCAATCAACAACAGCCAGTCAGACAGTCGTTTATACAATTTATTCTCATATAATCAGCATTTCAAATATAATTCATGGCGGCACACCACAGCATGAGTGTGTCATTATATGGTTGATTATTATTCATCATCATTATCATGGTTATAATTATAATAATAATAACAATAATATAGAATAATAATTATAATATTAACAAGACAATAAAGTACAATGGAACAACATCGGGGGGTGGCAACTACACACATTGCGAATTGTCTTCGGTTCGTGTATTATTATAGTATTCTCAATTGAGTCGGAGACTAAATTCAAATGCGCGCCTTTTTATCTCCATTGCATGCAATAAAATCAGAGGCAACTATAACTTTTGAAAATTGTTTTTAAAATGGCGCGCATTCAAAAATTCAGTTTCCCAAATCAATCATAATTGCTATCCGTAAACGTTGTTGATCAGAGAACGAAACTGTGAGCTTTTGGGCGAAACGCAATAATATATTAATCTAACTTATAGGCCTCATTATTGATTGTAACCATTGTAGTTTAAAACCAGGTTCTCAAGCACAGAACCGGATTCTCAAATAATGAATTTTCTGTGCCATGTTTTACAATTTCTTAGAACCGGATTCTCAAGTCCAGAACCGGATTCTCAAGAAAGGAATTCACGTTTTGGATTTTCTTTAACTAATTACAAGGCCTATAGAAAGATTAAATTCAGACTGTGGATCTCGGTATCCAATTATTGAGCTGAACAGAACCCCCAAAAAACCGCAATGCTGAAAAGCTCACATGAAATTCCTGTTCAACACAGCATTTTATATAAATAATACTATACCGCAAATATTGAAAAAAAATCGACAATTCACAGTTAACTGGTGGATGGGGAAACAATTAGAACATTTAATGATGGGCGATTCAGGTTTTTTTCTAGAAAAAATCCATTAATTTGTAAAACTCTATAGAACTCGTTAGACCCTGACAACTAGATAGATACCGAACGATACAAACTATGAAATGACAATAAAGACACATTCCAGCTTAGCCATAATCTGCATAGTCATCACCTTCTGTCAAATTCAAATAACACTGAGGTTATGTCTCACGGCCTGGAAAAGCTGGAACGTTTGTTCTCTAGTAGAATCCCGAAATTGTGCTTTGAACGGCTGTTTTTTACATGAAAACAATCGTGGCTCATAAATGTATCAAACTTTCTAGAAATCAACTGGCTCGAAAAACCAGTGTTGTATACTACTTATATCTTTACTGTATCAAACTGACAAGTAAAAAAAGTGTATAGCTTTCAAAATAAATGACAAGATTGGGGTTTGAAAGCGCGCCACCCTTTTTTAAACAAACTTCTAAAATTCTCCAAAAAGTATGTATTCTATCTACAACAACTCAAATAATCAATTGGAAAACTTCTCGACAAAGTATGTAAAAACGTAATTATTCATCCACATATGCGTATTTTTTTATAAAATTTTGCAGAATCATGTTTAAAATTAAAAAAAAGCTCGCGCATTCAAATCCAGTCTCTCAAAAATCATTGAACAGGCTATACCAACCATTGCAGAGCCAAAGAATTTTTTGTATGGAGAATGCATGCTGGCTAGTTTCAGTAAATTTGGGATAGAAATAACAAAAAAACATAACTACACTGGCTAGTGAAATACAACAAGAAAAAAGTAAACAGGGCACATTTACAAAGACTATAAAAACTCGGGTAGAGGCCGTTTAAATGTTGTGGGGAGGGAGGGGTCAATGTCCAGCTTACAAAGATCATAGCCGAAATATTGGTGATTATCTATAGCCTATCCAGGGTTTCTTGTCACTCAAAAAGTTTTTGGCGCAAAATTCGAATTCCAATCTGCGTTTGGCGCGAATTCAAATTTTTAATCCATACAAACGGTGCGCCAAATTCACTGCGTCAAGTGATAACGGTTCCATAAAGGAATTTTTTGATAACAAGATACCCTGGTCAAGCTGTACTTAGACTTAGGTCGGCTTTTATATCGGAAAATGGGGAAGCCGAGAAGCAAAAAAAAACAAAAAAATCTTCAAAAAAACAAACAAAAAAACGATCGTTGAGAGACATTATCACAGTTCATGCCAAAAATTATAAACAGCTGAATATTGTTTTGTGTGCGGGAGGATAGAGTGATTGGTAAAAATTGAAAACACGTTTTTTTATTTAAAAAAATAAATGATTTTGTAAAATTTTCTGTGAACCAGATTTCAGGAGAACCGTTTAAAATCTGGACCCAACACTCTATTAAACTATGATGGGACAGGGAGAGAATGCCCATCATTTTTTTGAGATAATCCTGAAACTTCTAGTTTGGACTGAAACGTCTAATTTTGAAACTTTCAGTTTTCATTGGAGCCTCAAACAAAACAGTTATGCAAAATGCAACTAATCTAATTTTACGACGAGCATTTTCCCCACTAATAATTGGTATTGTAATCGTTTTGTAGTGGATGCCTGTAGCACTCACAATTGAACAAAAGCCTGAAATTTGAAAATGCGCCATTTTCCCTGCATCATATGCAGACATCTGCTAACTGCTATTGAGCTCAGTCATTTTAACATCAACATTAATCATATGTATTTTCTGTGAAAATACTATCTAGAGAAAATCTTTAAAAAATGGGGCGCATTCAAATTCAGTCTTTTCAATTTTGATAATGCCAAAAACTGGTTGCAATGGCGCGAATGAGTTGATTGTTATATTGCGGGTAACAAAATGGGCCACAAGGAGGAGAAAACCGAGTGCAAGTCTTACATTTACATCTCCGACGCAACTGGCTGGTTCAATAAAACATAATTAGAATCAGGAATTCTCGGGGATACTAAAAATCAGTGAAACCTAATAGTCATTTAACTCAAAACGACGAGTTTTACTAAACAGAAAATCCAACTAGCCTTGCAACAGGTAACAACAAAATGTTGCATAGGCTGAAAAGTTTATTTCTTTTCACTAATTTCTAGATTCCCAGTGAAGAATGCATTTCCTTAACCCGACTGTTTGACGTGAGGTGAGATGTTTAAACCACGTCAAATTTGTTGAATCAAAAACGTCAATATATTAAAATATTCTAGAAGGTTAGCTGGTTGTATGTTATTAGATTATATGCGGGTGATTATTAAGGAGAAACACTGAAATACGTTTTCAATATCGGCAAATACAATTTTTATTCGGATTCTCCAAAAAATTCTCCACATAATCAATATATGGCGAATACAAGAAGTCAAGCAAATGGGGTGAAATAACTGGATTCTTGGATTCAATGTTATTGGGCTGTATTTCGTGTTAACGTCTGAAAACCTACAACAGCCCGGAGACTAAAACAATGTTGAGACTAATTAATTTGTATGAAAATAAATCCATCCAAAATTTTTTTTGAATTATACTTGTTAGCTGACTTTGTTAGCATTATTCAGGCTGTGGCGATCTGTGGACGAAAAAAAATTAGTCGAGTAAAAACTGATAGCAATTTACAAAAAATACCGTTTCTCGCACACTTTTTGCAATCAGCATTATAAAATATATTTTCCAACGCAACTCACTGAAACAGATCAATAATGGTCATTGCCAAAAAAATCAAATTAATCGCATTAATTATTAATAGTGAACGTGTCGACAATAGACAACGACAATTTATATATCAATACAGAGCGAGAGAAACAAAAAAAACACGAAGAAAACAATAAGACAATTCACATCATGGAAAATGGGCGCGCGCGCGTTTGAAAATTTGAAAGATAGAAAACAAACTTTCAGTGCAGTAGGAGGGAGCAAAAATTCAGAAAAAATTCGACTCATACAACGCGACGGGTAGGGGGCCACAGCAAAAATTTGAGAAAATGCTGCACAACTGAAAAATTTGAATTTTGGAACTTTGAATTTAAATCGGCGCCGAAACTCCGACTTGAGATTCAGATCGGTGATATCTTTACGATTGTTGTGGTGTGCATTTTCTTCGTAGATTCTATAAATATTAATAAATACATCTGCCAATAATAGGAAATCTCGGTAGAACTACAACATTTTCGTTAAGTTTCCATGTCACGATCAGAAAAAGCTAAAGCCACCGATAATTCTATCGACGATGGTCAACTAAAAAGCCATTCACATCCACATAGTGAAGTGAGGCTTTCGGTAAGCGAAATAACAAACGGCAATCGAAGCAGATCCCAACATAATGTTGTATGTTGCAATAATAACAGTTGTTGTTGCTAGTAATGTTGTCGTAATGATTGGCTGCTAGTTGCAACATTATGACGGCTATTGTTGTTGTTGTTGTTGTTGTTGTTGTTGTTGTTGTTGTTGTTGTTGTTGTTGTTGTTGTTGTTGTTGCTGTTGTTGTTGTTAATGCTGCTGCTGTTGTTGTTGTTAATGCTGCTGCTGCTGTTGTTGTTAATGCCATCCCATTGCCGTGGCCCCCCGTAAGCCCGTGCATTGTAATGTTATAAAAATGCGAAACATCAGGTCATCCCGAATAATAAGCGACCGCCGGCCGTGTCATTTCGCCGCGCCAGCATTCGGCTGATTTTGCGGCACTTTGCGACGACGACGGCGAAAACAGCAGCATCTGAAGATAATCAATTAAATATTATAAATAAAATAAATGACGGTAAGGACGCATTCAGAGCGGGTCTTCTACTGTTTTTCTTGCTATAAGTTTTAGAGCCCACTAAAAAAATTTGTGTTCTGAAGTTTCACAGCAAAAATGTCAGTTTTTCAAGACGACTTAGAACGCGCCTTAGAAGAGAAATAAGCTGAAATAAAAAATATGTTAAGTAATTTTAGCCAAATTTAAATTATTCATGAGCTTTCGGCCCGTTTACACGCCTAATAAAGCTAGTAAGCCACACATTGAGTGGCCAGAATCATAAGGCCAAAACGAAGCTGACACTGGCGGACGAGTGCCAACCCTTCTCAGGGCAGCTAATCCACACTAACAGGCGCAAGGTGGCACAATTATGGCCATTTTACCTACACCTCGCAGAACGAATTCCGGGTCATGTGTCGCATTTGGGGCCAAATCGCCAAATATACGCGATAACATATATGCCATTTGACCCCCGACTCAACCACCGGGACCCCAACTCTTCCTTATTAAAGGCCGCTAAAGTTATTTAACTCCTTATTATTATGCAGAAGGCCAGAAATAAATTCACTATTCTCGTCCGCTAGTGCTCTCAATCGGGCGGCAATAAAATCCGTGTTTCAGCCATGAGGAACCGACCAGAGGTCAGGTCAGAAAGCCACCGCATGTGAAGCCAGACCCAACTCGTGGAAGCGTAATTCGGCTTACATTGGAATTCGACATTTTATTTCTTTTTCTTCCTGCTGGAGCCCCGGCCGGCTTTGGGGGCGAACTTCTTTTCGCCTTCACCGCCAGTTGCCGCCTTTTTCTCCTCTTTATCATTATTGTTTTTGTCCCCAGTGGAGTAATAGGTGTTGTTGGCCTTTCGGATGGCGATTTCGCGGGCTTTGGCCTCGGCCTTGGCGATCGCCTCGCGACCCTCCGCCGTTCGATGCACCCGATAACAGCAGCACCTGGACATCCACCTTGTTTTTACATGCACTTTTCCGCCCTATTTTCTGGTCCACACGACGTACAGTCAGTGCAAAGGGTTATGTCTGGCACAACTTTTCTCATACCTTTCCTAAAATTGAATTTTTCTTGTAACTTTAATTCATTTAGACTCCTATCATCACAAATTTTCGTCAGTTTATTCGAGTTATTGGCAAGCCACAACAAACTCATCTCAATTTCAAGATATGGTTATGGGAAGAGTGCTAACAGACAAAACCTACCGCAACGACTGTATTTCCCCCTTTCTTGCCCCCAATATGTTTTGTCTAGCAATCCGTTATCCAACTACGTAACCAACCTGATTGTACAACGGTGATTTATTTTGGATTCAAAAAGTCATCAATCGATTGTTTACAAAATACAAACTAGAAAAATGATTTTATTTTTTTAAATCAATTTAAAAAATTTAATAATTAAATCAGACACCAACTTTACTTCGGACTGCATGTCCTCCTGCGGCTGGATGGGCTGCTGCGATCGGTACGTCGGATCATCGGCATTACCGTCGCCCGTGTTCGAATTGATTACCTGCAAAAAGAGCGGCAAATTTGAATTTTTGAATTTCGCGCTTTGTTCACTTTATTGTGCTGTTGAGTCAGTCGCATTGGTCAGTTATCCGTACAGGTGTACAGTATTCTCATTTGCTAAAGAAACTGAATTTGATACCCACCTTATTTAGAATTTTAGTCAGACTTTTTCAGCGCGAAAAATGGCACGTATTCAAATTCAGTATACAATCAAATTAGAATTCTATACAGCAGTATGGCTAATAGCAAGATAGAAAGTCAAGTGAGTTAGTGAGCTGATACAAGTGGATAAATACATTCAGATTGATGACACGCAGTGATATCAGCGGGCAAACAAGACACGAAAACACCTGATTCTCTCCAATTTTTTCGGATGCCAGTTTAACTTTTGAAACTGTATTTTAAAATACGAGATAATCAATCTTTATCGAAATTTTTCAAGAAAATTAATACCATCGTGTTGAAAAGATTGAACTATCTAGTTTCGGTCCTACTTTTGTATCATCCGTAAACATTGATCATGGCTGAAAACAAGTGACAATAGGACACGCTCAAAAGTATCTTCGTAACATGGGAGGTTGGAGGAAAACCGAATTTCTGAAAATCGGCTAAACACAACCTAAAAACACAATTCATCAATTAACGATCGCAACTTAATTAATAAGCCGAAAAGCCAATCAAGTCAGTGACGTTTTAGACCAGCAGCCAGCACCGCATTTTCCCAAAACCCAAAAAATTTTCCTAGAAATTTTCCCATATACGATTTTTTATTTTCGCATACTAAGGTGGGTAACTACGGAAATACCACCGCTGCTCGGGCCTACCAGCCTCACGATCACTAATCGGGGTTAATGGACAGTAAAACTTCATATGGAAAATATTTTTGGTGACAGAAAATTTTGGCGTTTAGTAAATATTCTAGAACAAATTTTTGGGTTTGGAATTTCGCGCCAGCACCAGATGATGATTATGATGTTCGAACCCCCAAGGAACGGATGGAGGGAAGAGCAGATCAGATTACAAATGTACTTAAATGTACCAAAATACCAAAAACAACGAAAATCTTCACAAACGGCTACTTCTGAAAGTTAATCCAGTTTTCCACAAAACATATTTCATCACGAGTTGAAATTCCGCGCCCAAAAAAATCTGTTTTCCAATTATTTTTCCAGTGAGCTGAGCTGGAGTGGACCCTTTTGAATTGGTTTGCCCCTGACCACTGTTTAATAAAAGCAGACTGGATTTGTCGCTATAGAGGTACCGTGTAAGCAACTTACGGATGACATTCTATTGACGATCGACTGTTTGACGACCGGCTCAGCTGCGGTCAGCTGGCCTTTTTTCGGCTGCACATTACATAATGCAGATCAGTTTTTTGCTCAATCAAGGTGCTCAGTTTTTTTCCCCGGAAATTAAATTGTTATTCAAACAAGGGCCTCTGTGACATACCCAATATTATTCTGAGAGCCTAACGTAAAGTAGATGAATGTCACAGAGAATTCACTTGTTGATACTTATGGGTACGTTACGTTTATAGTCTTCCCTGAAACTTTCCATGGTGATTTGTTTCTCATGAATTTTTTTTTAATTCAAATTTTTTGTAGGAAAACTTAAACAGACATTTTTTTAAAGAAATACCAGAGAAGACTATAAAAGTACCCTAAAACAGTCATGAAAGGGGTATTGCAGGAAAGATAGTTGTGGACCGAAATGTGTAGAATATGATCATGATTTATAGACACCATAGAGCGGGTAGAACAATCAGAAAATCGAGTTCACCACACTTTGATCAGAGTTTCTTGCCACCTGAATTCATTTGAAATTGCTCACCATTCACCACATTTAGCACTCATGACATGCGAGCCGTTAAATCATCGTCCGCATGCCAATGCCATGTGAACCATTACAGTTTACAGCACCGTTAACGTGAGCGGGAGGGAGGCGAGGAAGAAAAATTCGAGTAACAAGAAACTCCGAATGAGCTACACAACCAGCCATTGTACACCAAACAAACCGATTTTACACCGGATCCGGAAAATCCATTTTACACCGAACAATCCGATTATACACCGACCATTTTATTTCACACCGAACTATCCAACTTTACGCCGAACAATCCGATCTGATTTTACACTGAACGATCCGATTTTACGCCGAACCTGTGTGGACCCGCGTAAATCCTGATTGCCCGCCGATCGGCCGGCGCCGGCACCGGTCACCTCGAGGGATCGTCGTGGTGCACCGCCGCCGCCCGGCGTCGTGTGCCGTGCCCGATTCTCCTTGCCGGCGCCCGTTGTATCCGTATGGACCGAACCCGATGGTGTGGACTGAAATATCCAAGGAGTAACCGTATGGACTGAAATGGTGTGGACTGAAATATTGGTGTGGACTGAAGTATCCAAGGTGTGGACTGAAATATCCAAGAATGTCCCGATTGTGTGGACTGAAATATCCAGACATGTCAACGTACTTACATTAGTGAAAGAATTCTAGTCCTACCAGGCTACCAAGAAACTTAAAAATTTCAATTATCCTGGTAGGATTCGAAATCACGACCTTCTCTTCAGTACACAGACGTGCTAACCACTACACCACAGGTACTCCTGTCTAGCACTCATGAATAAATTAAAGTTCCAGAAAAGTGCATATTTTTGGCGATGCAATCTTTTTTCGTAATTATTTCAAGCTATATAGGTAAATAATTCAGATAATTTTAGTTTCACATCGAAGATTAACCATTTCTGTTTAAGTAGCTGACAACTTTTTTTGAATTCATTGCTTATAGTTCGGAAAACTGAACAATACATCAAGAACTTGTTGAAGCAGTCGTTGTATTTTCGATTATGCCTCGTACTAATGCCAATAATTTCAACCGTGATGGAGACTCGGTCTTGTTGTGTTGTGGGTGTGTCGGTCTTTGGGCTTTTAGTGGCAGGGCTAGCACTAGTTTCAACTTTCTGTGTTGAGTGACTTTTAGACTGCAAATAGCAAACTTCACACACGGAATAGTAAATAGGATTGGAAATAACCGAGAAAAATGGCGCGCGTTCAAATTCAGTTTTCTATGAGAATACTACAGTCGAAAATGATACTCTGTTCTAGAGGGGTCTGTGAATTCTCGATAAACATCCGAATGATTCAATATGTCAGCTTTTTGTCGATTAGGAAATCTTCGAATGGGGATATCGATGAACTGACGATATATTCATCGAGAAAAAACCTACCATCGTCAATCATCAGGACGTTTGTCGATAATTCAACAATTTTTTTCAAACAGTAGTAATCTATTTTCTACAATTTGAATGGAATCACTAACCACTTGTTGCAGCTTGGGCACCCAGTCGAACTCATAATCGTACGACCAGTTATTCCTGTCCATGATCGCCTTCCACAAATTGTAGCAGTAGTCGTAATCGGGCGACTCGAAAAAGTCTAATCGGCGCGCGTACCGTAGATACTGCGCGCACTCGTCTGCAAATATATGACAAATATAAAAAACTTAAATATATATAAAACATAAAATAAAATGAAAAATGGGAAAAATCACAATGGTCTGACATCAACCAGATATATACGAATAAAAAGAGTAAAAACATTAGCAAGAACATTGGATTTTTGCACTCTTTCTGTAAAAAATTTCAATTTTCAAGAGCATATAGTAAAGCGTACAAGACACACGTCGGGTGTCAGTATTAAATACAAGACTTGTTATTTGTATTAGGATGTTTCAACGGTTTATATGTAGGTTATATGAGCTACTGATATGTCAACCAAGTCCCACGCCTAGCCTCATTCCTCAAGTTACATCTTTATTTGGTTTGCCACACTGAACCAGACTCGCTGCATCAACCGACAGAATGACTGAATGACTATCAATGACCGAATGACCGAATGACCATCAATCACACAGAATGACCACGTATAGGAATAGCATATGATATATGTATGTAAGTTATAACACGTAGGTATAGGTATAACACTAAGGTATAGTCAATCCAACATAAGGTAATGTTTGTATAAAGACATTATAAAGGATGTAATAGGAATAGGATGGTCTCGACATGAAGTATACTAGAATGCGGTTAATAAATAATGATGACAATCATTTCTCCTCCCTTCGCCACGAATAAGTAATAGCTATAATAAGATAATAATTATCCCGACATAAGAATAGGAATATTCAAATGAAATAATATCCCGACAAAATAATATTATGCAATGGATGTGCCCTGCCTGCCCTGCTCACCAAAATAGAATAAGTATCGAGAATAAGAATAAGTATGTAGATCAATAGACGAAATAGCAATTAACTAAATTAGAAATAATTAGAAGTAGAAGTGAAGTACACAAGATGTGAACTCACTACCGGTACATCTAAAATACCTCGATGTCACTCACTAACTAGTGACATCCGCGAAACGTTAACTTCATCAATCTTACCAGACTTGAACTTTGAAAAACTAATTTAACCGTGTTTCACATTAAAGCCTTACATTTACTAAAACACAAAGAATCAATCGTGATTCTTCCCTCCCATCGACAACGAAATGATTTACTTAAATACCGAAAAATATTTTTATTTAATAACATCATTCATCCAACATTACTGTACCACCGGAGCTACCAAGAGCTACACGGGTAGTTTATTTTTCCAAAAATACAAAAAATACGAAAAACAGTAAACTCGTGTTTGGAAACCTTTTCTCACACACTTTAATGTTGACGTTAATAATGTGTTGTCAGCCAATCTGTTGTCCCTTTCTTCAAAAAGGGGACACCATATCAAAAAACCCACTTTTAAAAAACGTAACGACAACAGATAACCACTGGACGGGTAAACGATAACCACTGTTAACCCTTACGACAACCACTGCCTTTACTGTATCTATCAGTGTACGGACACAGAGCGGCCAAATGACCACTTTCTCTACATGAATAACACAGTCTATACGTATACCGATTCTGACCACAATTGCTCTTCTCATTATATAATTTACCATATATAGAAAAATTACCAACTTGCGTGTAATTGACTTTGGGTCGACGTGAACAATTGTCCACCTTATGGTCACCCAATCGTTTACACCAAGTGCAAAACAACTTCGCTCGTTTCTTTGGCTGAACATGTTTCACAGTCCCAACGTTCAAACCATACAACTCATTCTGCACGTCCTCTTTAGCTCGCAACTTCAAAACCAAATCCTCAAACTTGAACTCACCACTGCGCATGTTCTCAGCCACCATCACTCTGAACTCTTCATTACGCAAACCGATAACCAACTGACTCATCAGGCTCTCCTCATACAGACGCTCGTTTGGTCTAAACGGACACAAACTTTTCAGACTCCAAACAAAATCGTTCACACATTCATGCACACCCTGTACTCTGCTCCGAAACCTATCCATCTTCTTACGATCCTCAAATGGATCCAGATATTTATCACACAGATATTTAATTGCGGAATCCCAGTTTAACTCATTGTTCTGCTCATCAAACTCAATGCGTGCTTTACCCGACAAACAACTCAACAAATGCACGACTTTTACATGATCAGACACTCCCAGCACATTAACACGAGCCTTCAACATACGAAACCACGACGAAAACTTACTCACGTCATTACCGTTGAACATCTCGAACTTATTCGTCAACAATAAAGTTTCAGAATTCTGAACCGATACTTTTTCAATCGCGTTCACCAACTTATCATTACCGTTATCACAATCTGATTTCACCACTTTATTACTCAAAAATTGTTTTACAACCTTCAAAACTCCCTCCCCTTTCACTTCAGACAGATCAACACTCATTTCACACTCTGTTCCAGGTTTCACAGGTACATAATCATAATCAACACGACCTGATGTTTCACTGACACCACCCGTACATGGAACCTCATTCCACTCAGTTCCACCATCTGACTCAAAAACAACATCTGAACTTGCCTCACTTTCACTTTCATCCATACTAGAAAAAATCCCAGAGTCAACATCAAACACTTTTGATTTTTCATCCGAAACTTGGTCGAAAATTAATTCACCAATTTTACAGACCCAACAAAACTTTCCGAGAAAATCTTGTTTGAAATCATCATTACCGAAAAAATTCGCACCAGTCGCACGCTCCAAAACCATGATCAACACATTCAAAAACGACTCATTTTCACTTACGAAAATTTTATCGACAACTTCAAAAAATTCTTTACGGCCAAACAACACATGTTTGCCAATCACCGAGTCTATTTCAACAACAAAACTTGAATCGTGAAAACATTTTTGGCGGCCAAGTCCGTCTGGCTCCACCCGCCCAAACATCTCTGAACACCCCGTGTTCATGGCCAGACCAAGTCTGCCTATGGCTTGAACCATTTCTGATTCAACCATAATATTCTTGACGCCAACTGGCAGTCCGATGTTAGGCTCAACACACGACTCAGTATTCACACATAGATTATGAAGTCCCACTCCATCAAAATTCAAACCTGATTTCACAGCTCCACCGTTTGTAGTCAGCGCACACAGCGTCATCATCACGAATAGGGATTCAATATGTCGCAATAGGCGAGAATCCAATATTTCAGTCCAATTCACTATATCATTCAACAATTCACAAAATCATCTGAAAAAATAACCTACTGGACCTTGGCTACATATCAGTATCTATTTTAGACAGACGTCGGGCGCCAGTAAAGCGTACAAGACACACGTCGGGTGTCAGTATTAAATACAAGACTTGTTATTTGTATTAGGATGTTTCAACGGTTTATATGTAGGTTATATGAGCTACTGATATGTCAACCAAGTCCCATGCTCAGTCCTGGTCATCTGCGTACTGGAGCATACCACTATAAGAGCTAAAAATGCATTTTACAGCCTATTTTATGACCACCGAATGGCGGTCATTTCGGTTCGGAACCCAATCCCAACACAAACCCAAAACAGTAATGTAACAGAAAAAGGTCGTTTTTTCTCATTTATCAAACCCTGATACCTCCAATCATGCTTACCAAAAAAAACAAAAAAACGTAATTTTTTAGGGTGCGCATGCCACTAACCAGGGAATCCCTCGCACAACACCTCGATGGGCGTGGCACGTTTCGTATCACCGATCTTCTGGTAGCGTTCTTTGAGGGTGTCGGCCTTGAGGCCCTGCCACGGCAGCGAACCGCGAAGGAAATACATAAACATATGCCCGAGTGCCTCCAGGTCGTCTCGCCTCGATTGTTCTGGAAACGTTTTGGAAAATTGAATTATAAATAATAGTTGTTCTAGTGACAATAAAAAAAGAATAAACTCGAAACGCTTTTCATTTTGTGAATACTGCCAAAATGTTCTAATAATTTCTGTACAACTTCCAAGTACAAATTCTACTTTTTGGAACAAATCAGATATGATTGAGAGAAATCCCAGGGTCAAAGCACAAAAATACTTATCGGTTTTACTCACACTTTTTGTGACAAACAGATAACAATGATATAAAGAAATACAATACAAAAAATGTTTCATAACTCATAATGATTAATGAAAGCCAACCTTTGCCTAAATGCGTATTAATAGACATATACCTGGCCGTGCCCGTTAATGATTTGTGTTCCCGATATGGTATGTGTTTCCCTGCAAATACGGAGAATCGTTATTTAACAATCAATCCACAAAACCTGAATTCTGTATCTTGAAACTCTAGGAATTCGAATGACTGATTTAGTGAGTGAGTGATTATATTGGTCATAAATTGTAAGAAATTGACAGGTGTTGAAATTGTGGCATAAATCAAAAGTTTTATAAGTGGTTGCTCGAAGACAACCTCTCAGCGATTGCATTTGGAAATTTGACGCCTTCTAGTCTAGCGGTTAGGGCACCGGATCCGTTAACAGGAGGTCCCAGGATCGAAACCCGACGAGTCTTGTAAACTCCAGTAAATAAATAATGAAAAAAGAGGTAGACCAATAAAGTAGCCTAGCCAATGCCTTCGAAACGTACCTGTTTCGCAGTCAATGTACTCTTTGGCCAGTCCAAAATCGATTATGTGCAGAATGTGCTGTTTTCTGGTCGAGTGGCGGCCGATAAGGAAGTTCTCCGGCTTGACATCTCTGTAGATCAGATGTTTGCTGTGCACAAACTCCATCCGTCGAATCTAAAAATCATTCAAATTTTAAATAAATGAATAATTCTAACATTATTAACATAAAAATTTAAGATTATAAATACTTTGAGATAAATATTCTTATAGCATGAAAAATGAAAGTACGTGAACCAATGTCACGTTTCCATCAGCAGTCGTTCCGTTGAAATTTTTTCATGCTCCTCTTTGATACCTGCATTTGACTGGAGTAACCTATTGTTAACCTGCTGATAACCTACCAAAACCTACTCAACCACACCACCGGTGCGATTGCACTTTCGCACGGGTCGAAGAAGTTTTGAACTCAGTGGCCCAGAAGCTCCATGAACTCAACCTACCATTAACCTGCTTCCGGGACACTCACTCACTCACTCACTCGCTCACTAACCTACCCATAGCCTATTCTAACTTACTAAACCCTATATAAACTCAACTTATCTTTAACTTCCCTTAGCATAAGTTTCATCTATTCAGTTATTCAATTGCCATAAAAATGTCCTGAACTAAGAACAATTTTTCCCTTATTTATTCACCAACCAATTGCATTGCATTTATTTACCAATCAGACAGACGGCTTTGTTTGAGCCTTGATTTGCAATCTCAACGGCTACCCCTAACCTATCACCACTCTACACGTATTCAACCAACCTACCCTTAACCTGCCAAGCCTACCTTTAACCTGCCGTTAACCTGCTTAATAAAAAAACCAACCTATAGCATGATGGCGATCAGACAGACGGCTTTGAGCGTGTATTTGCGATCGCACAGGTCGAACAAATTCTCGAGCGAGTGGCCGAGTAGTTCAATGACCAACCTTAGCCTACCCTTACCCTACACTAACCTACCCTTAACCTACCGTTAACCTACTTGATAAAAAAACCAACCAATTGCATGGCGATCAGACAGACGGCTTTGAGCGTGTATTTGCGATCGCACAGGTCGAAGAGATCCTCGAGCGAGTGACCAAGAAGCTCCATGACCAGCGCATTGTACTTGCCGCATGGTCCAAAGTAGTGCACTTGAGGTAGGCCCTCTGGAATGACTGGAACGATGCAGAAAAGCCCGGTTAGTTCATCTCTGATAGTGCGTGCATGCATGTGGGGGTGCAGATATAGTTCATTATTTCTTCAAATCTTGACTCATTTCGTGACAGGCCTGCTTAGACGAAACTAATTCGGAGCAATTTTTACTGGCCAAAATTCGGACTGTTCACTTTTTTCAGATCAAATGTAATAAGCAGACATTTGAAAGAAAATCATGGCGTTTTTTTGTGTTAGCCAGATAAATTATGTTATGTTTCGCTATAACGCTCGTGTAGGTTGTAAAATCTGCCACTTAATACTAATTACGACGAAAAAAAAATTAAGCATTAGGTAGGACTGTGGCCTCTCCATACACGAAATGAGTCACGAATTTAAATAATCGACTATAAATGGGTTTAAGTATGGCGGGTGGTGGGAAACCAAATGCATTAGATTATATACATATATGCAAATAATCATAAGTATAAACATTATTATAAAATTGATTATTAAAATTAATTTTTTGCATTTTTGTTATTGTTTTTAACCCGAAACGTTAACGTTAATTTAAGTCGGAAAGTTACGCCGCACGGCAACGGCACCCAGCCCATGGTCATCGAAGTTATATTCATAACAATTTCAACTAATTGTATTCATTCCAACTTTGAATTTTTTTATTCAAATTCATTATTCAAGTTTCTCAATTTTGCCAGAAATAGAAAAATTCCTCAGTGCCACCATGCTACATTGAATTGACCATATATACATTTATACTAACCACCTGACTTTTTCGATCACGAAGTAAATAAAAAAACACCCAAACAACCCATCATCGTCACAAAATTTTTCGTGAAACCTCGGCTTTAAAAAATCTTGTTAAAAACCCCAAAATTTCAACTACACAATGCCAACCGACCCCCATCGTCCCCAACCAAAGCCTCAACACACAGTCAAAACCAGCCCTATATCCCTGTATCCACTGGCGGACAAGCCAAACATCCAAAGGGAGGGGAATCTGTCCAAAGAGGAGTGGGATTGGCAGAAGTTATGCCAATTTATATGAGGAAAAAATTAAGGAACCCCACGTTTCCCTCCCGTTCTCATCAAACTAGTAGTGCTATGTTTGCTGGACCAGAGTAACCTGTCGTGTTTGTATGCCTGTACACAGGAAACACTTTGTGGTGTCGCTGCAGGGAAGAGAGGGGATACCATTTGGGTCGGTTCGGAGGGGGGGGGGGGGGGCACCAGGGGGAATGGCACATCACATGGACCGTGTTCGTGAGGCTGACACTTCCAATTATTTGGTCCGCCAAACATTCGCCAGTAAACAGGGGAATTTTTTATTAAAATGTCTGAAGACACAACTTTTTTCGGCTATTTCACCTGCCCTAATCGCTCTATCCCATTCAATTCTGAACACTAGAAGACTCAAGTAAAAAAACAGTGTCTAGATGGACTCACAAGGCGACTGAAATTGGCATTGATTTTCTGCGGTCCTTATGCGGGGCTAGAACACGTCCGCCCACACCAGCGAACGATAAGGGGTGGGGGAAACGTGGAATCCCCCCTTCTTTGACGAATTCAATAAGTAGAATTTGTTCTCTAAGGTGTAGGATAAAAAGGTCTGAAAACTGTCAATTTCCTCCTCTTTGGGAAATTGCCCTGCCTTTGTAGGGTTAGTTCGTCCGCCAGTGACCCCACTTCAAGACTGACCACTAGCGGACGAGAAGGGGAGGGAAAAGTGGAATTGCCCCCTCTTTGACATTTCAAAAAAGTGGAATTTGTTCCCTAAGATGTAGGTATAAGGGCCCAATTTATGCCGATTCCTCCTCTTTGGGAAATTGCCCTACCTTTGTAGGGTTAGTTCGTCCGCCAGTGACCCCACTTCAAGACTGACCACTAGCGGACGAGAAGGGGAGGGAAAAGTGGAATTCCCCCTTCTTTGACATTTCAAAAAAGTGGAATTTGTTCTCTAAAATGTAGGTATAATGGCCCAATTTATGCCGATTCCCCCACTTTGGGAAGATTCCCCACCCTTTGTAGGTTCGACTCGTCCGCCAATGAGTCTGACTGAGGCGCGAACCACTGACGGACGAAGGGAAGAATGAAAACGTGAAATTCCTCCCTCGAACGCCCCAAATTAAAAAAATATATATATTCTGTTACTCACAATTTTGGATTCAACTCACGATGTCCCCCGTCCAAACCCAGGATACATCCCAGTCCAGTTCCGTCTCAAGAAACCAACCACGCCGAGAATTGTTGCTCCCATTCGAAAATCCCAGATCCGAAAATCACGGTAAACCGCAATAAAATCCCCATTATAAAAAATCAAACCATTATCCATATGAACCATAATAACCCATAATATCAATTAAAATAAATTAAATTTAGAATTCAACTCACGATTCCCACCCCCCTTCAAAACCCAAGATACATCCCATCCCAGTTCCGTCTCAAGAAACCCACTACGCATGGTTGTTGCTTCCATTCGAAAATCCCATATCCGATTATCACGGTAAGCCTCAAGAAAGAACCGAAAGAAAACAAAAATCAATCCAACCCAACAGAATTTTTACACCCCAAATAAAAAAGAGCAAATTTATTCAGTTATTATTCCCGATTTCAAGCTGCCCGCCCCCATCCAAACCCAAAATACACCACAGTTCCGTCTCAAGAAACCCACCACGCAGAGAGTTGTTGCTTCCATTCGAAAATCTCACCCGAGCCAAGATCTCGTATCAAAACTGGGGGCAGTAGAGGCAGCAGCACGCAATGGCCATACGGGCGGCTGCGGGCGGACGGGGAATTCGGTCGAAGGTAAATTCCCCCACCGAAGAATGGAAACATTCTTTATAAAAAAATCGCAAATTTTCCTGAAATTTCTTACGGGAAGGTGAGTTCCCTCACTAACCCAAAAAGCAGCACTAACACCCCAACCAGTACTGAGCCCACCATTCAAGTTCACCAAAAATTCCAAATTCGCCCAAATAACCAAATTCAACAGTTTCTCACTCAAATTCCCGGGAAAATACGGTTATTTATAGAAAAACCTCTAAACTGTAACAAAAGTATACCCAATTTTTCTCATCCGCCTTCCACTGGTGTCCAAACTAAGGACAGTACAGTCCAAAAGTCATCGCGAGAAATCGGCAAAGCAACAGGGACGCTAAGGCACTAGCGGACGAGAAGGGTGAGAAAAGTGGAATTCCCCCTCTTCGCGTTTTCGAAAAGTAGAATTTGTTCTCTAAAGTGTATGTAAAATGGCCTGAAAAATGCTAATTCCCCCCACTTTGAGGAAATTCCTCTCCCTTCAGATGGATTAGCTCGTCCGCCAGTGCGCTATGGGGTAGGGGGGTCGCCGCTGGTCAGCCCTGATTCCACCACTGACTGTAGACTTATGAGGGGAGAGCACTGGCGGAAGTGCCATTCCGCCGAAGGTAGGGGAATTTCCTCAAAGTTTAAACCTATTCTACTTACACGTTAACCTAAAGGAACAAATTCCGCATTCTGGCCACTGCCAAAGAGAGGGAAATTCCAATTTCCGTTCTTTCCTCGTCCGCCAGTGTGGGGGAGGAAGAGGTGGGGGCATGAAGAAGACCGGGCGCCAAATCATATGGGAACACCCCCCCCCCCCCTCTCAAAATCTGAACCATGAAAAGAGCCTTACAGTTTCAATGTGTCGTGCGTGATTAGGATGAAGCTGGCAGACATGTTCTTCATGTGACATGACATATTTCCAGTATTGCAGTCTAAGATGACATGATACACAATTAAAAAATTCTCCTCAATTCTCCTCTAATTTTCAATCCTCAGTTTAACCGATATCAAGTGATTGAACGGATGTTCACTTATTCCAAAAAAAATTACACTTTGAAGATAACTGAATTTTAATTTCCTTTTACTCAGAACATACCATACACCAATCCGAGGGCACACAATGAATATACCCATATATCTGTTCTATTCACACCACAGTAAGGAGAGTGAAACTACGATGTGAGGGGCAGGCGGGTTCAAGTGAGGGTCTCTCAAAACGACGGCCAATCACGCATCCCCATGGGACCATGAGACAGTTCGGATCGGAGGAAGACACGCACAGTTATAATAAACCACATGTTTCCATCAAGTCTGTATTGTTGCATGAAGGCGGTAATAAAATTCGCTCCCACAACCCACTGTGTCTCGCTTCTGATCTTTCGTCTGCCTGCCAGTCGTTCCTTGCTCATTGAAAATTCTACAAATAACGCTTACAGTATCTTATCTTGCCAAACAGTTATAGTTTTTCATTTTATATCATCCAAATTCTTTTCCATATGGTATAGGACGAACCTTGGTTTGGTATTCCACTCCGCTGCGTGAGCTCAATAATACTTATAACAATTAAGAGAGCTTCTTACCTGGCTCCTCTCAAAAAGTGCATCAAGCCACTATTTTTATCTCAATCAGATCACCCAAGCGGAGTCAATAGAGCTGCAAAAACTTTTCACAGTAGAAAACTATTTTAAAAATGAAGCAAGTTCCAAACCGTGTCTCTGATACCGGCAGTGTTGTTGTATCCAACTAGCCACCAGAAACAGCCAAACCGCGGTGATCAGGCGTGATAAAAACAAATTAGCTTTGTGAAACGCTAGGCTGTTCAAAGCGGAATCTCCTTGCGACAGCAGCAAATAAATGTCAGATTCACGCAAAAAAACAGTACAGCTGAGTTGTACAATAAAAACACCTATAAAGCTGCGTCTGAGTAGACACAGTGAAGCAGAAGTAATAAAAATCTAGGAAAATTCTTCCCATAGTTTCTAACTAAGCGTAAATCTCTAGATCTAGTAGGAAGGCGTCGGTTTACCTGGCAATAACGCGGGGTCGGGACATTCTAATCCGGATAATTCAATGTTTTGTGGAACCCAAAATATGAATTACATCTGATTCTAATCTAAATCCCACCTTTTTCAATCACAATTAGTCAAAAACAGGCTTATCAAAACTCGGGTATAGGTTTCTAGTGCATATATACATATCTAATCCCATTGTATTATATTTGAAAATTCTAACGATAGCGTTAGTTGTAGGCCCAGTTCAAGCAAAAAGCAATCAATCTTTCCACATTTCATTATGCCAATTTTTTCTACGTTGAAATTCAGAATTTTACAGGACAAACACGACCACCACAAAAATCGATTAATTAAAAATAAACTCGCAGAATTCGATTCCGAATAATTTCATTAATAATTTTGCACTATATTTTTCTTAAGAATTTCGTGGCGACAAATAATGATTTTCAATCGAATTAAGAGTTCACACCAGATGAAATAACAATAATTTTAGGCTTACCTGCTTGTCCGAGTAGTTTATAAAATCTGTATTCAAGGTGCAGCTGGGGTGCTTTCGATTTCATCGGTTCCTGTAAATAAATAAATTTTATAAATACCCAAAAAACATCAAAACAAAAACAAACAAGACTTCATGAAAACATGATAAGGAGTACTTAACAAACTTAACATTGTTTTGTTCGTCATGTGTGCAACTGATTCGTATATTCATTGGAAAATAACAACTAATCTAAGCAAAAGCAACAATATAATTAAAATAAAATAAACAACTAACCAATTTTATGGCCACATGTTCATTATTGTACAGGTTTTTGCCGAGTCGAAGCTCGCCAAAGTTGCCACAGCCTGTAATTATAATAGATCTGACCGTTTTATGTTGCTGATAATGAATACAAAAAAGTAATAAAAATAAATAAAATAAAAGTATCATGAGGATAAGGAGTATATTTACTCAATTAAGTTGTACGAGAAATTAGCTCGGATCCCATCAGTTCTACAAATTAAAAACTATTTTATGTCAACTCATCCATTCCATGTTAATCATCGTTTTGTTTATTACGCGATACTTTACCGACCGTGAAAGCCTAACGTTGGGGTGAGTGACGTTGACAGTATTTCTTGCCTACATGTCATCATCACCGTCCGAACGCCGCTTTATTCATTTCCACTCACAATTTATTTATCTATTTATTTTTATTTGAGGAAATATTGAGGAAAATTATCAGAAAAGGTAAAACTATATCTGAATCCGAAATGGAAACGCATGATAACCCACTGTCGGGCGAGCTTATACTCCAAAGGTAGGGGAAATTCGTCTAAGAGGAAGGATTTGGCAGTTTTCAGGCTATTTCACCTACACCTTAGGAAATAAAATTTGGTTTTTGAGAACGCTAAAGGGGGAAGTCTAATTTTCCCACCCCTTCTAGTCCCCCTAGTGCGATAACCTACCCACTCTCCGAAGGGACAGGAATTTCAGTGAAGAAGAGGAACCCGCAGATTTGACGCTATGTTAAATACGCATTAGGAAACTAAATTCTCTTTAAAAAAAACACAGATGAGGTATTTCACTTTTCTTTCTCCTTCTTGCCCGCTTGTGGACTGAAGCGACTTGACTGTCGTCATCCGTTCTCCTAATTACTCACTCACCACACTTTACCAAGTAAAAATCACCGAAACGGCAAAATCCATACCCCAAATCGACCAACCGATCTTTTTGCCGACTTTAAAATTGGGTCCGACCATAAGCACGCCGGTGGCGGCCTGCCCGGATGAGGCGGATGAGGGGGTGGCCCCCGGTCGTTTGTCCATTAGATTAAATGCCTGAGCCACTAGGCGTCTGAAATAATAATTACCTTTAATTAAAAAAACATAATAATAATTAAATTGAAAAAAAAACAATTTTAGCAGCCTATTCGTGAGCGGGCGCCGAGCTTCGGTGGAGAACGGAAGGCGGTGTTCTAGCTCTACGGATATACATAAACAGGCGCATAACTGTGGGACAAAAGACAGATAAATATAACTTTCCGTGAGGACAACAGATAAGCAACAATTATGTCCCATTTTAGGACAACGATAATTAGAACAAAACGCCAGAGTAACGGACACAAACGCTTATAAATTAATTTTTGAGCGTAATTAACTTTGAAGTATGTTGAGTTAGCATTATAAATGTTCCAGTGGAACAAATAAAAAATAATAAACAATTATAAACTAATTTTAATAACATTTACACGTTGGATTTTAATTTTTTATAGTACGGACGGACAAATTGTCGTCACGAATTTTATTGTAAAACATTCGGCGTGCATCGTAAATTTTTTATAACAGTGAAAAGGGTTACAATGAAAATCAAAAAATCCAATTATAATCTAACTAAAGTGACTTCAATTGTTAAGGAAACAAAAAAATACGACGATGCTTAACAGAAGTCAAACGATTATCGCTCATTCAGGCGTTCTTGTATAATAACTCTGATGAGTTTTGGCGCACGACTTTTTTCGAATCCTTTTTTGGCGCGCTTTCAAATTTTCTAGATTTTTTATCACATGAAATTTTAGTAAAGCCCGTATTTTATTTCTGCAAGCAAACGTACTGCCTAAACATCTGATAATGAAACATCAGTAGCCTCAACTCAACTCGGTTGACACCATAGTTTAACACCAAAGCGTGGGGTGATGATGATTGATGTGCGTGTTAAAACGGATTGTCTGATGTTTCATTATCAGAATTTTTGGCATGATTTTTGTTCACTGAAACAACATACAGGCTTTTTCATTCAACGTCGTCGTTCACAAACTTCATGTGGAATTTATTTTTGTCAACAAGATAAGTTGACCAAACCTAACTACAATGTTGCCACACAGATCGATGAACTGTGAAAGCCCGCACATTGTTTCTGCCAGCGAGAATATTGCCCAAAACGTCTGATGATGAAACATCAGACAATCAGTGTTAACACGCACATAAATCATCATCACCTCATGCTATTCTGTGTTAAACTGTGGTGTCCGACGTTTCGAGCAATATGAGAGCTTGCAGAAACAGCATAAGGGCTTTATAGAATTTCAGACCATAACAATCTGAACTCATTTCGTATTCTACATACATTGAATTGTAACTGGATTTACCATAATTTTCAGACCTCGATAAAACTTTTCTATACATCCGAGACATAAGCAATGAGATCCATGGACACCCTGGCGGAAGAGCCAAACCTCCAAAGGGGGGGGATGCGTAAAAGAGGGGAGAATCGGCAGGTTTGAGGCCACCTAAACCTTAGGGACCAAGCTGCACTTTCTAAATTCGCCGAATAGGGAAGAATTCCACTCTTCTCATATTCAAATTCGGTCTTTTGAGAATGGTAAAACAACAAAACGTCAAATACGTCTATGAATACAGCGGTTAATTTCAGTCTAATCAGCTGTGTCTAACCCTACGTTTACAAGGTCTTTATTGTTATACAAAAAAGATAGAGAAACAGTGGCGGGTTAATATTCTATAATCAAATTGATCATTGATCAAGGCGGTGTTCAGATACCTAAACGAGAATGGGGATTAAAAAAGATGGTTACAATAAATGGTGATAAGTGTTGACAAAAATTATGATGTCAATAAAACAAACAGCAGACCTCTCACGAATCATCAGGAAATGAATGGAATTCTCCGTAGTTAAAAGAAATGATTTTTATTTGTTAATACAATGTCTTTTTTGCTTTAGTAAAAGTTTTTATTTACCTTACAAAAAGAAACTCTTTGGGTGAAAAACACAAGTGACGTATAATTCTCTTATCTTCTTTTACTTCTTTCCTCGGTGCTTAGAGACCGTCTAAACGGCAACTAAAACGTCACGGTTCCCCAAGGAGATTTGGAACAGAGACCACATACCAAACCGTAAACTTCAGGAGAACATAAAAGTTACATCCGAAAATAATGATTTAATTTACTACACTAAATTATCCTGCGAGGCTCAGCCGATACATAGCCTTAAAATATATTTTGTCAGTTTGCTGAACTATTTGTAGAAAAGCCAAACTTTTATGCTGGAAGGCTTTTCAATCTAATGAATATCCCAAGGGTACAAATGGTTATAATATATAGAACACAAAACCGCTTGGACCTAGTATTCCAGAATAAGAACAAAACAACTGAGTGATTGAAACGAAATTTTATTACTGACTGACTTACTAAATGGTTGATTGACTGACTGACTGAATGGACGACTGAATGGACTCGACTGAATGGACTCACTGGGGAATCGGTCATCTTTGCCACCGAGACAAGTTTGCCACTCTAAATCGAGACAAGTTTGCCACTTTTTTGGGGGGTTTTCAGTGGCAAACTTGTCTCACCCAAAAAGTGGCAAACTTGTCTCGGTATTTCACGAGACATGTTTGCCACTCAAAATTCAGGAAATGAGTGGCAAACATGTCTCGTGAAATGCCGAGACAAGTTTGCCACTTTTCGATGAGACAAGTTTGCCACTGAAAACCCCCCAAAAAAGTGGCAAACTTGTCTCGATTTAGAGTGGCAAACTTGTCTCGGTGGCAAAGATGACACACAGTCACTCACTGACTGTATAAATCTTACAAAAAGAATGCTAAGTAACTTGATCACATACAGTAAATCATTAGATCACAGTGTCAATTTACGATCAAGCCATACGATATATATGTAGAAGCCGAGTGTGAAGTATAGAAGTTCGTTGAATCATATCCATCATGACAGAAAGTAAACAAATTGGTGCGTGTTCAACATTATAACCAGTTCCCGGTATTGTTTAGTCTGCGTTTCAACATTAACCACGACCAAAGGTGAAATAATAAACATCTAATGTTTCACGTGGTGTGTTGTATTAAATTTTATACCAATGAAGAAGTCAGCGCCAACGGGCCCTAGGTGTAACAACCAGGCTTTCCGTATACCAAAGACAGCACCTACCAAACGAGAGGTTTATCTCTGAAGAGTTGGGAGTAAATTTTTTCTACTTTTTCTCCTCCTTGAGGGATTTTTTAGTTTCTAAAACCATCAAAACAGATAAACCCATTATTCCGCTTTTCTTCTCTTCCGCTGGTGGCACCACATTAAAGGCGCGTTGCATAGCTGGCATATACAAGGGCGCATAAATTGGCACAGCAGCTAGGCGCATTAAACGAACCCTACCACATTTATTACTTGATAAACAATTATGGTAGGATTATCAAGCCTAGGCGGATGTGAGCAAGATTATTCCGAAGACGAATAAAACTTTTCCCACGCACACCTAGACGAATGTATAAAACCTCCAACGCGCCCCGCTGCTGCCTTACGTCGCGACAGACAGCGCAGCCCAGCATGTACACAACATAAGCCGCAGTAGCGCATAGGTAAGGGGGAAAATTATTAAATTACTTCTAGTTAAATAATTAAAACCCTGATTTTGTCAGTAGAAATAACTGTAAAATTGCTAACTCAATACTTTTCTACGTTTGGAGAATTTGTGTCTATCGCTACAGTCAATTTACTCGTCCGCCCATGCGTTGAGGACAGCGTCGAACCTATAGCGCTGCTGCTGGGCTAGCACCACGTGCGGATGAGAAAATTCGCTGCTTGGAAAATTTTTCGGGATAATTCCCCTAATTTTTCATGAACTCAAAAAAATTTTGTTTCAGTATTTCTAAGAGAATATAAAAATTTCAGGAAGTCACCCCAACAGGTCAGCGCGTAATTGCGCGCGGGGAAATGCTGTTGGCGTTGGCTTGGTTGGGCCGTCGTGCGCGCACACTACTCCTGTATATAATAGTAGCACACGCCATTTAGAATATTAGATAGTGAATGGTTGGCCCGCAGAAAAGTACCAGAAACGCGTATTGGCGCTCCTGTGGTGTGGTGTATATAAACATTGGGTCAGCTATGTATTATGTTATTGGACCGAGTAACTTTTACGCAATGAAACATTAGCATTAATACCACCTTTTTTCTATCGGCAATCATAAAAATACTTAAGCGACTGATTATGAAACATCAGGCAACCAGTGGTAGCACGATCGTCAATCGTCATCACCCTATATGTCACTGTGTTGATCTATGGTGTCAACGGAATTGAGTTGACGCCAGTAATGATTCATTACCAATCATTTTGGTCAAACATTTTGCAACTATTGATAAAAAGCAGCGTACGGGGGTGACTTATCTGACAAACTCAAGATAGAACTATTTGTCGTGCATATGTTGGATTACTTTAGTTCTAGGAGTTTTCTTACACCGCTGAAGTCAATGACGAAAATTTATGAGAAAATTACAATTTAGGATATTTTAGACCCGCGGGTGAAAATGAAAATAAGAGTCGCGAATAGAATATAGATTCTTGGTGTATCATACATGAAAAAACTGTGTACTAGGCCAAATCTGTCACCGAACCCAAAATTAAGAAAAGTTGTTGTTGTTGATGTCAAAGTCATTGCTGTCAAAATTGGAGTCGATGTTGTCAAAGCTGTTGTTGTTATGGTTAAAATTTCTGAGCTTTGTATTGACCAATATAGTGTTTGAAAAGCATCAAAACCGCCCGTCAAAGTTCTGTTTCAGCAGCGCAACTATTAATCAAGGAATCAACAGAGAGCCCGCAAATTTTCCACGGAATACAGTAGCAAAAAGTTATACGCTTGTCGGTTATTGATGATGGTGATAAGAGTAAGTTATTAATAGTGTGACGTTGATGAATAGTATAGCTTGGTCGGTTTATCTAGTTATAACAAATCAAATTTATTGACCTGTTACCACTACGTTCCTATGATAATCAAATGTCATGAGAATTTTTTTGCGAAATTTTAAACGCGTGCCAGAACGCTAGAACGCCAGAATTAAAAATGAGCACGAACAAATAACACGAAACTGAGTGACAAGAAACCCTGAATAGACTAGAGCGAGTTATTATCAATAGTGTAATGGTTTATAATAGTGTAACGTGACGGTAATAAATAACTCGATCGGTTTATCTAGTAATTTTTTTCATGTTTGGTCACGCATCAAATTAAGTAAGGTTAGTGAGAGATTAGTTAAAAATTATGAGAACTTGTTATTGAGGATATTACACAGGTTTTTGCATTCCGGCTATAAATAATGGATCCGGAAAAAAACACATACTGTATGATGATTATCATAAAAATGAGAAAACTGGATAGATATACAGTAGATAATTATCATATCCACACGATTCTCTGGGAGTAATAATATCCTATCGCGTTTTTTTCAGATTATAGCTTACGTATTTATAGTGCACAGCTGCATGCAAATGGAGCACGTACATAATTAAAATTGTATCCTATATTGAAAGTATGTCATGAAGAGTATGTCTGCTTCGTTAGTTAATAAATATTACTGCACAGTGAAACCGTTATAACAAAAACATTTCTATAAACAACTTGTTTGATATTAAATTTAGAAAATGCGCACACTTATCTCAGTGAATAAATGGTATGTTTCAATAACAATATCTACAACAGTATTTCACTTGTGTTGCAGCAACACGGAATAAATCACATTTACTCGGGATAAAATATGTAACTAGGTTGAACCTAAATAATTTATGCCTGATTTTCATGAACTATTCTCATAAATTTTGCAGCAACAACCCATACGAATTGAAATGAGAATTCTCTGTTAAAATAATTTTATAACAAACAAAGAGCAAAAGTATTATATTAGAATAATAACGTGGCTCACGATCTAGTTTCGATAACGCGTTTTAAAATGTATAAATTATCGTTATGCACATGTTACAGGAAATTATTGTTATGCACATGTTACAGAGCGCTATGGATAAATGTTGCGCCCGTTGCAACAACAGCAACAGCACTTTGACAATCTGTATTTCCGTTACAACTGTTTCCGTCCACATGCAAATGGCAGCAGTCTACATACTTTATTGAAGCCCGTATGTTGTTTCTGCAAGCAAAAGTGTTGCCCACGAAGTCTGATAATGAAACATCACTAGCCTCAACTCAATTTTGTTGACAATATAGTTCAACACAGTGTAGCATGGGGTGATGATGATTTGTGTGCGTGTTAACACTGATGGTCTGATGTTTCATTATCAGACGTTTTGGGCAATAGTTTTGCTTGCAGAAACAACATACGGGCTTTAATAATAACTCGCCAAGAACTGTACATATTTTCGGCTGCGTGTAAAATTAATTTTATTTAGCCTATCCAGGGTTTCTTGATACTCAAAAACCTTAGCGAGCGAAAAAATTAATAAGCAAAGTAAAATAATTGAAACAATCCGTTTTCCATTAGACATTTGACGAAGCATGAATACTACATACCTACGTCATTGCATGCGCGGGAACGCATTTGTAAAATTAGGTTTATTATAGCTTGTTCAGGGTGTTTTGTTAATGAAATAAGTTTTCTCGAACCATTTATTACATTTGCAATGAATTTCGCGCAAGTTTTCTTATGTTTTCCAAACGTTATGTGAGAAAGTATTTCTTACTTGAAAATTTGCCACGAATCTGAAGAATTTTCGGAAAAAAACTGACGAACGTGACATTTTCAGCGAACGTCAGCGAAAGCTCAGCTGACACACTGGCGGACGAGGGAACCAGCAAAAAGTGGAATTTCACCCTCTTTGGCGTTTTTAAAGAGTGGCATTTGTTCCCTAAGGTAGGTAAGATGGCCTTAAAACTGCCAATTCCCCCCTATTCGACGAATTTCCCCTCCCTTTGGAGTATAAGCTCGTCCGCCAGTAAGCTGACAGACAGGTTTTTATTTCCCAGCACACTTGTTGGACTGCCCTATAGTCCATTCAAATAATTAAGAGACTGAATTTGAATTCGCTGATATTTTTTGCCCACAAAGAAGGGGAAAAAGTCAACTTTTCGAGAACCAATCGTATTTTTTCATATAACACCTGGACTTTGACAGCATAACAGTGTTTTGCGTCTAATTCATTATAGATTTATTTAATTCCTTGTTAAAATAAAAAATCTAAAAAATCAAAATTCAGGGTCATAACCCATTGGAGTAAAAAAAAGTCATAAAACATTGGTTTGTTGAAAATCAAATTAGCTTTCAGGTGGAGTTTCCATAGAACCTATAGTTTCTCTTGGGATTTCATTTTACTTTTTTTTATTCATTGACTTTTTAAACGTATCTTAGCAACACAACGGTTAGTTCCATGAATACTCAATAGATGCACAAATGAACGATCAATGAAGCATCTAATGTGAAGGAATAAATGAATGAGAATTGAATGAATTCATACATTTAAAATGAATGACTTTGGTCTTTCATGGGAACAGAGCATGTACATACAGTAAACAAACTAGTTTTGAACAAGGAAGTAATCACATTTGTGAATGCCCGAGAAAATACGTATAAAAATGCAAGTCCCAATGTATAAACTCTTAAAATCCTAAAAGGAAGTTTATTAGTTCGTGCTTTTACTTAAATCACGCAACTTAAATCACGCAAATGTATTATCGTGTATGTAAGGAATTATTGAGAAATACACTGCACTGCAACTGTCTAATGGAAACGGTCCCGGTCTGACACTAAAGGCGCATTCAGAGTCGGCCTAAGGGTGCTTACAGAGTAAAAAGGAAAGTAAAAAGGAAAGTGAAACGGAAAGTAAAATCTGTAAACCAATTGACCGGGAAGTCAATTTTGTTCCCGAAATTTTGTTTTCAGTCAATAGGTTTACAGATTTTACTTTCCGTTTTACTTTCCTTTTTACTTTCCTTTTTACTCTGAAAGCACCCTAAGAAAAACTCAAGAATTTTTATTTTCTGTACACATGAGAAAAAAATTATTACCGAGAAACTTCCCGAGAATTTTGGTTGGGAACCAAGCGTATTTTTACGTGTTCCGAAAGTTTTACAAAAAAAACTTGAGACTTTCTCAAGGCGACTCTAATGCAATTCAGTCGTCTATAAAATTTACAGTACCTAAAGCTCGAGTTAAATAAAAGTTCTTGTCTTGATTATGCTTGGCCGCACTCTTCGCTGATTAATGTTGTCATAGTAAATTGTTGCTGCATATTTTGTCTTGGACAAGCTTATAAATGGATTGAATGACATTTTCAATTATGCAGCTGACGCAATGAATATCTAAACAAGACGAAATGTGGCAATCAATGTGACCGGCTGACTGGCTGACTGACTGACTGACTGACTGACTGACTGACTGACTGACTGACTGACTGACTGACTGACTGACTGACTGACTGACTGACTGCCTCATTGACTCACTGACGAACTGACCGACTGAGTGAGTGGCTGACTGACTGGACGACTGACTGACTGTCTGACTGGATGACTGACTGACTGTCTGACTGACTGACTGTCTGACTGACTGACTGACTGACTGACTGACTGACTGACTGACTGACTGACTGACTGACTGACTGATTGACTGACTGACTGACTGACTGACTGACTGACTGACTGACTGACTGACTGACTGACTGACTGACTGACTGACTGAATGACTGACTGACTGACTGAATGAATGACTGACTGACTGACTGACTCACTCACTGACTGACTCACTGACGAACTGACCGACTGAGTGAGTGGCTGACTGACTGGACGACGACTGACTGTCTGACTGGATGACTGACTGACTGACTGACTGACTGACTGACTGACTGACTGACTGACTGACTGACTGACTGACTGACTGACTGACTGACTGACTGACTGACTGACTGACTGACTGACTGACTGAATGACTGACTGACTTAATGACTGACTGACTGACTGACTGACTGACTGACTGACTGAATGACTGACTGACTTAATGACTGACTGACTGACTGACTGACTGAATGACTGACTGACTGGACGACTGATTGACCGCCTCACTGACTCACTGACGAACTGACCGACTAAGTGAGTGACTGACTGACTGGACGACTGACTTACTGTTTGGATGACTGACTTGACTTTTAATATAATATAACGAAGTAGCTCGTCACTTTGACGATTGAACATCTTAATGACAGACTGGTAGACTTTAAAATAGCTCGCTTCGTTTACAGTCACAGTCAGACTAAATGACTGACTGACTGACTGACTGACTGACTGATTTAACTTGCACTATTTGCGAATGTGATTTTTCATTGCTCACGACAAGTTCGCGTGGAATAAATTCTGTTCGCCATAATCTTGAACATGCGAAAAACAACAACAAAAACAACAACAATAATAATAACAACAACAACAACCAAAACAACAACAACAACAACCACAACAACAACAACAACAACAACAACAACAACAACAACAACAACAACAACAACAACAACAACAACAACAACAACAACAACAACAACAACAACAACAACAACAACAACAACAACAACAACAACAACAACAACAACAACAACAACAACAACAACAACAACAACAACAACAACAACAACAACAACAACAACAACAACAACAACAACAACCACAACAACAACAACAGCAACGAGCAATAATTTCCCGGACGTAAATTACACACGCTCAGAAACAGATACAACAGATGACGAACAGAAACGACAGAATTGTGGCAATCCTTGCTTCATATTAGGGAAAATATAAATATTGTATTCGCTGAAATTCAATAAACTAATAAGTGCAGAAATATAAGAGAAATAAGTTTTTTACTTTTATACTGATGTTACGATTTGTTATGATTTATGAGTTGTGAAAACACGTTGACTAAGATGTTTTTTTATTTATGTATGATTATATGTACTGTATGTAAGTTTAAATAATGATAACGTTATTAAAATAAAATGAATTATGGAAGAAAAGTTTCATAATTTTTTCATAGAAGAGAACATTTTCACAACCTTAACCGTAAGAAATTCACAAAAGAATAAATTAAAGTCGGGTTCCGTGAACAACACCTGCAATATTATAGTACAGTATTTACATGTAGCAAGCAAACAGTGTTACACTTGAAATTACTAGCGTACATGATGTTTGTGTATTTTTTAAGATCAACATCTTGGAGATATATAACTTCATTCATGAATGAAAAAGGTCTTAAAAATATAAATTAAAGTAACCAGATATCTCGACAAAGCTAAACATGAACAGAAATAGATTGTTTTGCCAATGAAGTCAGGATGGACTGACAGCTAACTTGGTAAGCAATATTTAGGCAGTGGTATACTACACTGCGATCAGGGGGTAACTATGACTACATACCATGTACCACGATGAAGAGAGAGTACTTGCGGACGAGAAGGAGTGGTAAAGAAGCAAATTCCCAAATTCCAAAAAGCAATGTTTCTGAACCGTTCCTCTCTTTTTCTGAACGGTTTTTATCTTTGTCGCGGGGGTATTGGTAGCATGAGTGAACGCTGTCGGACGAGCTAATCCTCCGAAGGGAGGGGAAATTCGTCAAAGACGAGGGGAATTAACAGTTTTCAGACCATTTTACCTACACGTTATGGAACAAACTAAACTTTTGGAAGACGTCAGAGAGGGATAATTAAACCTTTCCCACCCCTTCTCATCCGCTAGTGCATGTAACAAACTACATTTTTGTATGTACGAACGTATGTATTTTGGATGGCATTGTATCTATACATAGCGGACGAAAAAGGGTGGGAAAAGTGGAATTCCCAATCTTTGAACGTTTCAAAAAGCATATTGTTCCCTAAGGTGTAGGCAAAATGGCAAAAATTTTACTAATTCCCTCCTCTTTGTCGAAATTCCCCTCCCTTTGGAGACTTACCTCGTTCGCCAGTGGTGGACTATCCAGAGCTATTTTTATTTTAAACTGGTTAATAATTTAGTACTATACTGCAGTTCGTTATAAGCACTGGCGGACGAGTCAAATCTCAAAAGGGAGGGAAATTCTTCCAAACCGGCAGAAATTTTCCAATTGGCAGAAATATGGCCATTTTACCTCCGAAACCACTAAAGAGAGGGGAATTCCACTTTTCCCACCACTTTTCGTCCGCTGGGTATAAGGCCTTGGCACGCGCGCCTAATGCAGATTTGAATTCAACGTTTCTGAGTAATAAGAACCCAGGATGGGCTATACACTGTATCTTCATAAATTAAATGTCTTATATATGATTATGAAGAAAGTCATAGAGTGAATCCTTACCATCCAGTCTCTAATCTGGCTAATAAGGATAGACTATGCAGACAAGACAGTTGCAGCACTAATTAAACGAGTTTATTAAGTAAGCCGAAGGCATGCTCGCTTTGGCGGGCGAGGGACCAACAAAAAAGTGAACTTCTTTGGCAGTACCAAAAAGTTGAATTTGTTTCGTTTAGGTGTGTGTAAAATGACCTCAGAACTGCTAATTCTCTTCTCTTCAGGAAAAAATCCCCTCCTTTTTTACGAGGATTGGCTCGTCCGCCAGGCGGCATGGCATGTCTGTTATTGTATGAACCAAGCCGTTACGTTTCATGCTGGGATTATTATTGAAGGTCACAACATTGATGTAAGCCACACGTAGTTTTCATGCAAACTTCAAAGTGTTATGATTATCGTTTTATTCGGCCGATCTTTATTTTGGACCTAATAAAACAAAATTATTTTTTGAAAAGCTGTTCAGATATTTTAATCAACATGCAATTTCCACTTATTATGAGAAAGCCAGTTGCAGAATGAAACGTAAAATAACGGGTGAAAAAAAAACAGAGTAAAAACAAACATGAATGAAAACAAAATTATTTGCAAAAACATTGCCTGTAATCAAAATGAAATTGCGCTGTATGCAACGAATGATGACAACGTTGGTTGCAGATACAGAGACAAAAATTAGAGAAAAAAAGTATCATTTATATTAAAAAAATCAGTCAGCCGTTCTACGGCTGCGTAGAGATAGAGCGGCTGATAAGAGGAAACATTGTGGGCATGTTGCACTAGCGGATGAGAAGGGGGGGGGGACTGGAATCCCCCCCCCTTCGGGGTTTCAAAAGGTAGAATTTGTTCCTTAAGGTGTGGGTAAAATGGCCTGGAACTACCTTCCCCCTCTTTGACGAAATTCCCCTCCCTTTGGAGGATTATCTCGTCCGCCAGTGGCATGTTGTGCTCCAATGTTATTATTATTTTAGAGAAAAACTATCCCACAATTCCACGCAAACATGATGTCGTATATTTTTATTGTAAACGCGACAGACGGAAAGTTTTTTTTGTATTGTGTCGCATGGAATATTTAAAAAATATCAAATTAAAAAAAGGTCAAGTGTAACATAAACTTCCGCATTATGATGAAGTATCAAACATTAACTAAGAAAATGGAGTGTCTTCAAAGTCAGTATCCAAATCAATTAAGAATGCTTAGTTAACAGAAAAACAATTAAAGATTCATTCCAAATACATAACTTTGTTCATCTGCTACGAGAAAACTCGAGCTAATTTATCAAAGATAAAATAAAACTCGAGCTAATTTATCAAAGATAAAATATATTGCTGAATTATACATCATATTTTACAGCTGGGCGTGGTGGCTATGTCTAACTGATTATTCACTCGCACTAGCGGACGATAGGGAGGGAAAAGTGTTATTTCATCCTTTTTGGCAGGCTCAAAAAGTTAAGTTTGTTTATGAAGGTGTAGGTAAAATGGCCAAATTTCTGCCAATTCCCCCCTTCTTGGATGATTGCCCTCCCTTTGGAGGTTTAGCTCGTCCGCCAGCGTTCACTCATGCTACCAATACTCCCGCGCCGTTCAGAAACATTGATAAAACAATGATTCTGATTATATCAGTAGGTGATATGGTTTTTTAACAATAAATTTAAAAAAAAATACAGGTGTATGAAAAATATACACGTAACTTAAAATTTTTCCGCCCAAATCGCTTTTTTAATTTTTTTTTCAAAAAATTCTTAAACCTTCCCATAACATGCTTGATGAGAAAAATGTTGGAACCACGATCATACATTACCTTGGTCATGTGTACTCATGCTTTTATATGTCCTGGGCCTGGCCCTAATGAAATGAAATGAAAAAAATATATAAAAATATTTCTAAACAAAACGAAAATTTGTTTGATGGAGTTAATCGGGTCAAGTTAAATGTCCCGAAGTCCCTGAGGACACCCACAGTTTTTTTCCCATAAAAGTCGTATTTTTCTGATTATTCGCGAGAAAAGTAAAAAAATACGGAAAAATAGTTCACTTTGTTATGGTCAACTTTGTTATGGTCAACTTTGTTATGGTCAATTTTGTTATGGTCAGCTTTGTTATGGTCCACTTTGTTATGGTCAACTTTGTTGTGGTCACTTTGTTATGGTTAGCCGAGGGTCATGTTAGGAAGTACAGTATGTACGTCAGTTAAAGGTATTCATGAATAAATTGAGTCAGTCTCCAGTCTGTCTTGATGCATGTATAACATAACATTCACTATCTATTATGGACCTAAACTTGGTCGGGGGTATTTTGTAAAATTAAAATAAGCTTTCGAAAGTCTGTTACGCAGCCGCAAATCATGATTAACGATTAAGATATAGTAACAAAAAATAACAACAACAACAACAACAACAGCAACAACAACAACAACATGACGAAAACATGTTACTTAGTAGGCGGCGGCCACCGCAAAATTAATTATGATAACTCAATAAACGAATGGATTCATACTTGTTTATGTCTATTTTTAGATCTAGGCAGGGAAGCACGTAAACGTCCAATCAATAGCGGACAAGAAGGCGTGAAAAAGTGGAATTCCACCTCTTTGGTGGTTTATAAAAAAGTAGAGTTTTCCGTGAAGGTGAAGGTGAGCTAAGGTGAACGTAAAATAGCCTTTTTTGGAAAAACTGCCTTTGAAGGTTCGACTCGTACGCCACTGCGTCCACTAAATCGAGTGGCAAAACTCTGACTTGCTTCCTCATCAAACCACTCTCCATTGATTAGAAGATTGAATTTGAATACGCGTAATTTTTCTCGGTAGTTTTCCTAATTGTTCCGGGGTCTGGCGTTTCCGCCGACTTCGAATCGGAGCACTGACGGACGAGAAGGGAAGGGAAAAGTGAAATTCCCCCCTCTTTGGCAGTTTCAAAAAGTAGAGTTTCTACCTTAAGGTGTAGGTAAAATAGCCTGATTTCGGCCGATTCCCCCTCTTTGGAGATATTCCCCTCCATTTGGAGATTTGGCTCGTCCGCCTGTGAATCGAGATCTCAGCTCAGTACATCTGTCAGTGTTTGATAATCATGAGCTTCCAGGTTAATAATCCAATTACCAGATCGACAGAGGATTTATTTTGGTTGAGAACGAGTTCCGTGTCTGAGTTTTTTAATCTGTTATTCAAAGGATGTTGTTATTGGACGTAGTTATGGAAAAGTCTCGCAGGTGTCTAAAAACAGCAAACGTTCACATTTGGTAGGTATCCCAATCGATTTAGAATGGTATAGTTAGTTTCTTTAAAGAATATAAGGATCAGGGTGCTCTAAAATCCAGTACTGTAATATAAACACTAGATAGATACTATAAAAGCAAAATATGCCATCATCAAAATGATGGTTTTCACTGGCGGTCGAGCTAACCCTCCAAACTTCATCGATGAGGGTGAAATAAGCAGTTTTCAGATCATTTACCTACACATCAAGAAACAAGTTATGCTTTTTGAAAATGCCAAAGAGAGGGGAAATCCATTTTCCCACCCATTCTCGTCCGCTAGTGATGACTCCTAATGTTAGCGTGCCCTGGCATAGCCGAAACCAGAATGACTCATCACTGCCCGTTTAGCGTTCAAAAGTCAGCAAAAATTACACTTTCGTGAATAATATAGATTATTTTAATTTTAAACAGTTCAGTTAATTTTTTCTTTCAATCGACAAAATCTGTATTACGATCCAATGGTGGAATTATGATAATGTAACTCCAAAAAATAATAAAATACTGGATGAAATACGATTAATCATGGTTCTTTTTCAGTTGGAAGATGGATGGGAGAATGATACGGGACAGGCATCATTTTAAAAAATATCAAAAATACTTGGAACAGCGTGAAAATCCAAGAGATGAACGGTGCGAAATTAAATTTTAATTTTCTACTCAATTCATACAAACAAAGGTAAAATCGAACCTGAAGCTGTCGCAACTTACACATGAAGGAATCGTACTCGTATTAATGATTCAAGTAGTTCAAACAGATTGAAATGATTTTAAATAATGGTAAAGTCAGAAAATCATTAATAATCAATGGGTTTCCTAAGCGACGGTCCGGATAACGAATGAATCAGATTGTGATTATTGATGACATCCTAATTCCTAATATATCACCCATTCAGAGTGTCTTGTCACTAAAAAATTTTCGCCTCCGATATTTTTATTCATATTTTGAGCATGCTTACATATGTCATTTGGACAACTTACGAAAACTTCACCTTCAAATACAAATAAGAGTTTCAATTCAACATTTTTATTTTTGAGAATGTCGGAGAAATAAGTGAGTTATACTAAACTGTGCAAACCTTCCCATGTTTTCAAAGAATGCGTATTAAAAGGCAACACCATCCTTATTTTAACATAAAAGTCGCCAGTGGCAAAAAATGGAAAGGAATACAATGATTCACCGTCGTCATAGACTGTGATTCAGTTTGTTCGGAAATTCCGGTTTGGGTGTCGAACCTAGACGTAGAACACCTGTTGTTGTTGTTGTTGTTGTTGTTGTTGTTGTTTGTGTTGTTGTTGTTGTTGTTGTTGTTGTTGTTGTTGTTGTTGTTGTTGTTGTTGTTGTTGTTGTTGTTGTTGTTGTTGTTGTTGTTGTTGTTGTTGTTGTTGTTGTTGTTGTTGTTGTTGTTGTTGTTGTTGTTGTTGTTGTTGTTGTTGTTGTTGTTGTTATTGTTAATGTTGTTGTTGTTGTTGTTGTTGTTGTTGTTGTTGTTGTTGTTGTTGTTGTTGTTGTTGTTGTTGTTGTTGTTGTTGTTGTTGTTGTTGTTGTTGTTGTTGTTGTTGTTGTTGTTGTTGTTGTTGTTGTTGTTGTTGTTGTTGTTGTTGTTGTTGTTGTTGTTGTTGTTGTTGTTGTTGTTGTTGTTGTTGTTGTTGTTGTTGTTGTTGTTGTTGTTGTTGTTGTTGTTGTTGTTGTTGTTGTTGTTGTTGTTGTTGTTGTTGTTGTTGTTGTTGTTGTTGTTGTTGTTGTTGTTGTTGTTGTTGTTGTTGTTGTTGTTGTTGTTGTTGTTGTTGTTGTTGTTGTTGTTGTTGTTGTTGTTGTTGTTGTTGTTGTTGTTGTTGTTGTTGTTGTTGTTGTTGTTGTTGTTGTTGTTGTTGTTGTTGTTGTTGTTGTTGTTGTTGTTGTTGTTGTTGTTGTTCACCAGGTTAGCAAGAGAGACGGAAACAGAGAACGACCAAAGTATATAAATAACTTAATTTGACAGAACAAGTTGAAGTGGTTGCCGGGCGCTGTGTTGTACGTTGTGTTCACTAGCGGACGAGAAGGGGTGGGAAAAGTGGAATTCTCCCCTCTTTGGCGTTTTCATAAACATAGAATTTGTTCCTTAACGTGTAGGTAAAACTGTCTGAAAACTGCCGAATCCCCCTCTTTGACGATATTCACTTCCCCTTTGGGTAAACTCGTCTGCCAGTGCTTGTGTTCACAATAAATTAGAAGATTTGAAACTTCAAATGCGCGCCGTTCGAATAGTTAGTTCATTGTTACAAGATGTCTGAATATAAATACTTTTATTCAATTTCTTTTTTAATTAAAATTGATTTAATATTTTTTATGTTAGTTCTTTAATAATCAAAAGTACTTTTCTGCAAAAATTTATATTTGTGCACTCGATCAACTAATTGTATTGGTACAGCAAAAAAATAATTTTTCAAAGGCGCGCGCAAATTTTCAAGCTTGAACAGGCTCTACACACAAAAACTGAGTGACTACTCTGAAAAAAGCTGAAACATCCCAACTTTCTCAAACACTTCCTTGTCTCTGCCTAGAAAACAGCTCAAAATGAAAAAAACTCATGAACAGTGGTGATGTAAACCACTGAAAAAGTGAGTTTTTCTATCACACATAGTTTTACAGAATGCGAAAAATTGGCGCGCATTCAAACTTAGGCTCCTAATCAATAATGAATGCTACAGTACTTACTGTATTTTTTATACCGTGTTGGCACTGGCGGACGAGCAAATCATCCAAAGGGAGGGGAATTTCATCAAAGTGGGGGAGGGGAATTGGCAGAAATCAGGCCATTTCACCTACACCTTAGGGAACAAATTCTACATTTTGAAATCGCCAGAGAGGGGGGAATTCCACCCCCCCCCCCTTCTCGTCCGCTAGTGCGTGTTGGAGTGGTTCTGATGCGAACACGAATCTGGTATATCCGGATACTCAAAGTGACTTTTTATGTTCTAACAGAAACCGGTGTATCAGTGGAATAAGCGAATATATTTTTGAGATTTTGTATTTTATTGATTGTTGACAAAATACATACTCAAGAATATTAAAAAAATGCTAAGTAAGGACGGGATATTGGCGCGAGCCCGTAATCTCTAAATACATAATCTAGAAAAAACAAACAATATGAAGTAAAACCAAAATGCAGATTATGCAAAACGGAATATTCGAATCAGTTCTTGCAAACTACTCCTACACCTTTTTATTAGGAAACTAAATTTGAAAGCGCGCTTTCAATAGCCGTCATTATTTTTGGCAGGCGAGGCGAAGATTATGACAGTAAACTTTTTGACAATTTGCGCGCCAATTCAAATACAAAAATTATCATGTTACGGAGAGTCAAAATCGTCATATCTCCAATGTTCTGTGCACTAGCGGACGAGAAGGGGAGGGAAAAGTGGAATTCCCCCCCTCCCTTTGGAATTTTCAAAAAGTAGAGTTTGTTCCATAAGGTACTGTATAGACAAAATGATCTGAAAACTGCCAATTCCCCTCTCTTTGGAAAAATTCCCTTCCCTTTAGAGGTTTCGGTTCTGTGCAAATACTGAACGAGTTGCCAAGCTTAAGTAAATATGTACATGATCACTGGCGGACTAGCCAAACCTCCAAATGGAAGGCAATTTTACCAAAGAGGGGGAATTGGCTGTTTTGAGGAAATTTTATCTCTACCTTAGGGAACAAATTCTACTTTTTGAAACCGCAAAAGAGGAGGGAATTCCACTTTTCCCTCCCTTCTCCTCCGCTAGTGTACATCATTGACCCGAACACTTGAATGGTTCACGAAACGGTATACCATTATGTTCTATTGCACTAGCGGACGAGAAGGAGAAGGAAAAGTGGAATTCCCCCCTCTTTGGTCGCTTAAAGTGGTATAATTTGTTCATCAAGGTGTAGATTAAACGATGTAATAACTGCCGATTCCCCCTCTTCGAATAATTTCCCCTCCCTTTGGAGGATGTATTCCATACCATTTGCGAATCCGTGGAACGATGAAATGAAAATGATTATCCATTTTAATATAATAAAAATATTGCACTGAAATATATTCCTTCGTACTTAAATGCTCAATAACGACAACAAAAGCCGGATATCACTGGTAATTTTGTCTGGATTGAAAAATCATATGATACATAAATGCATACAGCCAGACAGACTCCGGCTACTCTGTACTACATAAAGTATTTCCAGGGTGTCTGTCCCACTTTAAGTTTTAATGAGAATAACCTTCAAAATTTTTCTATATTGTACAACAACGTATTGTAAAACTAATTCTCAAGAACTAAAACTAAAACTTTTCTCAAAAAATTTGAATGCGCGCCAAACACCTTCTGAGTAACATGAAACTCTGTATAGGCTATAGTATATAAAATCACCGAGAATAAAGGCGCGCTTTCAAATTATGTCTCCTAATCAATTGAGAGTGCTACATAATTGACCATCAAATAATGATGTCGCATGACATGACGGAGGTTGAGAAAGTGAGGATGTGAAGGAAGTTATCTGAAACAAGCCTCTCCGTGCTCGCCCACTCACTCACTCACTCACTCACTCACTCACTCACTCACTCACTCACTCACTCACTCACTCACTCACTCACTCACTCACTCACTCACTCACTCACTCACTCACTCACTCACTCACTCACTCACTCACTCACTCACTCACTCACTCACTCACTCACTCAGTCACTCACTCACTCACTCACTCACTCACTCACTCACTCACTCACTCACTCACTCACTCACTCACTCACTCACTCACTCACTCACTCACTCTGGAAAGAATGAAACAAAAAACATCCACAACAAAAAGAACGCGGGGAAAATGCAATAGATGAATGCTGAAATTCAGCATTTCAAGGTAATGTTTTAGGAAAATTTCTGGAAAGTGTTTTGAAAATATCTAGAACATGATCAATACAGTTCTATATGATGGCTAGAAAAGGCGACGAGAAAGCCAATGGGAGAAAAAACACAGCAGTCTGGCCACTATAATAAAAGGCGACAGGCACATTAAGGCTCCGTGGTATGGCCCCACTAGCGGACGAGATGGGGTGGGAAGAGTGGAATTCCCCCCTCTTTGGCGGTTTGAAACAGTAGAGTTTGTTCTTTAAGGTGTAGGTAAAAACGGTTAAAGTTCGATCAATTTCATCCTCTTTGGGTAAATTCCCCTCTCTTAAGAGGTTGGGCTCGTCCGCCAGGGTATGGCCCCATGGCTCGTATGCCATTCATAGCTTGTCACAAGAATAAATTTGAATACGCGCCAATTGTTCGAGATTATGCAACTGTTTTACAGACGCAGAATGCAGACGCAGAATGGGCGTGATGGTAGAGCTATAATGTACAAAAATGACTATTGTATTTCACTTATTTCTTATAAACAGGTCGTAAATCGTTTCATTACTATCAGGAAACTACGGAAAGAATTGAAAAAACACTACAGAAGACTGGCGCGAATCCAAATTCAGCCTCCAAATAAATGATGAATAGCACTTATTCAGCATGGAATTGGCATATACGCTGGTCCCTGATACGATGAAAGCAGACACAAACATAAAGAAACCCCATGGGCAATCGCCCGCCCAACGAAACCCCGTTTGAACAGAATATATTGACATCTTAATGATAATAAAAAGGTATTGCATTTTCAAATGATTATGAGATAGAATTCGAATGCGCGCCATTATCTCGGTGAATTTTTCTCAATATATAGCCGATCCAGGATTTCTTGTTAGTCAGCAACTTTTTGGCGCGCAGTTTGAATATAGATCTGTTTTTGGCGCGCAGTTTGAATATAGATCTGTTTTTGGCGCGCTTTAAAATTTTCGAGAATTAAGATCTTTTTCACATAGCATTCTTGCGACATACAAAAATTGCGATCAGTTCATTGCAAACGTGCGTAACCGACAAATAAACGTTTGATAACAAGAAACCCTGACCAACCTATTTGTGTGCGGTCTCGCAGACAAACAAGGAAGGTCCACGTGCAGATGCATGCATAGAAAAGTATGGTCTGGGAAAATTCCCATTCAATGTATTGAGAATGGTTGAGTATGCATGAAGTTGAATCCTCATTGACTATGTATCTTATAAGCTCCGTATGGACCACATCTACATTTAAATGAATTGAACAGACTAAAAAACGAATTATTTTTTTAAATAAACATTATACATGGTGTTTTAACAAAAAAGCGGGTCGGGCCAGTTTTTTGCCGCTTACGAGAAATACACCGGAACAGTTAACCGACCAGAGTCTTCTATGCCATATATCTAGTTTTAGAAGATACTCGAAAGGGAACTTTTAAAGGATTTTTCCACATAAAAAGTCACATGCGATACCAGTCAGCATAATTGGAAACTGCGGCGATATTTTGTGCGACCCAACGACATCTAATAACCATTCGATTGTTCGTACGTCTTCGGCTTAGTTCCAAACACAGACCGTACGCTGAATCCAAAATAAAAAAGTCAAATTCGGGATTCTGACAAAAAACTGCCGCAGTTTCCAAATATGCCACCCGTCAAGGCAAGATCGCGGCAAGTTTTCTGTGCCGCTGACATGAAATACATGGAACTGTGAACCTGTGTACCGACCAGTCTTTGATCAATAAAATTAATTTAAAATTCGTGAAAAACAATAATTTCATTCTGTATCTTAACAAAAAAAATTCTACACACTGCGTCACAACACAACCTTTGGGACCACACGTCATGGTCTCCGCAAGTTTTATGTGCCGCTGACACGAAATACAGTCTGGGAACAGTCCCCTACGTGGAAAAGTCTCATAAGTACTCTAGCCAAAAGACACTTTAGCAATGAATAGAGAAATATAATCTTTTGATTAGATCTGAAGAAAAAAGTTCGTTTTTCAAATACATCTCGAACAAGAAAACCTATGTTACACCCGTAAAAGTTTTCTGTCATGAAAAGAGTCGGGTAACGGTCAACCAGTATTTGATCAATAAAATTAATTTAAATTTCATGAAAAAAATATTAATTTCATTATGTATCTTAACGAACAAATACCCATCTCTACGCATTGTGGCACAACCTTTGGCACCGCACGTCATGGTCGCCGCGGCAAGTTTTGCTGTGCCGCTGACGCGAAATACAGTCGGGGAACAGTACCGTCAACGTTGTATGTACCACCGTACACTAGCGGACGAGAAGGGGTGAAAAAGTGGAATTCACCCCTCTTTGGCATTCTTAAAAATTCGCATTTGTTCCATAATGTGTAGGTATAATGGCCTGAAAACCGCCAATTCCCCCCCCCCCCCCCTTTGAGAAGATTCCCCTCCCTTTGGGAATTTAGCTCATCCGCCAGTCTCCGTACCCCATGACGGGCTTATAAGCAGGCCAGTCAAACAGTGAGTGACGGATGGCGAAGGTATTAGTTTATGGGGATTTCCCCAAAAAGGTAGAGTTCCGCGTATTAAGGTGAGGTGACCCGAAGTTGGGGAAATAAACAAGAATGGCAGATAGAATACTCTCCGATATCGGGGGGACGACCAGACCTGTTCTACTTCTAGTTGCATACTCATGGTCATGGCGTATGCATGCGGTATGAGGGAGGGAATATGAGTCGGCAAGGGGCTATGTGGGAGGGGGGTCAGGAGAATTTCCCATACCGATGGGACAATATCGGCTTTTTGAGAGGCTCGAAGACGATGTTGAATCAATTCTCCCAGTTCTCATGACTTCGAAGTGCTCATGATTTTCTCCCCAACTAACCCACTAGTTATATACATACAAAGTAGAATAGTGAGACACACCGGCGGATAAGCTGATTCTCCAAAGGGAAGGGAGTTTCGTTCAAAAGGGGGAATTGGCAAAAATAAGGCCGTTTTACCTACAACTTAGGGAACAAATTCTACTTTTTGAAAACGCCATAGAGGGGGGAATTTCCCTGGTTGTTCGCTAGTGATACAGAGTAGACTAGTGAGACTAGTGTAGCTTATAAAGAGGTTCTCCTCCCCAGAAGCCGGCATATGCGCGCGCGGATGAGTGATCATAAAAGGTGGGGAAATGTCTCTCTCTTGGAGAAAAGCTATATAAAATGCAAACTTCTTCTCGGAGTGGATTCAAAACGTTCAAACTGGAAAAAAAATCGGGGGGGGGGGATATTTATACTTTTTCAAGAGATACAGATCCGCCACTAGTGATGCATGCATGCCAAGGCACGCTTTCATGGTGCATGCGCCAATGTAGTATGCCTAATCAGTGATCGGGTGAGTGAGTGAGTGAGTGAGTGAGTGAGTGAGTGAGTGAGTGAGTGAGTGAGTGAGTGAGTGAGTGAGTGAGTGAGTGAGTGAGTGAGTGAGTGAGTGAGTGAGTGAGTGAGTGAGTGAGTGAGTAAGTGAGTGAGTGAGTGAGTGAGTGAGTGAGTGAGTGAGTGAGTGAGTGAGTGAGTGAGTGAGTGAGTGAGTGAGTGAGTGTGTGAGTGAGTGAGTGAGTGAGTGAGTGAGTGAGTGAGTGAGTGAGTGAGTGAGTGAGTGAGTGAGTGAGTGAGTGAGTGAGTGAGTGAGCGAGTAAATGGTTGATTGACTCGACTGACTGGCTTTCCCCCGGATGGTAATCAGAAGGTATCAAGATAGTATCTTAAAGTATCAACCGGGATTAGTATACCGCGGACACTGACAATTGACAGGAATCGTGATACAAAAAATTGGCCAACATGAACCAATATGTCGCCTGGATCCAGTTCCTAAGAATTAACGAGCGGTAAAGAAGAAGGTAAATTGAAAAATTTTGGATTCGAACTTTATGAGAATCAAAAAATGTTTCGGAAATTGAAAAATAAGATTTAAAAAATTTAGGTAATTCTTAGTAAATGGGCCCTGTCTAGTCTAGGGCGTAGCCTCGGAAACTGGCACACCTAAATTCGAAACCTGACTTGAGACACAGATCCCGACGCGTTGCTCTGGGGTTTCTCCCATCGCCCGCCAGTTTGTTCAGCTCTCTGGCCTCTATGAAAACACTATTATGAATGGTATTGCAGTGCCTCGATGAATTCAAATAATGAAGTATTCTAGTGAAATAAAGGAAGAGAGATATGATGGTGAAGCGTTTATCAAAATTTTGCACAGTAATAGCGGGTTTCATGGATGAACCCGATTCCCTATGATGGTTTACTGTCTGTCCGTTAACCCCCGATTACTTAGCGTGGGGGTACTTACTGAGCTGGGGGTTTTTCAGTAGTTCGCCCACCTTATTATACGCGCATTTCTTATTCCGTCTTTTAGTAACTTCCGAATAAATTGGATTTAAGCCATCTAGAGCTCCATTACAGATATCTTCTAAGTACTTATGTCGGTACGTTGCGTGATTTCATGCAGTTAATTATCTAGGAAGGGAGATCAGTCAGTAGTACACATGACGTATGTAAAAATGTGTTCCTACACACTTCTAATATTCATTAGTGTAATACTCTAAATCTAAGGTAAACAAATAAAAGCCATGAAAACTCATCATCCGAATTGTTTTTCACAATTTGAAAGCTAAAATTCTTTATTCAAATTGTTCAGAAAGTCAGATTGCAAACAAAAGGCGCAATACAAAAAATTTCAATACAAATAAACAAACGAGAAACAAATGTGGAAAAATTCGCGGAATGAATATTATAAAAAATACAAATAGAATTTTTAAATATTGATAAGTTATTAATTGAATGTACGTAGCTGATGACTATTTTCGAGACATGACGTGATTTTGCGACGGAAAATCGACTTGACCGACTGACTCTCAACGGGTTGTCGCATTTTGCCCAGATCATACTTCACAGCGGGAAATCGTTAATTGTTACACACTTTTTCACATTACGTATACTTTTTTATATTCAGATTTTTTATTCCAACTTTCTTTTTTAAACGAAACAATTTGTGAAGGTATTCATTCATATATCTTCTTTTATGAGAACGTGATTCCTTTTACGTGTATATGGCAACGGATTCCTTAATATAATTTTTGATAACAAAATATATTGAACAAGCTATAAGATTTTTATAAATCAGATATGTTCAAAAATGGGTGATATAGTGGAAAATCAATAAAAATCTGTGTTGCCTAATTATGAAACATTCCCTGTAGTTCTAATTTCACTGAACGGAAACTTAGTTACCAGAAACTTGAAATCAATATTGAAAGCCAATATTATGAGAATAAACGTCCAATGTTCTCTACCCACCTACATATGTATGTATGACGTGCGAACCAAAATATTTTCCAACTACTACATTAGTGATAAAACCCGATATGTACATACTGTATTTAGTAAAAAAACTTCGGTACTCTCATGTTGCAGATAAGAAACAAAACTAAAGTTGTTAGAGGCCATTCAATTTATATAAACTTACTTAAATGAGCCTGTGGAGAAGCGTGAGTATCATTAAGGGGTCTCGAACTCGATGCCCTTGGCTATCGGGTGAATATCTAAACCACTGGACTACCATGACTAGAACTGCGGAAGGAGAGCGTCAACAAGCATTGAAACAGGTTCCATGAGCGTCAACTTTGATGATTGACAACTCGTTCACGGTGTAATCCGATAATATATAGCTTAGATAATATCTCGCAGTCAATTAAAATGGTGTATTCAGATGCAGACGAACTTTCACTGAACACAGGCATGTGAAAATGAATATGATCGGAACATGTGTAACAAAACTTCACAAAAAACATGAGCATAATCGAGTTGTGCAACTGAAGGAATCATTGAAATTATGAATCAAAAGTACTATGTTGTTTTTTTGTATGTTCCAGCCAATTAATGTACTGTAAGTAAAAACTGTGCCACAAAAATAAGCCCCACCGGAACTAAACAAATAATGGAATTAGCCCGATTGATCACGTTCACAAAACATCCGCTGTATGTTCATGATTATTATGGAGGCAAAATGTCTTATTCAATAATAAATAATATTAATAATATTAACATCACACGAATAGTAATTTTATATTATAACCGGTTCGTGATCCGGTTAGGGTTTGAAAATATTGTGTCGAACGCGGGTGATAAGCGTATCGTTCGTAAATTTACAACAACAACATCAACAACAGCAACAACAACAACAACAACAACAACAACAACAACAACAACAACAACAACAACAACAACAACAACAACAACAACAACAACAACAACAACAACAACATTAACATTAACAACAACAACAACAACAACAACAACAACAACAACAACAACAACAACAACAACAACAACAACAACAACAACAACAACAACAACAACAACAACAACAACAACAACAACAACAACAACAACAACAACAACAACAACAACAACAACAACAAAAACAACAACAACAACAACAACAACAACAACAACAACAACAACAACAACAACAACAACAACAACAACAACAACAACAACAACAACAACAACAACAACAACAACCTCTACCGCAATATCCATCCGTAATTCTATACGCTAGATAATAATCTTCTATAAATAGAGAATACAATACACATGACTCAACTCAGTTCCTATAATGAAGCTACGTTATAATACGTATTTATCACTAGCGGACGAGACAGGGTGGGAAAAGTGGAATTCCCCCTTCTTTGGCGTTTGCAAAAATTAAAATTTGTTCCCTAAGGTGTAGGTGAAATGGCCTGAAAATTGCGAATTCCCCCTCTTTGACGAATTTCCCTCCTTTTGGAGGAAAAGCTGGTCCGCCAGTGGTATTTATGTACGTTGATTAAAAACAACAGATGTATGAATAAGAGATTTAGAACTTTCTCGAATCCATGATGATGGGTTAGACACATTGATGTGTTCTCATGTGACATAACATGATGTTATAACTAGGATTTGTTATAACTCACTCACTCACTCACTCACTCACTCACTCACTCACTCACTCACTCACTCACTCACTTTCACCAATGCATGGCTTCAATCTTGATGACAATTATTTCGTGTTCTAAATTTTCATTAAGATCACGTCCATTATAAAGATTATCTTCTCTTCGAATTTAATATAAAATATAGGTCTATTTCCCTGGTGTGGCATGAAAGACTTGATTAATTCATGAGAATATACAGTAGTTTGGCCAGGGTTTCTTGATATCAAAATGAAATTTTTGCGGGTCCGTTACGCACGTATACAATGCAAATTTTCAGTTTTCCGAATGTAATGTGAAAAAGATTTCATTTCTCGAAAGTTTGAAAGTGCGCCAAAAACTTATTTGATTTCAAACTGCACGCCGAATATGTAGTTTTTGGCTAACAAGAATCCCTGATTAGACTACAGGTTGCATTCTCAATTGTTTGAACTGGAGGCGGGGGGGGGGGGAAAGGTTGGAAAACAGGCGGTTTTCGAGTTTAGTCTCTGAATCAAACTTTCAATATAACGATTAGAAACAACAATCCGGTAACAATAAATCAAGTTGTCACGCGGTAACACGGTTCAACGAAAATTGGCTGAATATGCGAGAAAAAAAACAATAACATAAACAACAACAACAAAAATACATCAATAACAACAAAAAAGTCAGACAGCAAATCGTGGCCAATCACGTTGACATGCCATTAAAAATAGAAAAGTACATTTGGCAGTAAGCGAAACACGAGTATGTATGTAGTATGTACATCCAATACAATAGAGCGTTTCCGAACATCAGCTCAGATATTATGAAAGTCTAAGTCAAAGTCTGCGACGAAGCCTAAACATAAATTATGACAAAGTAATTCAATAAAAGGCGCTATGATAAGCGGTTAACGGTAAGTTGCACGAAAATCACAAAATTCGTGTTTTTCGCCGCGAGGATTCTTCTTTCTCAGCTAATATTCTTCAATGCTTTTTAAAGCAAAAAAAAAAGCTAGGCAAGAAGGAAACATCTACAGTACGTATGTACCGAGCATACACAGAAGTGAAAGTCACGAAACTTGAGTTTTTCCTGTGAGAATTGTTTCGTGGTCCGCTCACACTCAATGAAAAAGCAAAAAGCAAAATCAAAAAAGCTAAAAAGGCAAGGCAAGCAGGAAAAATCTGCCTGATTTGTGTACCGAGCGTCCGCGTTTTGTGAGTGCGAGTCGGGTTTACAGGCGGAGGCCTTCTTTTCGGCGCCGCCGTCGCCGCCGCCCGTCGTATTGCTGCGCATGAGCATCATTTTGACGAATTTTCCGAAAATTCGGGTTTTCGGCGAATTTCGTAAAATTCGGATTTTCGACGAATTTCGCAAAAATTCGGGTTTTCGGCGATTTTCGCAAAAATTCGGGTTTACGGCGAATTCAGTGAAAATCGGTGTTGTAGATGACCGCTTCGATGGTTTTCGGCGAACTTTAGAAGTTTATGGCTAGAGTTTCGACATTTTTAGGAAGTTTCGCAAACGGTCGAATAACTGTATCTTGATGGCATGCGGTTCAACCCATTTATTCGGGTGCAAGTTGTTACATTTGGACGAAATATTGTTTGCAATTATGCTTGTCAGTATAATTTTTCGTTAATGTTGATTGCTGTTGGTAGTTTTCGGCGATTTCAATAACAATAATTAGAAGCGATGGTTAAGACAGAGTAAACGAAGGGTTATGATACATGAGGGAGCAGGCATGTGAGAAAAAGATAAGTAGCAAGCAGAAGGGAAAGTATATATTCAATAGGAACAACTTGATATTATAAATAGATAGAGATAGAGCGTAAGAAACTTTGGTATGTGAAGATGGAGTTTACTATTTTCTATTGTCATTCAGCATTTTTTATGTCAACCATCTTATGGTAGTTATTTTTATGTATATTTGCATCAAAGTAATGAAACCAATTTATTACGAACATGTGAGAACCTGTATAAAGTCCGTATGTTGTGTCTGCAAGCAAAAATCGTGCCCAAAACTTCTGATAATGAAACATCAGACAATCAGTTTTAACACGCACATCAATCATCATCACCCCATGCTCTGGTGGTAAACTATGGTGTCAACCGAGTTGAGTTGAGGTTACTGATGATTCATTATCAGATGTTCGGGCAGTACGTTTGCTTGCAGAATTAACATACGGGCTTTAGCATGTTCTGTTGTCCCTGATTTTCAAACCAGCAAGTTCACTTTCCACCTTGAAACGTTAGTCTCACTAGGTGATGGGGAAACTTACTAGAGAAAATAAGTTTTTGTCCCCGAAAATGAAACCACGTATAAAATAAATAACTAAACATGATTGGTTACTTTGCGCGTGTTCGACACTCATTGGCTAATTCAAATTCAGAAGCGCATGTGGTCCCACAACGAAAAGCGTGTCTTTTCGAACACGTGTAATTTTAACGCACACGCGAGCGTCAGAATGCACGTACACAACTGATGTGCATGAGTTTTGAACTGCCCGTGGGCACGAAAACCCTTTTCGTTGTGGGACCATGTGTGCTTTCAGATTTGAATTATCCAATGAGCGTCGAGCACGCGCAACGTAACCAATCATTATCAGATATTTATTTTATACGTCATTCTATTTTCAGAGAATTTTTTTTGCTATAGTAAATTTGCCCATCACCTAGTGAGACTAACGTTTCAAGGTGGAAAGTGAACTTGCTGGTTTAAAAATCAGGGACAACAGAACATGCTATAACGTCTTTTCAACATATACCTTCCAATACGTGTATGTGTCATGATGTTTTTCTTCACTGAATGAATAAACAACAGTTTACTATTTGAAAAAAAAAATACCACTTTTATAGTTTCTTTCATGTAACATTTACTCTTTGCAATGTGACATTTGTCTATCGTTATCTAATTGGTTGTCGTCTTTCAACTTAGAATTTTCAGGTTTCATTATGATTTGATACACGTTAATTCAAACTACATATGAACCTTTGCAGCTTCTTAGCATATAAACTTGATCAGGAGACTCAATTTGAAATTTTGGTTAACTATACTTAGTGAAAGTTTTTCATACATGATCAAACTTTACAGTGAGATCAGTGCTCTACAGCTTATCAAGGAACCACTGAACAATCATAAAAAGCTACCTTAATTCAAAATCAGTCTTCTATAATCATTGAGAATGCTATACTAGTTAACGAACGATATGAATATGAGCTAGTGTGACACTTTGGCTCGTTTGTGACAACTGACGAGATGTCACGATGTATAAGGATCCGATTGTCGCGAGACCGAAGAGTTTCCAAACTTGTAGTTGTGTAGCATTTTTTTACAAAATTTAAATAATCCGATTGTATTGTGAAAAAAGTTGCGGAACATAAATGATGTATTCGCATATTTCCAAAACCTAAAAAAATTTCGAGAATTTTTCCCAAGTTTTTGTCCGCATACTAAGGTGGATAACGACTTGCGCAGGCCTAACGCGCTTGTTCTCGCTACTGCTCGGACAAGCAAGCTTCACGATACGTAATCGGGGGTGAACGGACAGTGAAACTTCATATGAAATTTATTTATTTTCGGCGACAAAAAATTTCGGCAAAAAAAAATTATAGAAAATGTTTTCTGGTTTTGGAATTTTGCGGTGTATCCATATCCATATCTACGGAGCTGTAAAACAGGAATATTTCGTTTGCTGAAGTTTATCAGCGGAAGTCTTTTTTTCTGGACTTGTTGTGTGTGGATTGTTTTTTTCATCGGTTCTGATCAGATCAGATAAGTTGACAGAGGAAATCTTGCCACAAGTTATAAAACTTTGGTTTCAGGTTAAACTTATGTTTAAATTTAGGGGTTATTACAAAGCCAAAGCCTAAGCCTAAGCTTAACCTGAAAACGAATTTGTATGCCTCACCTAGCTAGAATACAGCTTCAAGCATATTGTTTAAAAGTTATTTAATCCGATTGTGTCGTATGAAAGTCGTTCTAGCAGGACTGCGAAGTAGTAGGTCATAGGTTTCGATAGTAAACACACTTTCGAAAATGTTTCATCACTTATATATAATTTCGTATAAACACACATTTTATTCACATCATACCAGCATTCATTGACTCCTTTACATGATAAGTTTTAATTGATTCAAGAATAACGTATTGTTTATAGACATTGTTCGACTCAATCAGCTTCCTTCTAAAATCATTTACTTTAGTGTCATCAAAGGTATGACGGGCCGAACTAATCGAAATTCAATTCTTATTGTAAGGTGACATCATACGGTTGTACCTTAAGAAATCTAGGTTGCCATTGCTTTGCTATGTGACACTATTTAGGATTAGATATTTATTGATGATTTAATAAGCTAAGTTTAATTTCTATGCATGTATTTTTATGTAAAAAAGAAATTGTAAATTTACTTTTGCCACACTTCGGGTACTGGATTTGTTGACAGAAATTATGTCTGTAGGCTCCAATTTTATATCTGACCTTCTTGTCACTGGCGGACGAGCCAATCGTTCAAAAGGAGGGTAATCTTTCCAAAGAGCGGGAGTTAAAAGAAGTTAGGCTATTTTACCTACCCGTTGAGGAACAAACTACGCTTTTCAAAAACCACCAACAATGAGGGAACTCTACATTTGCATTCCCTAGTCTTCCGCTAGTGATTCTTGTGAATGTGACACCATCATCAAATTTTTGGCACCATATTAAGAATTGAGATCATGGAACACCACCATGACTATAAGTACAATACAACGATGAGAAATAGCAAGTTAAATTAACTGTGGAGGTTTCAATATGCCATGGTTTATAGAAATTACCTAGTAAAGTCTTTTTTGAAAAGACACGGTAGGTTCTTTGTCCACCATTGATGTTGAATGTAAACGCATGAACATCTATTGTTCATAAAGTAAACGTTGAACACGTCGGTATGTTGAATTTAATTAAAAAAGCATCTACTTATTATTTTTGAGCTGCTTTTGACATGTTTTTTGTACTTGATGGAAAATAACAAATGGGGTTCTTACAGGTTATTGGCCCCGTTCACGTATCTATCCGGGGTCTACAGATTTAAGCCGCAGCTTAAAGCCGGACCTAGTGTTAAAGTATAGGGATAGCTTAAGCCGCGGCTTAAAATTTGAGCTGCGGCTTAAGCTAGCCCTATACTTTAACACTAGGTCCGGCTTTAAGCTGCGGCTTAAATCTGTAGACCCCGGATGCATATTTCCAGAAACTATAAAGTTTTTTTTCACCAGTAAAACTTTTCCCTGAACTATCATGGATGGTTTCGAGCAAGTGAACAAATGAAAAAATTGAAAAAAATAAATAAAAAAAAATGTTTTTTTGACAGAATTTTTACTCTCAGAAATTTAAGCTTGCTTTGCTAATTTTTTTATGTATTCTCTATGGAAATACGTTGATTATTGAATGGTTAAAATAGCTTTCAAAGTTTGAATTAAATTTGAAAAATTATTTTTAACCTTTTTTTAATCAACTTTTAATCAACGTATTTTCATAAGAAATACATGTTTTAAAGTACCATTCATGAGTGTTTTACCTGTTAAGTCATGGCTAATGGTTTGGCTCGTGGTGACATGAAAAACCACGCTGGACACCTCCGCTTCGCGGAGCTAACGGTCCAAGGCGGGGGCATAAAACTTAGGTTGCAGTGTAGGCTTAGGCTTAGGCTTAGCCTTTGAAGAAGGGCTCGGGCGCTACGCGCCCAAGCCCTTCCCAAACGCTAAGCCTAATCCTAAGCCTAAACTGAAAACTAACTCTTAGCCTCATACTCGGCGATCTCGCTTAGAACGAACAGTCTGTGATAACGACTAAGCCGAAGCCATACAAACAATGGGAACTTTCAATGTAAATGAAAACGCTAGAATGGGAAAGTTTCTTCATAACTAAATTTTTATAAAAATGAAAACTTCAACAAGAAAATATTAAAAAAAAATAATTTTTATTGGAATTTTTTTATTCGGTCATTTGTGCGAAACTATGTTTTTGTGAATTCATAATAGTTCTGAGAAAAGTTTTACTAGTGAAAAAAAACTTTATAGTTTCTGGAAATATGCACCCCGGATAGATACGTGAACGGGGCCACTGAGGCGTCTGAACACTTCATTTCACAGCACAGTGTCAAAGCGCTTGCCTTGTAGAGGAGCGGCACCGTGTTCTGTTACAGACTTTATGATGAAAACTGTAAGCTTTCAAAAAACCTATGAAGTTTTTTTCAAATTCTCTTTCATTGCTTTATTCGTTAGGTTTTTATTCACAACTACAACTTAGTAAAAAAAATTTACAATCAATTTGTAACATTGAAAGTAAAAAAAGGTGCCCCCGCTTTCAACTATCTATTTTAAATTCGAAAACCTGTCATGTCGTTGCATTTTGAATTCGAAAATGTAAACTGTAATGTGTGTGTGAAAGGGTTTACAGTGAGCAAAAAGTTAAGTGACGTGAATGGGGAGTGAGTAATTGAGTCAGTAAGTGAATGAGTGAGTGAGGCGGTGGGTGAGGAAGTGAGAGAGTGAGGTGAGTGGCATATTTCCAAAACCCAGTAATTTTCCTAGAATTTTTCCTATACACTAAATTTCATAAGGTGGGTGATCACTGAAATACCACCGCTGCGCGGGCCTAACGCGCTTGTCCTCGCTCCCGCTCGGACAAGCCAGCCTAACGATAGGTAATCGGGGGTTAACGGACAGTAAAACTTCAAATGGAATATATTTTTGGTGGAATTTTTTTTCGGCGTTTAGTAAAAATTCTAGAAAAATTACTGGGTTTTGTAATTTTGCAGGTGAGTGAGAGAGTGAGTGAGTGAGTGAGTGAATGAGTGAGAGAGTGAGTGAGTGAGTAAGTGAGTGCGTGGATGATTGAGTGAGTGAGTGAGTGAGTGAGTGAGTGAATGAATGAGTGAGTGAGTGAGTGAGTGAGTCAGTGAGTGAGTCAGTGAGTGAGTGGGTGAGTGAGTGAGCGAGGGAGCGAGTAAATAAGTGAGTGAGTGAGTGAGTAAGTAAGGGCGTCAGTCAGTGAGTAAGTCAGTCAGTGAGTGAGTGATTGGGTAAATAAGTGAGTCCGTCAGTGAGTGAGTGAGTGAGTGAGTGAGTGAGTGAGTGAGTGAGTGAGAGAGTGAGTGAGTGAGTGAGTGAGTGAGTGAGTGAGTGAGTGAGTGGGTGAACGAGTGAATGAGTGACTGACCGAGTGAATAAGTGAGTGAGTGAGTGAGTGAGTGAGTGAGTGAGTGAGTGCGTGATTGATTGAGTGATTGAGTGAGTGAGTGAGTGAGTGAGTGAGTGAGTGAGTGAGTGAGTGAGTGAGTGAGTGAGTAAGTGAGTGAGTGAGTGAGTGAGTGAATGAGTGAGTGAGTGAGTGAGTGAGTGAGTGAGTGAGTGAGTGAGTGAGTGAGTGAGTGAGTGAGTGAGTGAGTGAGTGAGTGAGTGAGTGAGTGAGTGAGTGAGTGAGTGAGTGAGTGAGCGAATAAGTAAGTGAGTCAGTCAGTCAGTGAGACAGTGAGTGAGTGAATGAGTGAGTGAGTGAGTGAGTGAGTGAGTGAGTGAGTGAGTGCGTGAGTGAGTGAGTGAGTGAGTGAATGAAGGACTGATTGAGTCAGTGAGTGAGTGAGTGAGTAAGTGAGTGAGTGAGTGAGTTAGTGAGTGAGTGAGTGAGTGGGTGAACGAGTGAGTGAACGAGTGAGTGAGTGATTGCGTGAGTGAATAAGTGAGTTAGTAAGTTACTGAGTGAGTGAGTGAGTGCGTGAGTGAGTGAGTGAGTGAGTGAGTGAGTGAACGAGTGAGTGAACGAGTGAGTGAACGAATGAGTGAGTAGGGGAGTGAATGAATGAGTAAGTGATTGAGTGAGTGAATGAGTAAAAAAAGAAAAAAATTAAATAAAAATATTTCTGTAAAACAATTCTCAACAAAAATTTTTGTTTAGAAAAATAAAAATAAATTGAGCAGCACAAGAAAATTTGTAAACAAATCCCGAACGGTGTTATTCATCAAAGTGATGAATGGTGCGCCCGCAACTAGATAATGGTTTGAATTTCTCTTAACTCAAAATTGAGATACCGTAATAAATACCGTAAAATTACTATTTCGAATGTTTTGGTTCATTAGTGAAAAGAGAAAGAGTGAGTTAGTGAAGAAGTTAATAAGTGAATGAGTGGGTGAGCAAATTCGTGAGTGATTGAGTGAGTAGTAGTGAGTGACTGAGTGAATAAGTTACTGAATAAGTGAGCAGGTGAATGGGTGTGGGTTCGTGAGTTAGAGAATAAGTGAATGAGTGAGTCAGTTGGTGAGTTAGAAAATGAGTGAGCGAGTTAATTAGTTAGTGAGTGAATAAATGAGCGAATGACTGAGTGGGCAAGTAAATGAGTGAATAAGTAAATGAGCGCTGTAGTGTGCGAGGTGTGAGCAAATGATTGAGTAAGAGAGTGAGTGACTAAGTGGGCGAAAAGTGAACGAATGACTAAATAAAAAAGTGAGTGATTAAGTAGGCGAGGAGTGAGCGAATGACTAGGTAAGAAAGTGAGTGATTTAAGAAGGTACGGAGAGAGCGAATGAGTGAGTGAGAGGTGAATGTGTGAGTGAGTGAATTAGTGAGTGAATGTTGAGTGACATAGTGAGTGAGTGAGTGTAATACTGAATTTGGGGGTGAGTGATTTGGTGAGTGAGAGAGTGTGTGAATGAGTGAAAGAGTGAGCAAGTGAGTGAGAGAGAAAAAAAATTAGTGTGTGGTTAGGTAAGTGAGTGAAGGAGTAAACGAGATTAGTAAATTAGTAAGATAGAAGTCAATGGACAACTGAGTAAGTGAGGGAGTGAGTGAGTGAGTGATTAAGTAGGTGAGGAGGGAGCGAACGAGTGAGTAAGTGAATGACTAAGTGAAGCAATTTTCCATTAAATGAACCCGGGCCGCTCGCATGCTAGGCAAGCACTCTTACGCTGTGATACTAAGCCGATGCAACTAATCTATAACTGGCGCGCTATGCGCAATGTTTTCAACAGCACAGTGCCTATGCTACAACACGTGCAGGAAGAAATATTGAAATTTCCCCTGCGGGGCCTCACGCGTTTGCCCTCGCTACGCTCGGACAAGCCTCACGATAGGTTATGGGGAGCGCGCAGACAGTAAAACTTTCCATGGAATAGCTCGAGAAAAACCAAAACAAAAAATCTGTAGGATCTCTAATCATGCTTAAGTGAGTGAGTGAGAGAATAAATGAGAGAGTGAGTGAGTTAAAGAGTAAGCGTAATACTGAGTTAGTGAGGGAGTGAGTTGGTTAGTGAGTTATCGAGTGAGAGGAGGAGTGAGTAAGTTGAGTGAGTGAGTGAGTGAGTGAGTGAGTGAGTCAGTGAGTGAGTGAGTTAGTGAGTTAGTGAGTGAGTGAGTTAGTGGGTGAGTGCATGTGGATTGATTATGTAATAAAATCGTAAAATTTAAAAAAATTTAAAAAGTTACGGTATTTCTGTATCAGTTAATAACTTGCACGGGTACAATTTTAGACTAATTTTCCATGGTGTAGCTCGTGGTCCTGCGATGATTTTCTATGATAATGACGGTGTGTCTGAGCTAGAAAAATCATTGAACAGTAACCCAATTCGATTAAATTGAGGTCATCAGGATCGCGATAGAGTTTTCAGCACTGTAGCACACATTTTTTAGGTCAAAAAAATTGCGCACTTTTTTGCATGTAAAACTTTATAATTATGCAAGGGAAGAGTCTTACACTGTCCTCAAATATTTGAGGACAGCATTATCTAGTTGCGGGTTACCGTGATGAATAACACCGTTGATAGTCACAAGAGTGAACCGCGTAAAAAAATAATTTCCAAGTTTTTCGCAACAATTGTTCAATCATTCAATAAAAATTAGGTATCGATTATAAATTTTCTGTCAACAGTCATCTCTAGTTTATTTCAGTTCTTACCGTCAACCGCGGCGCCATCACTCTTGCTCACTGTACCGCTCAAGAAAGGAAGACTCAGGTGGGTTCGGATTTTTATCTTAATACTTTATCATTCCAATCAATTCATCTGTCTGATAATTATGTAATCTAGTTTAGTAGAAACTAGATTCAATAAAAAACTAGACTTAAGAGTCGATGCCAGAGAAAAGCACCCGTCCGGGCAGTTTTCCTCAGATTTTTCGAAATCGTTAATTTCGCTGTTATTAACGCTATATATGCAGAAAAATGTGGCGATTCTGAAAATATTCTTTGTTTTCAAATTTGATCGACAGAATTCATAGGAAACTCCTTTTTCTGACCACAGGTCAAATGGTTTTGAAAAAAATTGACTTTTTCATGAATTTATCAATTTCTCTATATGTGAGCTTCAGAGGCTCAAAATATTTCAGATATATATTTTCCAGGTCATTATCGATTTGTGTTCACAATTTCAGTTTGAAAAACAAATTTTTCGTTTGTCAATTTCTTCTCTAAACATGGGACCTTTTACAAGGCGAGGAGATTCTCAATCGTTTCCAAGCGCCTAGAAATTTGTGCGCGTAAATCTAAAAGCTCCTATCGGCATAAATTAGTAGTCTTTTATATGGAGAATCTTTTGAAACTAACCATTTCATAGCAATTTCCTATATCTTTCATAATACCTCGAAGAAGATTCAAATATGCGTGCCAAGCTTACGCTGGAACACGCGCTTTCTACGTGATTTTCAGCCGACGGTGTTTTGAACATCGTTATGTCTTATAACGTTGGAGTTTTTGGTAAAAAATATGTCAAGACTTCGTGCTACGCATCAGGATTATAATTTTCCCCATTTACTAACGATTCAGCGAAAAAAATAGTCCGAAACCGTCGTATGGGTAGCGAAACCCGAAACCTGGCGCGTGCAAAACTAAAGTGCTAACCACTATGCTAAACAGGCGATGAGTAGGCATGCGCCTTTCACCATTATCACGCATTTGGCTGCTTGTTGACGTTCCATGTGTGTTAGTCTTGGAACTCCCATGAAGGTGCTAAACCACAAGTTTTTTCAACTTCTTTGACGAACTGTGAGAGATATAGGAAATTGCTATAAAATGGTTAATTTCAAAAGATTCTCCATATAAAAGACTACTAATTTATGCCGATAGGAGCTTTTAGATTTACGCGCACAAATTTCTAGGCGCTTGGAAACGATTGAGAATCTCCTCGCCTTGTAAAAGGTCCCATGTTTAGAGAAGAAATTGACAAACGAAAAATTTGTTTTTCAAACTGAAATTGTAAACACAAATCGATAATGACCTGGAAAATATATATCTGAAATATTATGAGCCTCTGAAGCTCACATATAGAGAAATTGATAAATTCATGAAAAAGTCGATTTTTTCCAAAACCGTTTGACCTGTGGTCAGAAAAAGGAGTTTCCTATGAATTCTATCGATCAAATTTGAAAACAAAGATTATTTTCAGAATCGCCACATTTTTCTGCATATATAGCGTTAATAACAGCGAAATTAATGATTTCGAAAAATCTGAGGAAAACGGCCCGGACGCTTATTTACAGAAACTATAAAGTACTGGTTCGCCCGCGCTATTATATAGCGTGTGTGTGCTTACCCTACTATCAGCCAGCGTGACATAGTGGTTTAGCGCGTCACTTTTTTGAACGATGGGGTGAGGGTTCGAATCTCACTGAATTATTTTTTGCTCATTTTGATCATACACTGTTCCTATGAAGTTCTACTGTTCGTTAACCCCCGATAACCTATCGTATGGCTTGCTTGTCCGAGCGATAGCGAGGACAAGCGCGTTAGCTACTAATTTCCGTTAGCCCCCCTCTAGGAGCCATATTCCGACACGTAAAAAAGTAATGAACATTCATGAAAAAATTACAACTCCTATTGAATTATGTTTTCTATATCCTGTACTTTATGTAGAAAGAAAAAAAATTTGAATTGGATTGATTTTCCACATAAGGGAAACAAAACAAAAACTTTATAGTTTCTGGAAATATGCGGCCCGGACGGGTGCTTTTCTCTGGCATCGACTCTTAACTAGTCTAACTCAAATTTACCTCTTCGATGTATGGTGTTGGTGGCCACAATAGAAGAAACACCGGGGGTCAGATTCAAGCAAATACCTCCAATCAATATATATCCGGATATATATTAATATATCCGGTTACTTTGAAATATATGCGGATATATAGCGAAATTGCAGTATATCCGGATATATATCAAAGTATCCGGATATATAAAAAATTTATTCTTTTTTCGGCAAATATATAACCTGATAAATTTTTATATTTATTATTTTCGAAAGTAAGTTTTTGCAGCGTTCGGTGGAGTAAAATTTGTCAGCTTTTAACATTTGGAGGGCCCATTTCATTGTTTGTATGGCTTCGGCTTAGTCATTAGCACAGACTGTTCGTTCTAAGCGAGATCGCCGAGTATGAGGCTAAGTGTTAGTTTTTAGGCTTAGGGTTTGGGAAGGGCTTGGGCGCGTAGCCGCGTAGCGTAAAAAAATTTGGCTATATATCCTTGGCAAAATATTCTTGCCGAATTTTTTTATATATCCGGATACTTTGATATATATCCGGATATATTGCAATTTCGCTATAAATCCGGATATATTTCAAACTTTCAAAGTATCCGGATATATTCATATATATCCGGATATATATTGATTGGAGGTATTTGCTTGAATCTGACCACACCGGGCAGGTGTCGAATCGGGGGTAAAAAAGGCATAAACGTATATGCTTGATACGCATATGCCGATACGTATATGTATGTCGGCATATATGTATCGGCATATACGTATATGCCGATACGTATATGCCGAATGCGCTTTTGGCATATACGTATATGCCAACTGGCACATGCGTATCGGCATATACGTATATGCCTTTTTTACCCCCGATTCGACACCTGACCCGAAACACCCACTCACCGACTCACTTTACTCACTCATTGATATTTCACTCACTCATTCACTTACTAGCCACTCACTATCACTCAACACTCGCTCACTTCCCTCGCTCATTTAGCTACTCACTCACTCACTTAGCCATTTAATCAATCACTCACACACTCCTTCACTCGTCACGCACTCACTCACTCAGTCGATCACTTATTACTTATTGAATTCGCCACTCACTAGTGGTGGGCAGCAGGGGGGGGCGCCCCCCCAAAAAAAACAGGGCGGGAGGGTGCCCTTGATCGATCGACCGTAAGAGAGATTTTCAGAATTGACCCATTGACCGTAACGGTCAAAACTTAAGAGAATTTACTGTCAAAATGACCTAAAATTACACGAAATCGCCTAAAAAACGACCAAAAATTGCTCGAAAACGTTTCAAGTTAAATTTTTTTCAAAAATTTTGGATGTAAACGTTTCAAATTTGAAAAAATCGACCAAAAATTGGTCGAAAACGTTTCAAGTTTTAAAATCAGTGTTCGTTGGATCGATTGGATGCACGCTACGATGATTGATGTATGGTGCTGAATACTCATTACTGTATTATCAACCAACAGTGCGCGCCACTAGATACGTTTCTAATACAAATCAGTGGGCTAAATGCAGAAGTTTCGACGCTGTTTACTCAACTTGTCAGTTTTCAGATCTTTCTGATACAAATATGCTGGCTTCAAAATGCAAAAATTTCGGTGCTGGGCGCCACTCAGCCTGTCAATTGTCAGCTATGTTTCCAAATTCCAATACTAATCAACGGGCTTCAGATGCTAAGAATTCGGAGCTGTGCACCACTCAGCCTAACAGTTTCCAGATATGTTTCTAATACAAATCAGCGCACTTCAAATGTTAAAATTTCAGCGCTGCGCGCCAGTCAGCCTGGCAGTTTTCAGATATGTTTCCTATACGAATCAGCGGGCTTCAAAATGCTTGAGTTTCGACGCTGTGCACCACTCAGCCTGCCAGTTTTCAGATATGTTTCTAATACAAATCAGCACGCTTCAAATGCCAAAATTTCGACGCTACGTGCCACTCAGTTTGTCAGGTTTCAAATAAGTTTCTAATACAAATCAGCGGGCTTCAAAATGCCAAAATTTCGGCGCTGCGCGCCAGTCAGCCTGTCAGTTTTCAGATATGTTTCTTATACAAATCGGCGGGCTTCAAAATGCTCAAGTTTTGACGCTTTGCGCCACTCAGCCTGTCAGTTTTCAGATACGTTTCTAATACTAATCAACGGGCTTCAAAATGCAAAAAAATTCAGGTTACGCGCCAATCAGCCTGTCAGATTTCAGATATGTTTCTAATACAAATCAGCGGGCTTCAAAATGCCAAAATTTCGACGCCGCGCGCTTTCAGTCTGTCAATTTTCTGTTATGTTTCTTATACAAATCAGCGGCTTTCAAAATGCCGAAATTTCGGTCATTATTTCAAGCCATTACTGATGTTTTTAAGTTAAAAATTCGACTTCATTTAATGTTGACCGTCATGCCCCCCCCCCAAAATCGAAACCCGGGAGGGTGCCTGACCGTAAGACCGATTTTTGAAAAAGTGTATGACCGTAACGCCATTTTGGCCAAATTCGCTGCCCACCACTGCCACTCACCCGTTCACCGTCTCACTCTTTCATACATACACTCAGCCACTCATTCACTAATTCATTTAATCACTCTCGCACTAACTCTTACTCACTTACGAACTAGCTTGCTTACTCATTGATTACTCACCCACACATTCATTTGCTCACGCACTCACTCACTCTCAGCCACTCACTCTAATAATTCGTTTACATACTACTCATTCACTCCCTCACTCCTTGCCTCTCTCAGTCATTAACTGGCTCGCCGCTCACTCAGTCGCTCACGCACTCGCTGTATCATTCAATCAGGGGAGGGCCGGGTTTTTTGGCGTTTTGCAGGGGGTGGGGGGGGGTAGCCGACCGAAAACCCCGTCCTACCCGCCCTGTCCAAAAAGTGAGGGGGGTAAGGTCGGGTAGGGGGGGGGGGGGTAGGAAAAAATTTTTTTCGCAAAAAAGCTTCATTTTTTGTTTGTTTTTGCTAAAAAATCTTTTATTATAGGGTATAAACATCACATGTACCGGTTTTTTCAGGTTTTAACCAATAAAATTGACCCAGAAAACGTGTTTGTTCGAAAAAAAATTCTCACAGCCAAAATTTTTTGAAAAATGAGCCTCAAAATCGAGGTTTTGAGGCCGATTTTCTCAAAAATTTCGAGTAGGGGGGGGGAGGGGGTAGGCGACCTAAATTTTTGTCTAGGGGGGAGGGGTAGGCTACCCGCCGACCCTGAAAAGTGGGGGGGGGGTAACCCACCCCAACCCCCCCCCCCCCCAGCGGCCCACCCCTGCATTCAATCATTGACTCACTCATCCACGCACTAACTAAGCACGTAACTAAGCACAGCTTTTATTTTCTCAGGAACCCCTACATAACCGGCACACAGTCAAAATGACCGAAGCACCACGACGGACGATTAAGGTTGGTGGGTATACTCGTAAAAAATGAGAGAAATCAAAGAGCATTAAGCAGATTTACTTAACATGTTCCATATACACTAAGTAACCATTTGGCGGTCATTTTGAAGTACTACAGTGTAATATGGGACAATTCTTTGGTCATAAGAAGATCGAAATAGACTATAATAACACTGGCGGACAAGCGTCAAAAGGGAGGGACAATTCACCGAAGAGGGGAATCAGATGTTTTCAGTTTTTACCTACACTTTGGAGAAAATTTTTGATAATGCAAAGGTGGGAGTGGGGGATTCCACTTTCCCATCCCTTCGCGTCCGTTAGTCAGTGCGGCATGTACCTTTTATTTTCATTTCATTACAATTTACAGGTGATCAGCAGCGATAATGAGACGATTGAGGTCGACGCTGACGTGATCAAGCTGTCCAATACGATCAATACCATGCTGCAGGGTAGGTGCCGATTTTTTCTCTGTCTATTTCTTCGAAGAACCAGTTATTTTGCCTGTCTTTTCAGCAGATGGACCTTTTTCAGGAAAGCGTTATATATCATCACAATACACAATATAAAAGATATGTATATCAAGATAAGATATTGGATTCATTTTCATAATACGTTAAGACGATTAGGTTAGGATTGGGGTAGTTATGATAATATAGTGATGTAAAGTTGTTTTTTCAATGAATATCTATTTTTCAGATCTGGGAATGGACCCTGACGAGCAGCCCGAGGCCATCCCCCTGCAGAACGTGAACGCGCCCATCCTGAAGAAGGTCGGTTTGACGTTTGAGAGAAACGACAAAATCTATGTACACTATTTGTTTTCATTTTTTTAATATGTATACCACGAATAAACAACTGTCAACTTTAATTCAAATTCAAGATTGTCGCCTGTCTAGTGCGTAGGACGCTGGCCTCGAAAACCGGTGGTCCCAAGTTTAAAACCTGATTTAAGACACAGATCCTGATGCGTTGCTCTGGGGTTTCGGCCATTGCCCGTCAGTTTTTATTCAAATCTCCGGCCACTACAAAAACACCATTCTGGTATGGTATTAGTATGACTCGATGGCTTCAGTTAATAAAGAAAACAAAAAAAGAAAAATATAATAACATTACATTAGATATTTCAGGTGATCCAGTGGTGTATCTACCACAAGAACGACCCGCCGCCCGCAGAGGATGACGACAACAAGGAGAAGCGCACTGATGATATTTCCTCGTGGGACTCGGAATTCCTCAAAGTCGACCAGGGCACCCTATTCGAGCTCATCCTGGTAAGTTCTACGTATTTGCAGGATTGGGCGGCTATCGTATATTTCAAAAAAATTCATCTCCATATTTTTTTGTCGTTGAAAATGAGCCACTGTTTCTAAAAAAATGTGCGTGAATTCTCCATAAACGTCCTATTGATGCATGATATCGGTTTATTTCAATGAATTGTATCAAATGCGACTATTTCCATTGTATTGACAATATCTTCATTGACCTAAAAAGTCCGACCTAGCGAATCATTAGAAATTAGGAATGTTTATTGCGAATTCACAAATCTTCATGTTTTATGAAACATAAGTTCGTTTTCGACTACAGCACCGTGAATTTTTGCACTGTGAACCGTGCAGTACGGAAAACATCATTCGGTATTAGTTTGCCTTAATGGCTTTAGTTAAAATGAAGAAACTCAAGTAAAAAAATTATAGGCGGCCAATTACCTGGACATCAAGGGTCTGCTGGACGTGACCTGCAAGACGGTGGCCAACATGATCAAGGGCAAGACACCCGATGAGATCCGACGCACCTTCAACATCAAGAACGACTTCACGCCCGAGGAGGAGGAACAGGTGGGTGATGAGGACTGTTTTTTTTTATTTCAAGTATCTTGAACTTGAAAAAAGTTTATTCAAACTCCCTTTACAATTTGTGAAACAGCTCAACTGCTAAATTAGAATTTATCCTCACCTTTGGTTTTTTTTAATGACAATTAAGATTTTTTTCGATTGAAATCAATGAATTAACGTGAGTCGCGACGAAAAATAATCATCAATGATGCCGTGCATTTAATGCCGTTGATGGACGATTTTAAAACTTTTTGCCTGCTATCTTTACTTATTAGAATTTTTTTGTAATCACCTTCTAGTACGAAGAGTTTGTATTCATAAATGAAGTCTCATCTTACTCAAAATACATTTTCAGATCCGCAAGGAAAACGCGTGGTGTGAGGACTAAAGCGGAGGACCGTATCGGTTTTCCCCTCATATCCATCATCAGTGTCATCATCTCCCCATCAATCTACAGCTCCTTTATCTTCTCTGAACAGTGGCCGACTGTCATGCAAATATAAAAAATTACCAAATTATGTTTTTTTTTGTTTTGTGTAGCATTTTTTTCGAATTTCAATCGATTCGATCTCAATCAAGGAAGCAAGCATAATTACGGTAATTATGAGAAACATATTTGTAGCTTTGATTCAGTGGATCGAATGAAATTTCGCAATACTTATTCTTGTGTTGAGATAATTTTTTTGAGAAAATTCATGTTCGTGTTTTAAATTCTCTTTTATAAGGGAAATTTGAAGAACTTTAATCGCTGTATATAAAAATGCGTGGCCTCTATCGATAAAATCGGATTAATTACATGCATATTCATTTATAGTGAACCATTGCTTGTCAGACGTGTGTAGCTATTTTCATGCTCATATAAAGTGACATCATCTCGGTTTTCACCTGTTTAAGGAAGCTAGCGTAATGGGACAGCCATAGGCTGGCAATGGGAACTAAATGTTTATGCGCTAGTATCTATGATATAAAATTCATGTTTTCGTCAGACTTGCGCATGGAAAATTTCATGATTCGTAAACCGATTCTTTGTTCAATCGTCTTTGAAATTCCATCGGGCAGCCAAACGTTAAACATGCAATCTTACGTGTTGCCTTGTATTTGGATCGTCTTGTTGTCCTTACCCCGCCCCAATAATGCATTTTATGTACAAAATTGTCGATGAAGAAGCAGCGTCCGCGGATTTCATTGTTTTGTGTGTTTTCTCTGTCCCAATATTTAATGTCAAATTGTCACCCGCCCTACTTGGAAAGTCACAGAAATTTCATTGCATCTATTCTAACTGGTTTATTTATCTTGTATTTAAGTTTTAATTAGCGTGATATTCATCTTACTTCTGTAGGCTGTAGCTTCCATCCTATTTAGCTTTTAATAACCCGGTCCTGAGAAAAAAATTACTACACCCGATTTTTGTTCCCGCGTCGTTTGTGAATTGTCGGCTGAATTTCATGTTTGACTTCTGGAGGTAACTTAGCTGAAAATTCACTCACGATTCACTTTGCTGAGTTGAATTAGTCAATATATTGTTAAGTTTTGCTCTCTCTTATCTGGAAATCTCATACTTTGGAATAATTTTCACTTGCTGATAATACCCAATCGTCACTCAACTACGTAACAAACGTAGGATGTAATCGCTTTTTTATTTACAATTTTGAGTACTCAGTACATTGATACTTTTCTGACAAGTTTCAAGTGTTTACCACCAACAACATTACCCGTTTCATGTGTATTTACTCTAGATTACACAAGCGCCAAACTCAATGAATGGACAAAGAAAGGATATGCTCACTTTCTGTTTAATACTTAAGTTGGTGTCTGAAATGCAGTTTGAAAACATGATACATATAGACTTGATTATTTTTTTTTAAATCAAGATATCATGACATGATTTCAGACTGAATCTTACAACGAAGTTTATGTATTACTCAACTGGGAACGAATATCGCTCCTACTTGACCCTTTCTATATCGTAGCTTTAGGTGCCTTCATGTTGCAAAAACAGTTGCAGAAATTTTGCATTTTTTCGTGACGTTCCGAAAAGATTTGGATTATACAGGGTGGTCCAAAAAAAATGACAACACTTTGAAGCTGAATAACTCTCGGCACAGAAATCAGATTTGATTGAAATTTTCAGGTATTATCAACAACATACTAACTTAGAAAAATATATAAAACCAAGCTGATCAGACAATCACAGCGGCCACCACGCATTAATGTTTGGAAAAATGCGTGTGGGTCAAAAACCGAGCGAACAATTAGGACATGGATTACACGTGATTTGCGAAAAAATAAACTCAGTTATTTTAGCCTGTAATCAATCAAGAGTCTTTTTTACTTATGCTGAAACATTTGTAGTATAAATTTTTTGAATTTTATTTTTCATTAGATAAAATCTTGTTTCAGAGGTGAAAACTGCGTGTATCTCCTTCTGACATTGAAAAAGCGTTTAGTTTGCTAATTTAAAATGAAAGAATAAAAAACAATTTAACAAAATGCTTAAAAACCATCGATAAAATTTAAGTAAACGTGGAATGTTCACCATCGACTAGCAAAATCTAATATTTCATTTATTACGTGCATATCATCCCTTGAATATGCATGCACAATGTAGGCGGTTTTTGACCCATGCGCATTTTCGCAAACATTAATGCGTGGTGGCCGCTGTGATTGTCCGATCATCTTGGTTTTATATATTTTTCTAAGTTAGTATGTTGGTGATGATACCTGAAAATTTCGATGAAATCAGATGCCTGTGCCGAGAGTTATTCAGCTTCAAAGTGTTGTCATTTTTTTTGGACCACCCTGTAGAAACAGAGGAAAATTTCAAAACGAAACATTTCAGGAACATCACGAAAAGTTCCCAATGTTCGGCAACTGTTTTTGTGCGACTATGAAGGCACATTAACTTTGCTGATCACGTGCTTAGTCATATGCTTATGATGTAAGCTGATGCAACAACTCGTTGAGGTTTTTACTCGAAGCAAAGTAGGCAAGGGCCAGCGGGGAGGTTTCTACGCGACGACAGAGTCGATAACAATTTATTTCAATGACACTTATATAAATACTATGCTTCTTGATTATTATGGTCTGATTTTCGGGTGTAAAAGATGTTTCATTTTGTGCAATGTTTTGTCAAAATATAAAAATATTTCTAGACTGATTTATAGCAACTACTGCTGCTATAAACTCGTTCTGTATGAGGAACGTCTACTGAAAATTGGGTTATAATTTGCGTGTATGTGTGTGCAGTGCTGTGCTTTTGTCTGTTGTAATATGAACATAAACTTTTTTCGCACACCCTGTATATCATGTTTTCTTCATCAGTAAAAAATCTTATACCGAAAGTTATATACAAACAACCTCGGAACAATTATCATACATTTGGAAAGGATTTTACGTTAGATAAATCACGAAATACAGGGTTTGGTGTAACAATATATAAAAGACGAATATGAGTGATTATATAAAAGCTCTGGTCTATCGTTCTTTCGGTGTGCATCAATAAATCTACAATATGCGAAAATTGGCGGTTTTTCATGGCGAAAATTGATGTTTGAATAAAAACAATGGTGGCCCGAACGACCACTTCATGCGTGTGATCGTGTGGACTATTTGTTTTTATTTTTATAATTTTTCTATTTTTATTGCTTGTTCCAGTGTATTGTTGTAGATGGGAATAGTGCTTTCCGAGACGATGGGAAATTAAAACGGGAGAGGAAGTGTCAAAGTGAACCATTTGAGCAAACATTTTCTTGTTTATTTTATTTTTCTGGTGAAATTTTTCACATAAAAACTACCGTTTCACTTTCTTTTCGACTCTGAAAGTACCATAGCGTAGGTCCAATCTATTTGGATAGGAACGTATCGATCTTAATGCTGGCTAGATTTCTTTAGAACTCAGGCTGGAGTTGGAAAACCGAGCTAAACTATTCGAAATTCTTGCATTTGCAGATTAACAAAGACTTGTAATAACACGCGAAACGGAAAGAATCACTCCTTGCATCCAATGCCCACCACGATTTGGTCGCGGTTAGTTTAACTTAATTATCGCTTCGCTTAGCATAAACGGGTTTTTACTGTGAACCTCGATAAACTTTAATGAATACTACCAAGTTAATCTCGTTGAAATTATGTTAGAGTGAAACCTTGAACAAAAAGTTACGGTGAGTAACTCAGTGAATTCATCGTAAGTGAAACTTGGTACGAAAATCAGTTGTTCAACTTTGCGAAACCGTGAGAAAATTCACTTCAATTACCGAGTGAAGTGTGCTGAAAACTGTCTAGTTGGACGATTCGATGGATTCCGTGAGCAAAACTCGGCGAATTTTTATTAAAAGCGGTAAATACTGAAATCAGTAATTCAATTCAGTGAACATGAAGCCATGAAAAATCTATAAGACGGCAGTAAATTATTTGCAGCTCTGAAAAATTTACAAATTTTATTAATTTGCACCCTTGAAAGAAAATCTGATTTTATCAAATTGCAGTTCTGAATAAAATCAAATTTTTATTAATTTGCAGCTCTGAAAAAATTTTAATTTTATTAAAATGCAGTTCTGAAAAAATTTAATTGTAATAATATTGCAGCTCTGAAACGCGTCAATGGACGATTCTTTTGTTTGTGGCCAGTATCTGCGTGTACGCGGCCCGTGTTTCGCTACCGATCTCCGTGACTGCCGTGTCCAAAGAGTACAATTGGACAAAAAGTGAAACGGTTAATTTAAAAACTATTCGTTAAAATGCGCAAAACGAGTGGACAACAAAAATGTTTTGTTCGTATGGGTCTTAATTCACAACATCATTACTGGTGTTTTACGTATTCATACAAATATAACAAACAAGCATAATTTGAATTATATATACTTATGTTGTTCAAATGTGGGATTAGAAAGATTTCAAGTTTCCGGACAAACAAGAGCAAGTTCTAAAAAGTTTCCGGAGGAACAAGAAACCGCGGCTACGTCTACGCTTTATACAAAAAATAGTAAAGTAATGGGTTCGAATTTCAGGGTGTGGTGCTTGCCAGTTTCTTCTGGGGCTACGCGTGCACTCAATTCCCGGCTGGTTACCTGGCTGATCGCTATGGCGGAGATAATGTTGGTAATCGTAAGAAGTTTTCAACTGAGTTGCTAGAGAGGGAAAATGTTTATAAACTTTGAAAACGCGTCGAAAATTTCAACTTGCATGGAAATGTTCACAGAAAGAAGCACCTTTGAGTTTAAAATGTTGTTTTTATAACTGAAAATTATGTTTTTTGAAAGGCACGTTTATATAGTCAGAAATGTATCCTTCAAAAAGAAAGGTACATTTTAAGTATAAGCTATATTCATGATTTTTCCACCAGTTAGTCATGAGAAAATACAATAGACCAGACTAATTGTTTTTTTTCGTTTTGTTTTTTAATATTTTACATTTACTGATAGTGAACCATATGGATCAGTTCAATAATTTGTATTTTTGTTTTGTATTTCAGGTACTTTTGCTCAACACCCTTGGTTGGTCGGTCATCACGGTCGGCACTCCGTTCCTTTTCTCGCTGGCTTATAGGACGGCTTTCCCCATTGCCATGTTGATTCTGGCTCGCGTGGCGCTCGGGTTTGCTCAAGGTTTGCACTGCACTCACTCACTCACTCACTCACTCACTCACTCACTCACTCACTTACTCATTCCATCACTCACTCACTCACTCACCTCACTCACTCACTCACTCACCTATTCACTCACTCATTCATTTATTCACTCACTAACTCACTCAGTCATTCAGTCACTCACTCACTCACTTATTCACTCCATCACTCACTCACAGGTTTCCACTTTCCATCCACGGCCAGTCTCTGCTCATCTCGTCTGATCGCGTCAGAAAAGTCGCGGGTATTCGGTATCGTAACGGCCGGTTCTCACGTCGGCACGGTGGTTAGTGGGGAAAAAATTATCAATGGAATGGAATGTGAATTTAATTTCAGAAGTTTCATCCCGTTTACTTTTCATTCTGATTTCTTGTGTATGAGGTTGTATTTTTATTTTGATATTCATTCATTTATTTTCAGGTATGCGGCAGTCTGGGCAGCATTATACTGGATCGGTTCGGCTGGCGCGCTGTTATGTATTTTATTGGTTGGTATTGTTGTTGTTCTTGTTTTCTTTATTTTTGAATTTCTGTTGTTTTTGATGATGTTATTGCTAGTGGGCTCTCGCGATCAAAGCCTGGTAATAAAAATAGATCCACACGCAGAGTTGAAAAAATGGTTTGGGTTTAAAGTTGGTTTTTTATTCAGGCTCTTTTGGCCTGGTGTGGGTTTACGTCTTCATAAAGCTCGGCGTGCTCACCCAACTATTAAAGCGATGTTCAAAGACTGAGTACACGGGTTACATTACATCGACCCATCAACAACCCAAAAAATGGCGCGCATTTAAATTCAGTATTTCTATCAAAAATACAATACTATAGGGTATAGGCTATCCAGGGTTTCTTGCTATATGGGGAAGTTTTAGCGCGCGCAATTCAAAGCTGTTTTTGGCCCGAGTTCAAAATTTCAAAGGACGTTTATTTGGAGAAAATAGAATACAACCGGATCTAAATTGTTTTGATGAAAAATCTGAATAGCCTAATCTCACGAAGAGGAAAAGGGCGCGTTATTTCAATTTCATTCATCTTGCCCATAATGATTAATTAACGTTTTATTCATTGCAGGTACGCTCGGCCTGACCTGGGTGTTCGTGGTACGGAGACTGCTGGGTCGTCGAGGTCAACGTCGTTACAGTCGGTTGGGATTGGGGGGATCTCATTTGAAGGCGGAACCACTGACAATGCAGGAAAAAATCGAACAGGAAAATCTGCTGAATCCTTTGGTGAAATCGACGACAGCTAATGGTGAGTAAGTGAGTGAGTGAGTGAGTGAGTGAGTAAGTGAGTAAGTGAGTGAGTGAGTGAGCGAATAAATTGTAGTCAATGTCCGCATAACAATGATATAATAATCTGGCTCAGGTCACACGGGTAAGTCGCGTTCGGCACAGATTCACGTCCGGAACTCAATGATTCCTATGGAATTTGAAGAGGCCGAACTGAAGGAGGTCCAGCCAAGGTACTGTTCTTTGTTTATTGAGTGCTTTAAAATTAAAATTTATTCAATTATAGTTTATTATCGATTATTTGTTCTTTGGACATTAGATAATTATTAGATATGTACATAAATCAAATCAAACGATAATATTGAAGGGTAGTCCCCATATTTTTATTTTTGTTGAGTTGACTTATAAGATAGGATAGATAGGCTGACACTATTGTGAGATGGGAAGAAACAATGAATTAAGAAAACCGATAACGAAAACAACACCAAAGTTAATTAGCGAAAAAGAAGTCATTAATACGATAATAAATTTTTTTCAATTATAATATTTTTCATTTTAGTAATTTGTAGTATTATATATATATTTATTATTAGTATTAAATATAACTATATATATAAATAGTTGTTATTATAAATAATAGAGAGTTTTTCAGTGCCAGTCTGCTGTCGGTGGCTTCGAACTCAGACTATAGTGTGCCCTGGCGTAAATTGCTCTCACAGCCACCGTTTTGGTTTGTTTATCAAAGTCTATCAGTCAGTCATTTAATCAATCAACCAATCATTCAGTCAGTCAGTCAATCGATCAGTCATTCAATCAATCACTTAGTCAATCAGTCAGTCAATCAGTCAGTAAATCAATTAGTCAGTCAATCAGTCAGTAAATCAATTAGTCAGTCAATCATTCAGTAAATCATATAGTCAGCCAATCAGTCAGTAAATCAATTAGTCAGTCAATCAGTCAGTAAATCAATTAGTCAGTCAATCAGTCAGTAAATCAGTTAGTCAGTCAATTAGTCAGTCAATCAGTCAGTAAATCAATTAGTCAGTCAATTAGTCAGTCAATCAGTCAGTCACACGTTCATTCATTCAGTCAGCCTGTCAAAACATTAGAGAGACTGAATTTGAATGCGCGCCAGCTAACGATTCGTATGTAAATTTTTCACAGAAACGTTTTCGAATCTTTATGATGGAATGAAGTTTCTCAGCATGGAATATTTATAATGGCATAAAGCTGTTCATTACATAATTATTCATTATGTTACACGCTGGCGGACGAGCCAAACCTCCAGAGGGATGGGAATCTTCCCGAAGGAGGGGGGGGGGGAATTCGCAGAAATTATGCAGTTATACATGCATTCTAAGGAACAAATTCTGTTTTTTGACAATGCCAAAGAGGGGGGAATTCCACTTTTTCCACCCCTTCTCGTCTGCTAATGATGTTACATAATCCGTTCATAACAGAATAGTTATATTCCAGGGCGGCCTTCGTGGCTCACTACTGCGGTGCCAACGCCTTCTTCACGCTGTTCTCCTGGCTGCCCTCGTACTTTCATGAAACATTCCCCGAAGCGCAGGTCAGTGAGTGAGTGAGTGAGCGAGTGAGTAAGTGAGTCCGCTAGTGCTAGGGTGCCTCACCAGCCAAACTTAGTGGGATGACCTAACGTTTCAGGGCTGGGTGTTCAACACGGTGCCACATGCCATACTCGCCATGACGTCACTATGCGCACCCGCGATTGCTACGCGCATGATCACGGCGGGATATAGCGTCACGTGCGTGCGGCGTACGATGGAGGTTGGTTATAGCTTGATCGTAAACAGGAATATTTTTTACTTGTAAAACTCCAGGCGATCTAAAAAAATTAAAGTAATCCCGGTTCTCAAAGTAGATGGCTTATCTTTTTTTGGATCATTGCATGTGTTTGCAGTGCACGTCGTTGGGCGGTATAGCGTGCTGCCTGGTCAGTGTGTCCACTATTACATCATATAAAGCCGGTTGGTGAAACGTGAATGAATTTGACATGAACTTTAGTCCTCGTAATGATAAACATACTTTTTAAGGGTTCATGATATGAGAATCCGGTTCGTTGAGAGTTCAGTTTTGCTAGTCACAGAACCGGGTTCTCAATTCTTCACTCTTGAAAGTTTTCGAAGAAAAAATTCTGAGATAATCTGAATGTATCTGTCCTGAAAATCTACGTGGTTCACTTTTTCTTAATTTTGATGAATATATTACATTATTTACTGAAGTAAAAACTTCATGGTGATTTTTCGAAAGTTCTTTGCAGCTTTATTCGTCACATTATTAACGAAACACGTAACTCCTTCTCTTATCCTAAACTTTTTCCGCTTGGTATGAATGTTTAGTAAGTTTTTAAAAATATAAAAACAAATTTTTCTTTTATTAGACTGAATTTAATAGAATGCAAATGTAAAAATTATTTGTTATTTTTAGCTCTATTTGTGATCTCGATGGCGATGGCGTGTCGTGGTCTGCATCACGGCGGCGTTTCCGTCAATGTCAACGATTTTGCGCCCGATCACACGGGTGCCGTGTTTGGTGGGTTTTAATTTTTTTTCAATCCGTAAATTTTCTTCTTTTGCATCAGTGTTTGTAAAAAAGGGGATAAAGAAAAAAACTCGAATTTGCAGGCACAAATGAGCTGCGTGATCAAGTTATGTCTTACTTGGCGGCTGGAATTGTTTTACATTTGGTGTTGTGGAGAACAACCAGGGTTTTCCATACACAAAAAATTAAAACAAAAAAAAAATTCTTGGGTTGTGTGTGCGTAGTGCGTTTGTGGGAAAAAATTCCTTCCTTGAAAAATAAAAATATATAAAGAACGGCACATTTTTTACCAACTCTGTTTTACATTTACATAAATATCCACTTTATTAGACCGTTTACGGGATGGTGAAACGTGAAACGTCATTGATTCAGCACATTTTCACAGTGGATTATGAAAATTTTAACGTGAAAAGTGAAGTTTATTTTAATAACTGTAAAGAAAAATTATTCAATATTTCTATTCAGAAGTTGTGAACATGATTATTTGTAAAACTACTCCCTTCTTCAGGTCTGATGAATCTCGCCGGCGCCATACCGGGTTTTGTGGGCACATATTTAGCTGGTTGGTTGTTTTTTTTTAACTGACTGACTTAATGATTGACTAACTGACTGACTAACTGACAGACATACTGACTGACTGGCTGACTAATTGACTTACTAATGAATGGAGTGACAGAATAATCGAATGAATGATTGGCTGTCCTACCAACCGACTGACTGCTTGACTGTCTAACTGAGTGACTGACCAACTGAACGACTAACTAATTAACTAACAGACTGACTGGCACCCTGACGAATTGATTGACTGACTGACTGACTATCTAACCGACTGACTGGCAGACTAACTGATTGATTGACTGACTGACTGACTGACTATCTAACCGACTGACTGACAGACTAACTAATTGATTGACTGACTGACTGACTGACTAATTGATTGACTGACTGACTGACTAATTGATTGACAGACTGACTGACAGACTAACTAATTGATTGACTGACTGACTGACTATCTGACCGACTGACTGGCAGACTAACTGATTGATTGACTGACTGACTGACTGACTATCTAACCGACTGACTGACAGACTAACTAATTGATTGACTGACTGACTGACTGACTAATTGATTGACTGACTGACTGACTGACTAATTGATTGACTGACTGACTGACTGACTATCTAACCGGCTGACAGACAGACTAACTAATTGATTGACTGACTGACTGACTGACTAATTGATTGACTGACTGACTGACTGACTATCTAACAGACTGACTGACAGACTAACTAATTGATTGACTGACTGACTGACTGACTAATTGATTGATTGACTGACTGACTGACTATCTAACCGACTGACTGACAGACTAACTAATTGATTGACCAACTGACTGACCAGAATGTTATATCAATGTATTTCAGGTCACATACTCGAGCTCACCCACAGCTGGAACACGGTGTTCGCACTAACTGCCGTTCAGTGCGTGTTTGGCGCCTTTGTCTACGGCACCTTGAGCACCGGTAAACAGTTGATATAATGAAGCCATTATTCATTGATGACTAGAATCTGAATTTGAATGCGCGCCAAAAAATTCATGAACGAACTCGTACTTTTGGATTACCCGTTGATGATTCACTGATATATATCGAAATCGCCATCGATTGATCAATAATACCTGAAAATGGCGCGTGTTTGAATTCGGTTCGGGTGAGAATCTTTTTTCAATGTCTTGTATCTTATGTTGTTGTAGATCTGGGCGGATTATTTTCGTATTGTTGTATATTGTTTTGTATCTTAGACTGATTTACTGGGTGTATATTACATCCTCCTTCATTGACTTGTTAGCAAGTATTTTTTAGTACTATTAGTTGATGACTTATACATATTTTTATATGTGAAAGACCCCCTTCAACCCCGCTGTGATTCATTCAATCAGTTTTGATGTGATACATTCTTCACTCACGTCTTACTGAATCATTATCATTTGATTCTCATTATTCGAGATTGTTTTTTTTGTTGTGTTCACGGTGTTTGTGTAGAAAGTTTATTGGAATTTATTGTATTCATATTTCTAAGGTCTCCTTATTGTTTTATATTTTACGATGCTAAGCGTCACTAGGCCTCTCCAAATACCATGTTTATAGCTTCTTCAGAGTTTCTTATGAATCAACTTTTTGTGTAAACCTCTTACTCACCCGAATTTTTTTGTAAAATAGTTTTTTCTCATATGAAATTTTTTTAAAGCATATTACTCGTGAGCGTCGTTGAGATTTAGGTTTTGCTTCATATATCTTTTAACGCTAACGCTAACCAAGGCTAACTAAGTTGTAATTTTTTTTTGTTTTGTTTGTTTTATAATATTTTTCATTCATATTTTAATCACTGATAACTGTGCTGTGACACCCTGATTTCCGATTCGCTGTGATAAATTCTTCGTTCAACGAACTCTGGATTGTGCCCTATCCTACTCCCTTATATGTATCTTCTTATTTTCCCTTCTTTTTACATATCTTGTATTTAGTAGACATTTTTATTCTAATATTCCAATAGTTTCTGGAATGAAGTCTTGATGGTATTGTGACAAAATTCTTCTGGCGAAAACGTGAGCCCTTTATTGGTCAGTGACACGCAATAATTTTGGAATAAACTAATCAAGAAAAAAGTTAACTCGTGAAATTCGATTTGGCGCCAACAGGTTGGCTCACTGACGGTCGAGCTAATCCCTCAAAGGGAGGGGAATTCCGTCGAAAAGGGGGAATTGGCAATGAGTGATGAGTGAGTCAGGGAGTCAAAACAAGACTCGACGATATCATGGTTATACCGTATTGATTTTGATGGTACTCCAATTACATATATAGCCTGAAAAGGTGCTCAAAAGAGGGTAGATGAAACTATTTTGGAGAATAGATTCATAACTAATATAACCGAATACGTGAACCTCCATCAGTTTTAGAAAAGACTAGGCTAAATACATTTATTGACAACAACACCCACGCCAGTGTTTTTATTGATGATAAAGTACTGATTACAAAAACCAACTAACAATTCTAATACATTCAATCAATTCAGGAAGGAAATCTTACATAAAGGTGGATGTGTCAGGCGATTTTCGAAAAAAAACGTATTTCGGAATCAACTAGATTTCTTCGTATCCATCACAACGGGATCGAACCAAAAAAACTTCCGTTCTTAACACCAAGATAACGATATAATGGTTGTACACAGTAAAACCCCGACGGAAACACTGATAAACAACGATTTAACTTGGCGAAGAGAAGCAAACGAAAATTTTATATGTTCTTATGAAATCAAAAACTGTTTACCGTGGATTTTGAAACATAAAAAACATGAAAGGCATGGGATTTTTCGTGTTGACAAGTGTACTGTTCATTAGTTTGGTGTATAGTCATAATTATGGAAAGGAGGACCACAAGCTACATCGCAGTAATTCTGACTTCCATCACAGAGGTAGGCTGTTTTTACAATTACTCGTGAACTCATTCACTCACTCACTCACTCACTCACTCACTCACTCACCAGCGTTATCATCGTCAGCACAGTAGTTATACCCAACGTTGCCCGGGCAGGTACGACGGTGGCGTCGATCCAGAATGGCAGAAACGAAATCAGAACAATGCAGAATGACGGGATGAGGACCTGTATTTTGGATTCAGGACATTTCAGAGTTTTTCCCATGCTTTCAGGAAAACCAAACATATGGAATTGTGGACTCAATTCTGGACAATCTAATTGGACCGTTCTTATCGTTATACAAATGTTCATGAATTGTGAAACTCATAACTTTACATGAAAAATTATTTCTGAAGTACATGAAATTGTGATACACATTAATGCATTAATTCAATAATCTCAATTGAATCTCAGCTTCTCGTAAACGCGCACCATTTTTCAGAATTTTTGCAGTACCTTTGTTTACAGAAAAAAAATTGTGTAGTGTTTTACAAATCAATGTCAGGTTTAACTTATGCCTGCATTTTTTCCACTCAGTATTTATTAAAGGCGCGCAGTCAGATTAAGCCACAATTTATGGTGATTACTGTAGAAGTAAAAACTTACCTTAAATTGAATGGTTGATCAAAAGGGATACCCTGGATAAAATAATAAGGGCGGTGAAAGCAAAGGATCGCAAAACTTTACTACAAAACTATAATTTATCTGAATTGAATTTTATAGATCGCATGTATTATACTTAATTGTTCGCCGGCCGAACGAAAATGATTATCACATAAACCCTTCCCACGCCTGACGTACGTACGTGCTACCTATTTAAAGGTAGGGAAATCATGCCAAAGAGGGGGTATTGGCAACCATTGACGGTTGCGTAACGGTTCATACTCGCACGTTTCATACTCGTTATGATTCATACTCGCACGTTTCATACTCGTTATGATTCATACTCGCACGTTTCATACTAGTTATGATTCATACTCGCACGTTTCATACTCGTTATGATTCACACTCCCACGTTTCATACTCGTTATGATTCATACTCGCACGTTTCATACTCGTTATGATTCATACTCGCACGTTTCATACTCGTTATGATTCATACTCGCACGTTTCATACTAGTTATGATTCATACTCGCACGTTTCATACTCGTTATGATTCACACTCCCACGTTTCATACTCGTTATGATTCATACTCGCACGTTTCATACTAGTTATGATTCATACTCGCACGTTTCATACTAGTTATGATTCATACTCGCACGTTTCATACTCGTTATGATTCATACTCGCACGTTTCATACTCGTTATGATTCATACTCGCACGTTTCATACTCGTTATGATTCATACTCGCACGTTTCATACTAGTTATGATTCATACTCGCACGTTTCATACTCGTTATGATTCACACTCCCACGTTTCATACTCGTTATGATTCATACTCGCACGTTTCATACTAGTTATGATTCATACTCGCACGTTTCATACTAGTTATGATTCAAACTCCCACGTTTCATACTCGTTATGATTCACAGTCGCACGTTTCATACCCGTTATGATTTATACTCGCACGTTTCATACTCGTTTATGATTCATACTCGCACGTTTCATACTCGTTATGATTCATACTCGCACGTTTCATACTCGTTATGATTCATACTCGCACGTTTCAAACTCGTTACGATTCACAGTCGCACGTTTCATACCCGTTATGATTCATACTCGCACGTTTCATACTCGTTATGATACATACTCGCACGTTTCATATACCCGTTATGATTCATACTCGCACGTTTCATACTCGTTATGATTCATACTCGCACGTTTCATACTAGTTATGACTCATACTCGCACGTTTCATACTAGTTATGATTCACACTCCCACGTTTCATACTCGTTATGATTCACAGTCGCACGTTTCATACCCGTTATGATTCATACTCGCACGTTTCATACTGGTTATGGTTCATAATCGGATGATTCATACTAAAAAGTGCGTTACGTTTCATATTCGTTACGTTTCATATTCGTTACGTTTCATATTCGTTACGTTTCATACTCGGATGATTTCTACGTATTCACGTTACATAGCAAGATGAAACTAGTCTTTGTTATCAGCTTGATTGCACATTGGTAATTAATTTCACTACTCACTCACTCACTCGCTCACTCACTCACTCACTCACTCACTCACTCACTCACTCACTCACTCACTCACTCACTCACTCACTCACTCACTCACTCACTCACTCACTCACTCACTCACTCACTCACTCACTCACTCACTCACTCACTCACTCACTCACTCACTCACTCACTCACTCACTCACTCACTCACTCACTCACTCACTCACTCACTCACTCACTCACTCACTCACTCACTCACTTACCCACTCACTCACTCACTCACTCACTCACTCACTCGCTCGCTCGCTCACTCACTCACTAAAATATGTAACACAGCCAACGCCTAAAATGGAGACAGTTTCTAATCAGATATAAATATTTTTTTGTAGAACCGGATAACATTCAATAATAAATCACAGTTTCATTAGTTCAGTATTCAAGTAACATAAAGCGGGCTTCTAAAATGGTCGTGAAACTGAATAAGAGTGCAGTGCGAAAAACAACTGAACAGCAAAAAGCAAAATAATGTTGAGCTAAACAGAAAACTTAAATAAATTTTAAATGCAGAAACAAAACAAAAAAGTTAAACCCTTGATTAAATTACCTTCGCAATGCGGTATTTTGTCGTTATCCCAGAGTCCAGTTGACAAGCACGTTTTCATGATAGGCAGTGAGTAAAGACAAGCGCCGATGAAAGTCGTGTTGATCTAAATAACTGACTGACTGACTGACTGACTAACTGACTCAATCACTCACTCACTCACTAGTTTACTGACTGACTGACTGACTTCAGAAAGGTGACGAACCGAGTACTTGCCGTAGCTTGATATGTTTGTACTATAATTGCCATCCCCATAACTGGACACATTAAGTGGAGCACATTCAGTTGGCTCTGAATTTGATCAGTCAGTCAGTTTCTCAGTCAG
>OZ038443.1:27435597-27438097 GCA_964036265.1 Daptonema setosum
AAAGGCAATAAAGGCCGTTAGTCATTCAGTCAGTCAGTCAGTCAGTCAGTCAGTCAGTCAGTCAGTCAGTCAGTCAGTCAGTCAGTCAATCAGTCAGTCAGTCAGTCAGTCAGTTCGTCAGTTAGTTATTCAGTCAGTCAGACAGACTAAATTACAGAAACAGACAGAAAACTTCCAATTGTATACATACTTCATTTAACTATGGGTGCGGTGTTTCACTGGCGGTAGAGCTAATCCTCAAAAGAGAGGGTAATTCCGTCAAAGAGAGGGGGAATTTGGCAGAAATTTACCGTTTTACCCACACTTTAAGGAACATAATGTACTTTTCGAAACCGCTAGAGAGGGGGAAATGCCACTTTTCCCTCAGCTTCTCAACCGCTAGTGCGATCGTATCGTACTTGTTTATCTGATCATGATATTTTTATGGCCATATAAAGCTGCATTTATTGGTACCCGATGTATTGTAATTTGAAGCAGACATAAACTCGATATTCAATGATGGGACAGTTCACTGGCAGACGAGCTATTATAATCCTCCAAAGGGAGGGGAATTTCGTTAAAAAGAGAGGGAGGGGAATTTCATTAAAGAGAGAGGAATTGGCAGTTTTCAGACCGCTGCGTTCACATGTACGAATACAAAATATTTTTTGGTATCCAAACTTGTCAAACAACACGTGAATAAAAAAAATCTGAAAAAAACATCACGTGCCGTCCGACCTGTTTACAAGGAAAAAGGAAAACAGTTGGGTTATTAACTGTCATCACCTATCACATCACTAGCGGACGAGGGAAGAATGGAAGAGTGGAATTCCCACCTTTTTGGTGTTTTCGAAAAGTTGAATTTGTTCCTTAAGGTGTGGATAAAATGGCCTGAAAACTGCCAATCCCCCCTCTTTGACCAAATTTTCCTCCCTTTAGAGGATTAGCTCGTCCGCCAGTGTCTGTCACCCAATGAGCCAAACTTCCAAAGGGGAAAATCTCCAAAGAGGGGGGGGGGAATTTTCAGAAATCAGGTCATATTACCTGCACCTTAAAAGGAACAAACTCTAATTTTTCAAACTGCCAAAGAGGGGGGAATTCCACTTTTCATCCCCTTCTCGTCCGCTAGTGGTGTCACCTAATAACAACCGCGCGACGTGTCAGATAACCCAACACGGTCTCTAATCACTGGCGGACGACCAAAACCTCCAAAGGAAGGGGGATTTTGCCGAAGAGGGGGAATTAGCAGTTTTAATGCCCTTTTACATACACCATAGGGAACGAACTAAATTTTTTGAAACCGCCAAAGAGGGAGGAATTCCACTTTTTCCTCCTCCTCTCCTCCGCTAGTGTCTCTAATTATGAAACAACGCCCGGCTCATCGGCTTCCGATTTCTTTGTCGGAAAAGTCATTTGTGCGAACGGATAACAACATCTGATCATTTGACCGGACGTACGCTCCTTCGTTCCTTATCAGAAATGTAACTGTGATTCTGTTTTTCTGCCTCCGAGTCTTTTGTTATACTTTCGTAAAAAGTAATTCTGTTCCCAACCTAAAGTTAAAAAAACTCGGGATAAAGTTTAGGCGACTCTTAGATGAAGTTTCTGGATACTTTTTCGAGACGACTCGGAGAGCGCTTTCAGAGAAACAAAAGGAAGTGAAGTATTAAAAAAAAGTTAAACGGATATTAAAAGGGTCATCAATCTGTAAACATTTCATCGAGGAAGAGTTCTCGGGAAAAAAATAAACGTTTTTATGCAAATGTGTTACTGTGTGATGACCCTTTTACTTTTCAATTCACTTTCCCTTTTACTCTGAAAGCTCCCTGAGGGTGCCTTCATAGTCTGTCTGCAGAAAAGTTGCAACTTTGTTCGACAACTTTTTTGACGTTTCGAAATGTTTCGGAACTTCAAAGAGGGAAGAAAATTTCGAAACGAACGTAAAAAAGTTGTCGAACAAATGCAACTTTTCTGCAGACAGACTATGAAAGCTCCCTGAACGCGCCCATAAACATCTAGATTGCGCCTCATGAAATATTGTTAGATGAAAACGGAAATCTACCGTAACCCTGTGAATGGAATGTCATCGTCATTAAGCGAGAAAAACGTATTTTGGTGTTTCGGTTTAGCTGAGGAATAGAGTTCATTACTATATAGTCTGTTTCTTGGGCTATTAGTTTTTATCAAATAGTTTAAATTTTTGAGTAATAAAATGAGCATAAAAATATATTACAACACTTTAGAAGAGTAATTCTTCTAAGCGGGAACAATCTGGTGAAACTGAACAGAAAATATATGAATTGTGTAACCACTGAAATCTATTGCGAATGTATGAAACTTGGTCAAAACAAATTGTTGGTAAAAAATTTTTTAAAAAAACTGGTATAAAAATTTTCTGATTTGGGCACAGTAATTACTTATTTGTCCTAATGTGATCTGAACAGCTAAATCAAAACTTTTTAATTTGAAAACGCGCCGAAATTCAAATGCTCGTCTGAAGGAACAAACCCAACACACACAT
>OZ038443.1:27443097-27470597 GCA_964036265.1 Daptonema setosum
AGCACTATATTTATTGCTGATTGTAGTGCAGAACGCACCCGTATGATATAATAGCTGCATTTATAAATCATACTCAAACGATTAAGAGACTGAATTTGAATGCCAGCCATTCTTGTAGTTATACAAGTACGAGTTCTCATGCATACGCGTAAGGGCTGGCGGATGAAGGAAGAACAGAAAAGTGGAATTCCCCCCTCTTTGGCAATTTTAAAAAGTAATATTTGTCCCTCTAGGAGTACGTAAAATGGTCTAAAAACTGCTAACTCCCACCTTTTTGGAGTAAAATCCCTCTACCTTTGGAGCGTTTGACTCGTCCGCCAGTGCGCCTATGCCTGCAGATCTTTGGACACTCAAATTATAGCTTGTTCAAGCTATTTTGTTATCAAACATTGTACGAACCCGTTACGCGCCAAAAACAGGTTTGAATTCAAATTCCGTGCCAAAAAGTTTTACCACGCAACCTTTCTCTATTAACCAGCGAAAAAAGTATTTTGAAAACAGAGAAATACGGCGTACTTTTCGGATGGAGTCAAGTCTTTGTCGGACGAGATAATCCTCCAAAGGGAAGAGATTTTCCTCAAAGAAGGGAGAAAGGACAGTTCTGGATCCATTTTGCCCACACCTTGAGGAACAAGTTTTACTATTTGAAAATGCCAAAGAGGAGGGAATTTTTCCCACCCCCTATCGCCCCCATTGAGTTACCTAATCAAATGAGCATCATGTATGACTTAATAGGTTCGTTTCTAGGTATGCTTCTCAACATATCTTAACCACACAGTTACTTAGTTTTCCTGAAGTTTTCAATATGATATTTGTTTTCTAAAAAAGTTAAGCACGTCCATCTCAAAAAACGTCTCGCGCATTTTTAAAACGGCTTATAATGTCGCTTAATTATATTTTTAATCAATTGTTGACTATAATTTTCATCAAAAAACTATCAAAACTGTCAAATACAGCATATGATGAAATTAAAACTATTTTAATTCAGATAAAAAAAACTCGAAAACATGCTTAAAATGGGTCATACTATAGTAAAAGCCACACTTTTTCACTCTTTCATCTAAAATTTTCACGTATGTTTCAAACCAGATTTTTTATGAAACTCATCTGTTCAGTCAGGAAAAGGTTAACTATAATGAAAAATAGTCCAAAACAACAGAAATCCATGTTTCAGGGACAAATCTCATCGAAGGGACAAATATCGTATTGTATATGGCTGTTTTATGGCTGTTGTAAAAACGAGCGAGCAACTTTTTCAGTCAAAAGTGCACAACTCTCTCAAACCCGAACCGATCCTAACGAAATTCCCAATAAAACTAAGTTTATATGTTGTTAACATATGGTGAAAACGACAATTGTTAATATTCCACACACACACTTTTTTATAAGATTAAAGTGTGGTCGTTTTTATGGCCCACCCTGTATATTTATCCATACATAATTTTCATCACAAGTCATAAGACTAGGCACTCTGGTTCGATAAAAATATTTTCTTCGAACTCAACTTTGAAAAGTCTGTTGAACAATTTTAAAACAACTCAAGTCAAACGCAATGTTACTTATTTCACAACATTCGTTTACGTCATGTTTGATGGTCGTTCACGAGGGGATAGATTAAATGATTTGTTCTCTAAATGAGTATTTCATAATCAGTACCTTACTGCGCACCTGTCCCAGCTGTGGGTTTTTAGCCACAGTCCGGGGGGGTAGGCTAAGGCTCTAAGGTCCTAAGGCTTACTGTGAACCGTAGAAAGCCAATTTACTTAAGCTTAATGCAAAGACGTTCATTATAGCCTATTCAATGTTTCTTGTGGCTTTTTACTCGACTTTCTTTTCAACTTTTTTAACGAACGTTAAACGTACAAGAATCAATCTCCTCAAGCCTACGCCTAAGCTTAAGCCTAAGCCTAATCCCAAACCAAACAGATGGCATTTTTTATAAAACACATTGGTTCCAACTCTTATACTATAATACCAACTTTTGAATGTATGACTTGTACAAGTCTATAAGAAGTTTCATGAATTTTGAGATTTTTGATTAAATTAATTCGAAATGACCAACGTACATTGTCACGAAAAAATGGCATTGTTGTTACTGCAACTGCACACTGGTGAAAAGGCTAAAGCTCATTATCGGTCAATCAGCTGTCAGAGTCAGTATTACGTGAGACTAGAACCCCGTCCACGGCGTTCGAAAAGGTTTAGTGAGTGAGTGAGTGAGCGAGTGCAGTGAGTGAGTTAGTGAGTGAGTGAGTGAGTGAGTGAGTGAGTGAGTGAGTGAGTGAGTGAGTGAGTGAGTGAGTGAGTGAGTGAGTGAGTGAGTGAGTGAGTGAGTGAGTGAGTGAGTGAGTGAGTGAGTGAGTGAGTGAGTGAGTGAGTGAGTGAGTGAGTGAGTGAGTGAGTGAGTGAGTGAGTGAGTGAGTGAGTGAGTGAGTGAGTGAGTGAGTGAGTGAGTGAGTGAGTGAGTGAGTGAGTGAGTGAGTGAGTGAGTGAGTGAGTGAGTGAGTGAGTGAGTGAGTGAGTGAGTGAGTGAGTGAGTGAGTGGATGAGTGAGTGAGTTGGTGTTTCAGTTGGTGGTGTTTCACGAAACGGAAACGACGTCGACCATTACCAACAGTTGGCCAAATCTGGATGGAAGCCGCGGCGGCGGCCGCCGGGAAGCCGATCCATAATGACGATGAGGAGGAGGGCATCGGCGACTTGCCAAATAACAAAAGTGAGTGAGTGAGTGAGTGAGTGAGTGAGTCATTATGATCGCGTTATAATTCAAATATCACGCTGGATACACTGTGAGCACAAAATGAGTTGCGATGAGATGCAACCTGAAAGTGAGTGAGTGAGTGAGTGAGTGAGTGAGTGAGTGAGTGAGTGAGTGAGTGAGTGAGTGAGTGAGTAGAGAGAGATTAATGTTTCACATGCTGAAACGAATAACGCAAATGAAGTGAATCGCGCTAATTTGAAAATTATGCTTTGCTTAATTTTCATCGAATTCATAAACGTGAGTGAGTGAATGAGTGAATGATTATAATGATTTGATTGTCGTCCAATGCGAAAACGCTGCTTGTTGTTGAAAGCACGAATTTTGTTGGATGACAATTAATAATGAAAGACTGATTAATAATGGACAGAATCAAAGTCGAATTTGAATCGTATTTGACTGATTACATTAAAATTGTCTGTCACGAAATACAGTGAATTGACTGTCATGAATTGAAATGACAGATTGGCTTATTGTTGTTGTGTTGTGTCATTGAAGGGTTTGAATCAAGCCAACATTGGATTGAAACTTGATGAAAAAGTTAGGATAAATTTGTTGTCCATTCGATTTTGTTATTTCTTCCTTATCATGGATATCATTAAATTCTAAATTTTGCTCTGATGCTTGTTTATATCATCTTCTATGCAGCTGACGTTTCGAAGTTGTAATGATTCCGAATTTTTATGTAACGTTAGACCTACAGGGTGTCCCAGCGAGGATTTTTTCGAATAACTTTCACAGTGTTCTAGATAACGACCTAAACTTTCACAGGTTAAGGAAAAAAGTGTTCCGCGGATACGCTGAATCTTAAAAAGTTTGATTTGGTTCAGTATTGCGCGTTTTACGGCTGATCCAGCAACATGCCTTAAAATTACAATTTATAGCCAAGTAAGTCGCATGAAACATTGAATAACTTTCTGTAGTTCAACTATATGGCTTGAAACATGCAACACTGATAGCTGATACCATAACTCTGAAGTACTGGAAATAGTTTTCGATTTGATCAATTATTCCACCTTCTATTGGACATTGAAAACAGAATCGCCAATTTATTTAAGTGCTCATCGAACATGAACAAACTGGATGTCGCTTGGAAAACTGATTGGTTATTTAGCATTTGGTGTGCTTAATCAAAGTTGAGAGCTTATCATTTGAAAACACCATTTCGATATGCTTGCGATGGGTTTTTTTTGTTTCCAGAGCACGCTTCACTTTTCGGTTATTTTTTCGTTTCTTTTTTTATATGCACTCAACTGGTGCCGAACTAACTAAAAACTAACTAAGTATAAACTAACTAACTATAAACTAACTAACTATAAACTAACTAACTATAAACTAACTAACTATAAACTAACTAACTATAAACTAACTAACTATAAACTAACTAACTATAAACTAACCAACTATAAACTAACTAACTAAAAACTAACTACTAACTATAAACAAGAGGATACATATGTACATGTAGGACAGACAATAAATTATATTGGGGGCTCACTTTAAAATTTTAAAAATTATAAATGAGTTATGCGCCGTTCGTCCTGTTAAAAAATCCTTTTTAGGATAATGTATTATGTTGAATTAATTTCTGATTAATTTCTGCTCAATTTCATTATACACCTGAAACATGCTATCTTTTCATTTTGTTTCGGTCGATATTTTGCGTTGCTATGAACCGAGAGCACACACCTACAGTAACAGAACATCAATCAATTTGGGAGCTGACTTTGCTTTTTGATATATCCCGTCATGAACTAGACAATATAGACAGCTAATACATTTTTTTACAAAGTGGTCATACCGCACGTGATTTCTTATCATTATTCAAAGTTTAACGAGTTTCAATTAAATTCACATCCGACAAGTTTAAAATATTATTAAGTTCACTGATTTGGAACTGTCATTTTACCACCTAAAACCTGATATCTTTTCACGTTGTTTCAGTCAATATTCGACGTTGCTACGAACCAGAGAGCAATCATCGGACACACAATAAATTATATTGGCAGCTCATTTCTTGGTTGTTTGATATACCCATATCGATCTTTCGCATTTTGTTCATCTCAATTTTCATCCATCATCAAAACAGTCACCACAATCAATGAACTTTTGCGAATTTCTATGGGAAAACATCGTGTCGTGTGCCAACGAAAGGGGGCGGGGGGGGGGGCGGTCGAAACTTTGAAGCAATCGTTTAAAATAATTATTTAAAAAATATTTTGGAAACTAAAGTTACATAATAAGTTATGTCCTAATAAGTTAGAAAGCTTCGTTAAATTATATCGTATTGTTCTGGTATGTTGCATTAATATTCTCTCATTTTGTATTTATAAGCTTCATTGGATTTTTTGTGTCCTGGCCAATTTAGTCACTCATTGGTGTTATTCGGGGTTTTATACCGTTCTGCTCCGCTGAAGCAAAACGTTTAGTCAAAGCCATTTTATAGAGCGAGACTTTAACGATCACGACAGACACCGACCCCAAAGTCAGTCAGTCAGTCAGTCAATCAGTCAGTCAGTCACTCCGACTGTCAGTCAGTCAGTCAGTCAGTCAGTCAGTCAGTCAGTCAGTCAGTCAGTCATGCCTTAAACCACGCTCGGAATCTACTAGAAAAAGTGGCGCGCATTCAAATTAAGTCTCCTAATTAATTGAGATCTATTGTACAATCGCGTGACATGCCAAAGGTTTATTCTTCTAGTTAATGGTGTTATTGTTGTTATTGTAGTTATTGTTGTTATTGTAGTTATTGTTGTTGTTGTTGCAGTTATTGATTGTTGTTATTGTAGTTATTGTTGTTATTGTAGTTATTTTTGTTATTGTAGTTATTGTTGTTATTGTAGTTATTGTAGTTATTTTTGTTATTGTTGTTATGGTTGATATTGTTGCTGTTGTTATTATTGTTGTTATTGTACATAGTTATTGTTGTTATTGTAGTTATTGTTGTTATTGTTGTTATGGTTGATATTGTTGCTGTTGTAATTATTGTTTGAAGACCCACGATTATGATGAGTAACGAAGAGTCTAGAAAGTTATTCAGCCTCCATTCTTTATCATTCTGAATCGATTAGGAGGCTAAATTTGAACGCGCGCGCTTTTTATTGGGATTTCTTTTCAAGCATGGCCAGGATTTCTTGTTAGTCAACAACTTTTTGGCGCGCAGTTTGAATGCAAATTTGTTATTGTCGTGCTTTAAAGGTTTTGAGAAAAAATATTTTTCACATAACATTTGGAAAAAGTACGAAAAGTGCTCATAAACTCACATGCACACGAATTGGTCCACAAAATTAAATTTTTATAACAAGAAAGCCTGACCAAGCTTTATTATTACTTGATTAGGGTATCTTGTTACAAAAAAATATTTCTATGAACCTGTAACCAAAAATACAATGTCCAAGTGTGAAAAAATTCAAATAACGCCCCAAAACTTGTTATCGCCCGCCAAAAACTCTCTGGGTAACGAGAAATACCAAACACAGTTTTGTATCAGTGAAATTTATAACACATTTTCGTCGAAAACCAATACCAGCCTCACTGCAATTCATTCTCGATTCGGATTGGCACGTACACCAGCCCTGAAAGCCATTCAATGTGGCTGAAATGAGATACCATAATTCCATGTTTGTTTTGCTCTGTTTCATCCACGCACTGGCCATTGAAAATTGAGAAATTGATTTTAATTCAATTTCGTTTCATTTGCTTCAGCTTGACTGTTTTAGTGATAAAATGATCCTTTTTATGGTCAATAGCGGACGAGAAGGGGAGTTCCTCTCTCTTTGGTGATTTCATAAGGCAGAGTTTGTAACTGTTGAAGGATAACATACGCTTACATGTACATAGTTTGGTAAACTCATATACCTGGGTTGCGAACCCGGTAAAGGTTTCAAGGTTTCATTGGGTTGACTCGTATATAATCGGTCTTACAAATTACGAATTGCAAATTACTTTGAAGAAACAATAAAGAAATATAATGAAAGTAAGTGAGACGTAATTAATAAAAATTAAAATATAAAGTGAGAGTAACGACCAGACATATAAGGAACTTGTCCTAATGGACATATCGAAAACCGGAGGGGTTTAAGGAGAGGAATAACAACGGGTTAGAATACACGAATACATCTTTCGTTACTTTAATACTAAAAACAAATCAAAGAAAAGTATATATTGGTAAATAAAAAGTCGAGATTCGATTGATTAATGGAATGTGTGATTATGGTAAGGTGGAATGGTATTAAATAGCAAATTAATTACAGTTCTGTGGTTTAGGCATATCGGCTATCTAAAAAAGTGGGCTTTAAAAATCTTCGATGTACTTATACAGAATGTTCGAATCAATTAATTTGCGTCTGAAAACAACAGAACATGGGATTTCAACCAATTCCTGAGAAAGATCATTCCAAAGGTTCAAAGATCTGAATATAACATGGTTTCTCAAGGAGGGTCCGGTACTCCAGTTATCTTAACTGGCCTCTTAGCCATTCGGCTAGGAAGGTGGGAAAAATTTGCTCTGGCACTGGCCCACTCCTTAGGTGAGGAAGCTAATACTAAAACAGATGGTTTTTTCGCAAATTTTTTGCAAACTACTTAGAGAAGTTTGAGAAAATGATAAATAAAGGCTACCTGGAATGCAAGTGAAAAGTTGTAGTGTTAAAACTACTCCAGCTTTGAATCGTTAGCTGCATCGAAGGTGATGCATAAAATCCGGCTGTCCGACTCAACTCAACTCAACAGCTGTAGTATGCTATAACGTGCAATAAACAAGTTCAGTGGGTGTTACCCGGGTTGGACAATTAAAACTTTCATGTGATCTTTGAATCTCACGAAGCTCTTTAGCGTACATTACATACCATTCATGGTTGGAATCTGTTCATATTCATAAACCATGCATGAGATTCATAATAGTACTTCCGGTAAATGAAATGAAGGTATAAAGTTGTAGCAGATGATCATGGTTCGTTAAAACACTAGATTTGCAAAGTCTGATGTTTCCCTGAGCTTTAGAAAATTTCTTTTTAACGAGAAACACCCGATAATACTAACTCATAATTGGAGTCATTGACATTTGTCATCGACGATCGTTCAATGTTCGACCTGTTTACGAGAAAAAAGTTCTGTTGTCTGAGTCTGTCATAACGAGACGATTTGCAATCGAGACTGTCTCGGTTTCGAAGCAGATACATGCCAGGAATACTGATTATTGGCTAGTGAGACTCTGAAAGGTTTGCTGCAATTTGGCAGCATTTTTTAATTAATTTTTTCTATTTCTATTTTATAAATTGGAGTTTTAAATTTTTATTTACACTAAAAAAACGTAACCTGTGACAAGAACGCCACCAAAAAATATATAGCACGCCGAAAGATGCTATGAATGATTCAATAATGTTGAATTACGGTGTGAGCCGTGAACGTTCAGATCCGTTTATAAATTAGTTTATTGAGATGCAAGGAGCCGTTTTTTTACTCAGCTATACATAAGCTCCCTTATTTATCCTACAATATTCATTTATAAGCCTACAACTTGGAAAAGACTATATTAGTTTTCAAGACTAAAAAATTTCACAAATTTCCCTCTTTCTTATTTTTTTCAGATCGATTTCTTATTCCTTCAGTATGTTTCCAATCCCATTAGTTTATTTTCATTCCTTAATGACGGCACGACGATTTTCTCTTTAAAACAACAACTATACCCTATCCAGAGTTTCTAGTTATCCAAAAAAAATTGGCGCGCAGTTTAAATTCAAATATGCTTTTGGCGCGCGTTCAAATTACCGAGCAACAAATTGTTTTTTCTGATGGCATTTACAGAAACTACGAACGGGGGCGCAAAATTCATTGCAAACGTAATAAATGGTTTCTGCAAAAGTTATTTCCTTAACAGGATACCTCACTGGCGGACGAGCTAAACCTCCAAAGGGAGGGGAGATTCATCAAAGAGGGGGGAATCGGCAGTTTTCAGGCCCTTTTACCTACACCTTTTAAGGAACAAATTCTACTTTTTGAAAGTGCCGAAGAGGGGGAATTCCACCTTTCCACCCCTTCTCGTCCACTAGTGGGATACCTGGACCGAGCTTTACATTCAAATGGAGTGGTCGTTCGACAATTCGTTTTGAGTAATGTAATTGTTCAGTACGGTCGGCTTTCATCTCATTTTACAGTGTTCCCCCTTTGTCTTTCATTTCTAAGGAAAATAAAATAGACAGAGAAATGGGCAATTTTGACTGAAAAGAAGCTTTTGGCATAACAAAATCGCTTTTTTGGTCAAAACTTTTAAAAACTGCCCATTTTCATTACTTTTTTATTTTAATTATTCTTATGAAGTCTCTCTTACTAATAGTTAGCATACCAGCTAGTAAATTTGGGGCACTGGGAAAACGTTATCCCGATTCTGCTTCATAGTAGTTCTTCACCAACTACATATGTACCTTTGTACATACATACATAACAACGGTATGTTGAAGCATGTCATTATTTGCCACTGAATGTCGAGTCCTTCAAGACCCTTATTCCTTATTAATGGCCTTTCGTTTTTCTAGCCGGTATTTGTTCCTGTTTTTCATCTTGGACACATAAACATAAAGAGCTCCTGGAGATTCGAGTGAAAAAATGACACATTAACTTGTTAAACCCAGTATAACACCCACTGAACATGATGATAGCATGTTATAGCATACAGCTGTTGGATTGAGTTGAGTCGGACAGCCGACTATTATGCATCACCTTCTCTTACATTTAATGCAGCTAACGATTCACAAGTTGGAGTAGTTAACACTACAACTTTTCACTCGAATCCCAGGCAGCCCTTTATATTAACTTCCTCTTTATCAAAAGCACTAAACACCGTTATATCCTAAACAATTTGATTTTCTTACTGGGTCTTATTTCATTACTGAAGCCGACAAACCACACTAAATACCATATCAGAATGGTTTTTTTGAAGTGACCAGAAATGGTGAATAAACTGACGGACAATGACAGAAACCCCAGAGCCACCGTCAGGGCATGTATCTAAAGTCAGGTATTCGAACCAGGACTAGACCTGTTTTAACCATTAGACCAGACCTGTGACCACTAGCGGACGAGAAGGGGAGGGAAAGCTGATTGACAAATTGATGAGTTCCATAGTCCCTTTTCATGATCGTTATTCAATACCGTGATTCACTAGCGGACGAGAAGGGGAGGGGAAAGTGGAATTCCCCCCTCTTTGGCATTTTCAAAAAGTTGAATTTGTTCCCTAAGGTGTATGTAAAATGGCCTAATGTCTGCTCATTCCCCCCTCTTTGGACAGATTTCCCTTCCTTTGGAAAATTAGCTCGACCGCCAATGCCTGTTTTAACTATTAGACGAGACCTGTGACAAGCTGATTGACAAATTGATGAGTTCCATAGTCCCTTTTCATGATCGTTATTCAATACCGTGATTCACTAGCGGACGAGAAGGGGAGGGAAAAGTGGAATTCCCCCCTCTTTGGCATTTTCAAAAAGTTGAATTTGTTCCCTGAGGTGTATGTAAAATGGCCTAATGTCTGCTCATTCCCCCACTTTGAACAGATTTCCCTTCCCTTTGGGAATTTCGCTCGTCTGCCAGTGCCGTGATTCTCTGTACTTCTTTTGCCAGCGTTTCTGGCAAAACACGTGAAATTGCTTGACAAAGCGCCGAGAATAATTATAAAGCGCAGCCATGCATTCGCTAGCGGACGAGACGCGGTGGGAAACGTGGAATCTCCCACTTTTTGGCGTTTTCAAAAACTGGAATTTGTTCCTTAAGGTGTAGGTGAAATGGCCTCAGAATTTGCCAAATCCCCCCTCTTCGACCAAATTCCGCTATCTTTGGAGGGTTGGCTAGTCCGCCGATGCATGCGTTAACATTTAAAGGCGCATTGCATCTTAGACCGTAATTCTATTGCTTCCTGGTTTATGTAGCTTGACACTGGCGGACGAGAAAAGTGGAATTCCCTCTCTTTGGTGGTCTAAAAAGTAGAGCTTGTTCCATCAGGTGTCGGCAAAATGACCTGCTAACGTCCAATTCCCCCCTCTTTGACAAAGTTCCCCTCCCTTTGAAGGATTAGCTCGTCCGCCAGTGCGAGAAGAGGAGGGAAAAGTGGAAGTCCCCCCTTTGGCGGATTAAAAAAGCGGAAATTTTTTTCAGGTGTAGGCAAAATTATCTAATTTCTGCCAACTCCCGCTCTCTGGATAGATTATCCTCTCTTTGGAGTTCTGGCTCGTCCGCCTGTGTATGTATGTAGCTTGGCACTAGCGTACGAGAACGGGTGGGAAAGGTGGAATTCCCCCCTCTTTGGCGATTTCAAAAAGTAGAATTTGCACTCTAAGGTGTAGGTAAATTACCTAATTTTTGCCAATTTCCCCCTTTTTGATGAAATTCCCCTCCCTTCAGAGGAATAGCTCGTCCGTCAGTGTAGCTTGGTCATGGTATCTTTTTATCATCTGCAGTGAATCGAGCGCAATATTCGTATGTTTACCAAGTACCATGTAAATAAGGTTTTTTTTCGCTCACACATTCATTCATTCAGTCTCCTAGATTATTAAGAATGATATCTATGTAAAAAAGAAGAATTTCACGCGTTGTTGCCATCAAATAAATTATGGCTCTAGTTTTTTTATCAGAGTACTTTACTTTATCACACCAACCATGCTGTTGTTAATGTGGTGGTGGTGTTGTTGTTGTTGTTGTTGTTGTTGTTGATGTTGTAACAGTTGTTGTTGTTGTTGTTGTTGCTGTTGTTGTTGTTGTTGTTGTTGTTGTTGTTGTTGTTGTTGTTGTTGTTGTTGTTGTTGTTGTTGTTGTTGTTGTTGTTGTTGTTGTTGTTGTTGTTGTTGTTGTTGTTGTTGTTGTTGTTGTTGTTGTTGTTGTTGTTGTTGTTGTTGTTGTTGTTGTTGTTGTTGTAGTAGTTGTTGTTGTTGTAGTTGTTGTTGTTGTTGTTGTTGTTGTTGTTGTTGTTGTTGTTGTTGTTGTTGTTGTTGTTGTTGTTGTTGTTGTTGTTGTTGTTGTTGTTGTTGTTGTTGTTGTTGTTGTTGTTGTTGTTGTTGTTGTTGTTGTTGTGGTGGTGGTGGCCAGAGTGGAAGTAGGGTTTGCATTCTAAAATTCAGTCACCTAAAAGATTAAAAAGGCTACACAACTTTTATAATACCGACAAATCTCAACGCTCTTTTGCCAATTTGTATTCGTTCCACATCAATGTTGTTTGGGTTTGGGAGCAGAGCAGACAGACGGAAAACGGTAACATTTTTTATAGAACTTTTCTCCACCCCATTTTTAGTGAGGTTCATTTTTGCCGCCAATTTTCGACGGATCGAAAACCGATGAAATACTTTTACGTAAAAAAGTCTTTATTTTAAATGAAATGTCAAAAAAAATAAAAAGTCCCTTTACTGATGATCATTTTCGCCAAACTTTCGCAAAAAAATAAAAGTGGCATTGCCGCAATTGCTCTGGCCGTTTTCAATTAGTCACTGTTTTATAGGTCAATCAAATTGTTTCATGGGTCTCTAGAACCAGACAGAAAACCGAACCGGTATTGCTATTTGAGGCACCAGCGGACGAGAAGGGATGGGAAAAGTGGAATTTCCCCTCTTTGACGTTTTCAACAAGTAGAATTTGTTCTATAAGACGTAGGTAAAATGACCTGCAAACTGCCGATTCCCCCTCTTAGGACGAATTTCCCCTCCCTTTGGGGATTTAGCTCGTCCGCCGGTTATTTAATGGTACCTCGTCAAACCTTCCTCTTCATCAACGTTGTTGTAAACAGTTAGACAGACAGTATTTTGACCAGTCAGAATTGTCAATTCATTTTAAGAGACTGAATCTGTATAGCCCATCCGAAAAAGTAATCAAAAATATTTTGCGAATATTTTTGATTACTTTTTCGGATGGGTGATATGATGATATAAAATCACCATAATCAAAAAAGTTTTGCGCTCGCACTTTGGATTTTAGCGAGTTTTTCGTCCAATTGTACTTGTTTAGTTGAATATCCTCAAAATGGACAAACCTCAGCAGAGGACTGCTAGCAATGGTAAAAATAATCTATTGTTAGTAAAGCGGGAGCGAAGGAGCGAAGCGCCTGAGTGCTCACCTTCCCATGATCGGGCTCGTACAATTACAATACATTTGGACAAGATACGACTTTTTTCGCTTAAATTCATAAACGGTTCCATGAAAATAATATCAAGAAATCCTGACGAAGCGAATAATATTTAATTATTTAATCATACATAACTTGACTTGAACATATGACTTTTGAGAAGTGGCGGGCTTTTCAGTGAAGCGTTACTTAATACTCAGAAACTTCATAGTTTGAAATCAAATTTCGGGTTTTCACGTGCGAAATTTTTTACACCGAAACCTTTTTTCGTAATACATTTGGTCAACCTGAATGCACGGCAGGAGGATTTTTCATCTTCGGGTTTTTCATTTCTGGGTTTTTCATTTCCGTCTTTTCATCTTCGGAAGCGATGGTACAGGTCTTTTCATTTCTGGGTTTTTCATTTCCGTCTTTTCATCTTCGGATTTTTCATTTCTGGGTTTTTCATCTTCGCATTTTTCATTTCTGTGTTTTTCATCTTTGGGTTTTTCATCTTCAGCTTTTCGAAACGTTGGTACAGGTCTTTTCATCTTCGGGTTTTTCATCTTCGGATTTTTTATTCATGGGTGGTTCCCGAAGATGAAAAACCCAGAAATGAAAAAACCTGTACCATCGTTTCCGGAGATGAAAAGACGGAGATGAAAAACCCAGAAATGAAAAACCCAGAAATGAAAAACCCGAAGATGAAAAACCCAGAAATGAAAAACCCAAAGATGAAAAGACCTGTACCATCATTTTCGAAACATGAAAAACCCAGAAATGAAAAAACGGAGATGAAAAACCCAGAAATGAAAAACCCAGAAATGAAAAACCCGAAGATGAAAAATCCTCCTGCCGAATGCACAGATAAAGCCTGTGCAGGGTTTCTTGTCGCTCGGAATAGTTTTGACGCATGTTCCAATAAAAAAGAGGAAAAGTCTCACATGACATTTGGACAAGATTTGCCACTATTTACTGCGTAAATAGAGTGAAATATGTTTCCTAAGGTGTATGTAAATTACCCCCTCTTTGACGAAATTCCCCTCTCTTTGGAGGATTGGCTCGTCCGCCAGTGACCATTGCAACTGATTCATGCAAATAATTTTTGATAACAAGAAACCCTGACCGAGCTTTAATAAACAATAACTTGACTTGAACATGTGACATTTGAAAAGAGCCTGGCTCGCCGATATGAAGTTTAGGCGCGTAATTTGAAAACAAATTTGTTTTTGACGTGCGTCAATTTTTTAAACCGACTCTTCTTTTTCAAAATACAGTCGGTGCAGCGGGTTATGTCTTGTAAAACTTTTGCCATTCACATCCTAAAATTGAGCTTTTCTCTGATTATAAAGGGTGATAAAAATTGGTGGGGATATAGAATAGGATCTGGCGCACCTTTTCAGTTCGACAGGTGGTTACAAAAAAACTTCACAGGCAGAAAAAATGACGAGAACGTACACGGATCGTGAATTTGTAGTAAAGCTGATGTTTCATGAGTAGGGGCGACTTTTTTCATATTCTTGCTGACTGAAAAGTTGCGCCAGATCCTATTCTATACCTTTACCAATTTTTATCATCATATTCCTGTTATAATCAGAGAAAAAAACTAATTTAGGATGTGAATGGCAACAGTTTTACAAGACATAACACGCTGCACCGACTGTACAGGGTGTCCCATCCTTAACCGCCGATGTTGACGGCTTGGCCTTTGAGTTGTACTGAGTCTATATAATTGAAATTTCGTTTTCAAATAAACAAGTCTTTGGCAAATTGTTTGACGCCTACCAAAAGCTAATTGGACGTTTGTAGCTGATTTTACAAGTAATTGAAAAAATGTCCATTTTTTTGGCTTTTTTTCTTTTTTGCGCGCTAAATTTTTGTCCAAAAAGTTAATAAAAAGGCAATAAATAGCGAAGCATCACAGAAAATATAAAAACACATAATGGAACAGAAAAAAGGAAATTGACCCGCTCAACTTTCGACTTGGGTATCTCCAATATCGTTCCCAACAACGAGGCACGGCTTCATAATCTGTGCCCATGCCATTTGCACCCGTCTTTTCAAGGTTTGAAAGACGGGAATGGTCTGTATTCTCAGAACTCTCCGGATATACGTGTTTTTTCAAATCATATCTTCTAGAGCCAGGAGTCCAGAGGGATCAGGTCTCGTGACCTGGAAGCCCACATAAGTCGTCCTTCTCTGCCGATAAAGGAACCGGTAAAGGTCTCATTGGGCCAATCTCGGGTGATGCTGGCATAATGAGCCGTTGCACCGTACTGTCGCAACAACAAGTCACCTTCACAAATTCAGTGGAAGCAACAGAAATTAGTCGAAGCAACAGAAATTTTTGCAAAAAAGCCAGGATGGTTCTGCAGCACGTTATGCCAGCATCACCCGAGATTGACCCAATGAGACCTTTCCCGGTTGTTGGGAACGATGTTAGGATCTTGGAGGAACCCAAGTCGAAAGTTGAGCGGGTCAACTTCCTTTGTTCTGTTCTATTATGTGTTGTTATATTTTATGTGATGCTTCGCTCTTTTAGTGCCTTCTTTATTAACTTCTTTGATAAAAATTCAGCATACAAGGAAGAAAAAAAGCCCAAAAATGGACATTTTTTCAATTGCTTGTAAAATTAGCTACAAACGTCCAATTAGGTTGTGGTAGGCGTCAAACAAATTGCCAAAGACTTGTTTATTTGAAAACAAAGTTTCATTTATATAGACTCAGTCCAACTAAAACGCCGAGCCGTCAACATCGGCGGTTAAGGATGGGACACCCTGTACATACAGGGTGGGCCAAAAAAAACGTGTCGCGTTTGAGCGGTTATTGTGAAAGGTATACAAACGCTGTGAGATTGTGGTAAAAAGCATTCGATTAGACTTTTTTTGGCCTACAAAATGATGTGCTACTATAGTTGAATCTCTCATTTCTTAACTGTTACACGCGATTTTTGAAAAAACATAGAATTTCACCTTGCAAAGTTTATATCTTGTGGTAGAACTGTAAAAATATTCAAAACTATTGCACGACGTTTGGATCACATAACCATCAAATACAGTTAAAGAGAATAAGAGCTAAATGTGTTTTCAAAAATGCATAATTAATCACGCAAAAAAGTATGTTCGGTTTGGCCTCCTCCATAAGCAATGACAGCATGCACGCGTGTAACAACTGCTTAATGGCTGACTATAAACAACAATGTATTTTTCCAAAACAAACCAAATTATTTAATGTATGAACTAAAATATTTTATTCGAAAAAAACCAACAAAGCTTAGAAACCGACGACCAAGCAACGGTTTAGAGTATTTGCACCATTTTACCACTAAATATGAACATCGCGAGGTGAAATTCGAGTTTTTTTCAATAATCGCGTGTGACAACTAGGAAATAAGTGACTCAACTTTAGTAGCACACCATTTTGTAGGCCAAAATGTGTCGAATGGAATGCTTTTTACCGCAATCTCACAGCGTTTGTATAACTTTTACAATAACCGCTTAAACGCGACACGTTTTTTCTGGCCCACCCTGTATGGACAACCTGAATGCTCAGATATAGCCTGTGCAGGGTTTCTGGTCACTCATAAAAGTTAAGACGCACGTTCAATAAAACATAGAAAAATCAGGAACACCATGATTTTTTGCGCTTGAAATTCATTTTTGATTTTCATTCATCTGATGTCCATAACTTTTTTGATCACAAGAAACCCTGACAAAGCTATAATATTCAAAAACTTGACTTGAACATGTGCCTTTTGAAAAGTGCCTGGCTCGCTTATACGGACGTGCCTTTTAGAGTGACCCTCACTGGCGGACGAGCTAACCCTCCAAAGAGAGGGTTCTCCAAAGGAGGGAACCCTCCTTCAAAACTGCGTAAAAATTGTCGGTTAGGAAGTCATTTTACTCACACCTTAATGAACAAAGTTCACTTTTTCCCCCGTCGGAGAGGGGAAAATTCCACTTTTCCCTCTCATTCACATCCGCTAGTGACGAACCTGGACGACTCGAACGTGCACATTGAATATTCATTTTACTGATGGCTTGACGGATTGAAGTTACGAGCGGATGAGAAGGGGGAATAGAAAACAGTGGAGTTCCCCTTTCTTTGGCTGTATCAAAAGTAATTTTTTTTCTTAAGGTGTAGGTAAAGTGGCTTAAAAACTTCTGATTGTCTCTCGTTGAATTATTTCCCTACCTTTGAAGGGTGACAAAAGCAGATGGTACATAAATAGCAGAAAAACTTTTCAAAATTTCAGAAAATTTTCAATCTTCTCATGGTTCTTTTCTTTTGTTTCTGTTCGGTTGATTTTTTTGCGTTTTGAGAAATCAGGAGGAATTTTCATCCATTGTAATTCGGCATAATTCTCGAATGAATATTGAAACGGTCGGTATTCATGTACCAATGTCAGAATATTCCGCGGCGCAATAACCCGAGTCAATGACAGACGAGCCAAATCTCCAAAGGGAGGGAAATTTTCTCAAAGAGGGGATGGGAATTTGCAGCTTTGAAGTCGTTACATTTTGAGGGACAAACTCTACAGTTTGAAACTGCTGAAGAGAGGGGGGGATTCCACTTTTCCCACCCCATCTCGTCCGCTAGTGTCCCGACCCGAATCAGGAGATAATCCCTATTGGCCGGGGCCCGGGATATAGCAATGATGGAGGACAACTGCATTAATTTCCGATTACGAGACGGTAAACACTAGCGATTATGGCTCAATGAGTGGTTTTCATGAATACAATTGAATGTAGGACCCTCAATAATTCATTGGGCCAGATGCAATATGTGTTTTCCCAGTGATGAAGTGTAGCCAATCCGTTTAAGATATAAAAAAGTAATAATTTCAAAACCTAAACAACATAACCACAAACTACTTGGCTCGCAGTATTTACTGGATGGACGATACTTGTGTGTTGGAACGTTTGCCATTTTAATTAATCATAGTGACAGCAACATATGTATGTATGTACGCCACGACTCTGCTGAAACCAGCTCATACTGTGCACTAGCGGGCGAAGGAAGAACGGAAAAGTAGAATCCCCCCTCTTTGGCAGTTTCAAAAAGTAGAATTTGTTCCTTGAAGTGTTGATAAAATGGACTTCTTTCTGCCAACCCCCCCCCCTTTTTGGAGAAATTCCCCTCCCCCCCACTTTTGAAGGTGTGACTCGTTCGCCAGTGATACGGTGTATAGCGTTATATGAGTAAGAGACTACAGCTTTCGTATTTCTTTAAAAGAAAAGGACTTCTCCTTGCAAGTGTGCATCTCCCCAGAAGTGTGTCAACAGTTTAAAAATTCCACTGAAAAGCTAATGCAGGGATTTTTTTCGTCAAAAAACTTTTTGCACCATACTGTCTGGTGTGGTGTCACTAGCGTTCGTAATTAATTAATCATGATGACAGATGGGCCAGAACAGACCGGAACATTCTAGAAAGATCACAATACAAAGCATTGTTGTTGTTGTTGTTGTAATTAATAAATAAGTTTTATTAGAAGGTTAATATGGGTATCTTAACTTAACTTAAGTGGTGTTTCGGACTTCGCATAGACACCGCCTAAGCTCTCGTGTTCTCTTCAGTATGCCGAGAGCTGACTATAGCTTAACTTAGGGGGTTGGAACTGTCTAACCTATCTCATCCTAGGAATAGGAACTAACTCTTGGTGAATCATCGGTTTCCGTTTGCTTGTTCCACTGGCTCCATCATCGATGGGTGACTTGGGCGGTGACATTTTATGTGGTGAGGCTACGCTGTATTGGTTTTATTGTTCGTTGGATGATTTTTTTAAATGAGTATTTCTACGTTTATTGCCAAGTTGAATAAATTAATGAATAAATTTGACGCACAGCTAACACATACGTATGCGTGAAACGTGAACGGAATTGGATATTAAATTTGTTTGTGTTAACCAAGTATGCTTTTTTTATCAGCGTTGTTGTTGTTGTTGTTGTTGTTGTTGTTGTTGTTGTTGTTGTTGTTGTTGTTGTTGTTGTTGTTGTTGTTGTTGTTGTTGTTGTTGTTGTTGTTGTTGTTGTTGTTGTTGTTGTTGTTGTTGTTGTTGTTGTTGTTGTTGTTGTTGTTGTTGTTGTTGTTGTTGTTGTTGTTGTTGTTGTTGTTGTTGTTGTTGTTGTTGTTGTTGTTGTTGTTGTTGTTGTTGTTGTTGTTGTTGTTGTTGTTGTTGTTGTTGTTGTTGTTGTTGTTGTTGATGTTGTTGTTGTTGTTGTTGTGGCACCATGCATGCCGAGGCACGTCAGTCCCGTGATTAGAATTTCATATAAAGCCACGGCTTAACCGAAGGCACCATTCATTGCGCCATTCGCTATTTTCGGTTTCAACCATCATCATACATCATCAGTCGTTGACAGATTACACCATATCCAAGGTTTATTGATATTACGATTTTTTTCGGCACGAAATTTGAATTCAAATCTGATGTTGCTGCCGCTCTGGCATTTTTTTCTAGAATATTTGAAAGAGCCGACATCGATCATCGTCAGCGGACGAGAGAAGAACGAAAAAGTTGAACTTCCCCCTCTTTGGGCGAATTCAAATAGTTGATTTCGTCCTTTTATGTGTAGGTAAAATGACCTGAAAACTGACAATTCCACCCTCTTTGATGAAATTCCCCTCCCTTTGGAGGATTAGCTCGTCCGCCTGGGTCGTCAGATGGCAAGTACTTCATTTGTATGGCATTCTTATTTGATTAGGAAGCCACTCTTTAACCCTTTTTTTCCTTAGTAACCTATTCTACATAAAGCCCATATGCTGTTTCTGCAAGCAAACATATTGCCAAAACGTCTGATAATGGAACATCACTAGCCTCAACTCAACTGGGTTGACACCATAGTTCATTACAGTATAGCATGGGGTGATGACGATTGATGTGCGTGTTAACACTGATTGTCTGATGTTTCATAATCAGACGTTTTGGGCCATATTTTTTGCTTGCAGAAACAACATTTGGGCTTTTTACCTTTCTTTCTTTTCATATGCGAATTCAGTCGCCGAACCATTTGCTATTTATGTACTCACACCATATCATATAAATAGCATTCGTATTGACATTGGGTGTTGATGACTGGCGAAACGAGAGAAGAGTCCGACCAGAAGACGCTCGGTCAAAATCGTCTTTGGTCTAATCACAGTTGGTCTGATCACAGTTGGTCTAATCACAGTTGGTCTAATCACAGTTGGTCTAATCACAGTTGGTCTAATCACAGTTGGTCTAATCACAGTTGGTCTAATCACAGTTGGTCTAATCACAGTTGGTCTAATCACAGTTGGTCTAATCACAGTTGGTCTAATCACAGTTGGTCTAATCACAGTTGGTCTAATCACAGTTGGTCTAATCACAGTTGGTCTAATCACAGTTGGTCTAATCACAGTTGGTCTAATCGCAGTTGGTCTAATCACAGTTGGTCTAATCACAGTTGGTCTAATCACAGTTGGTCTAATCACAGTTGGTCTAATCACAGTTGGTCTAATCACAGTTGGTCTAATCACAGTTGGTCTAATCACAGTTGATCTAATCACAGTTGGTCTAATCACAGTTGGTCTAATCACAGTTGGTCTAATCACAGTTGGTCTAATCACAGTTGGTCTAATCACAGTTGGTCTAATCACAGTTGGTCTAATCACAGTTGGTCTAAAGACAGTTGGTCTAATCACAGTTGGTCTAATCACAGTTGGTCTAATCACAGTTGGTCTAACCACAGTTGGTCTGATCACAGTTGGTCTGATCACAGTTGCCAGTTGGTCCGATTTTCTGTTGAAAGCCGGCTGTAAGCCTGCAACCAAAGCCCGTATGTCGTTTCTGCAAGCCAAAATATTGCTCAAAACGTCGGATAATGGAACATCAGACAATCAGTGCTACCACGCACGTCAATCATCATATCACCCCACGATATACTGCTTTAAACTATCGTGTCAACCGAGTTGAGTTGAGGCTAGTGATGTTTCATTATCGGACGTTTTGGACAATATTCTTTGCTTGCAGAAACTACATACGGGCTCTATAGTTGGCTGTTTACTTTTAAGTGTTGGAGAACGTTTTGTTCCAAAGGACCAAATAAATACCGCATTGCCACCGCACCTACCGTATTTCATTGATGTGCGGTAAACAGGGTTCTTTATAAACAAGGGTTTGTTTACATTACATGTATGTACTTACCTTGACCAAACTTAATATTTAGAAAACTGTATAAAACTTTCTCTCACCGGAAGTCCGTATGCATTGGTTGAAAAGATGAATAGATTTCAATGACCTGAGTTTGGATTATCGGGTGCTTTCTCGTTGGGTACAGAAATAGAAAAAATTGTATATTGGCTAAAAAGCGTTTTCAAGTCGATCGTGATTTTTTCGTTATAACTGCAAGATTCATTCACCAGCTGCTAAAATTTCCATGCATGGTTTATGAACATGAATTTATTCCAAAGACTCTAATAATTATGAATCGGTACTACAGGGTGTTCTAATAATTATGAATCAGTACTACAGGGTGTTCTAATAATTATGAATCGGTACTACAGGGTGTTATAATAATTATGAATCAGTACTACAGGGTGTTCTAATAATTATGAATCGGTACTACAGGGTGTTCTAATAATTATGAATCAGTACTACAGGGTGTTCTAATAATTATGAATCGGTACTACAGGGTGTTCTAATAATTATGAATCAGTACTACAGGGTGTTCTAATAACTATGAATCGGTACTACAGGGTGCTTTCTGGTTGTGTAGAAATACTCTAAAGGTCAGTAAAAGCGCAGACTTTGCAAACCCAGTGTCATAAAGAATCATGATTAACTGCTACAACTGTATGCCTTCATTTACCGGAAGTAATATCATGAATATCATGCATGGTCTATGAACATGAACAGATTCCAACCATGCACGATACACGTACGCTAAAGAGCTTCTTGGGACTCAAGTAAGCAAATGACACGTTAACTTACCCAACCCGCACAAGCGGACGAGAAGGGGTGGGAAAAGTGGAATTCCCCCTCTTTGGCTGTTTTAAAAAGTAGAATTTGTTCCCTAACGTGTAGGTAAATAAACCTTAAAATTATAAATTCCCCCCTCTTTGGAAGAATTCCCCTCCCATTGGAGGTTTCGCTCGTCCGCCAGTGCCAACCCGGGTAGTTTCCACTGAACATGATGATTGTTTACAGCTGTTGGGTTCAGTTGAGTCGAACAGCCCACTGCTATGCATCGCCTTCTACATTTGAATACAGCTAACGATTCAAAGTTGTAATAGTTAACACTATAACTTTTTATTTGAATCCCAGGCAGCCCTTCAGTATAGGTCGGACAATTGGTTGTGTGAAAGAAATATGTATTTGTTTGACTGTACACCATTGTGAATAATGGATTCTTAATACGGATATTTTGTATCGAGGCAACAAAAACTGTTTTTGGCTATATGTGAGAACTATAAAATCACCAGAAACAACTATTTTTCAGTTGGTATTTTCTTGATACGGTAATCCATTTACGTGTAAAATCGATAGCTAAATTCGAAATAGTTTTCAAAATCGTTGTTGTGGTTAATACTTACCGTTCGCCTAAACTCTAAAAATCAATTAATTGTCCACCCTTTAATGAGTTAATACCCATGCGTGTTATTTTACCACAAGGTTACTGGTTTCCGAATGTTTACTTATGATAGAAACGTCGTTTTTGTTTGCGCCGTTTGCTCACAAAAAAATAAAATTTCTCATATTTATTAAACGAAATTATTTCAAGTTTAGTGTTCTTATCAACAATGTGAGCAGTTCTGCTGCAACTGTATAGGTCTCATAATTGATTTTAAGAAATGGTTTTTAACTGCGAGAACCCATCGCATGGCCAGAACCACATTTTGAAGTCCAGAACCGGATTCTCAAGCAATGAATTTTCTGTGCCACGTTTTAGCCTCATTTTAAAGTTTCTTAGAACCAGATTCTCAAGTGCAGAACCGGATTCTCAAGTGAGACATTTTCTGTGCCACGTTTTGGGGCCTATATGTCTTCATTCACTGGCGGACGAGCTAACCCTCCAAAGGGAGGTGAATCTTTTCAAATAGGGGGAATGGGCAGTTTTCAGAACATTTCACCTACACCTTAAGGAACAAATGATACTAATTGAAAACGTCATAGAAGGGGGAATCCCACTTTTCCCACCCCTTCTGGTCCGTTTTCACGGTCCGTTCACCCACTGGCCCGACGCCCGACGAAAGAGAGAGGAATTTCGTCATGAGAGTGGGGAATCTGCAGTTTTTATGCTACTTTACCTACGCCTTGAGGAACAAATCCAACTTTTTTGAAACTGCCAAAAAGGGGAAATTCCACCTTTACCACACCTTCTTCTCGGCTAGTGCACCCACCGGATGTAAACATGATCGATCATGCATGCGTTATGAACACACTAGCGGACGAGAAGGGGTGGGAAAAGTGGAATTCCCCCTCTTTGGCGTTTTCAAAAAGTGGAATTTGTTCCCTCTAAGGTGCAGGTGAAATGACCTGATTTCTGCAAATTCCCCACACTTCGACAAAAGTCCCCTCCCTTTGAGGGAATAGCTCGTCCGCCAGTGGTTTATCATACATTCGATATGAACACGCAATGAAACTCAATAGCTTTTAATAAGATGAGTCAGGTACTCAGGTAGGTCACTAGCGTACACGGGTTCATAGGAATAACTTTTGATGACACTGTCCAAGCCGCTAGCGGACTAGAAGGGGAGGGAAAAGTGGAATTCCCTCTCTTTGGCGTTCTCAAAAAGAAAAATTTGTTCGCTAAGGTGTAGGTAAAATTGCCTAATTTCTGTGAATTCCCCCCTCTTTAATGAAATTCCCTTCCCTTTAGAGGATAAGCTCGTCCGCCAGTGGTCCAAGCTATAATTGTTACGAAAGATACGAATGAGAATGACTATTTTGTCAACTCTTCATATATGATAAAAAAAAATTACGTCCCACTCAAGAATTTATGACATGCGTATTGTAAGCCATTTGTTATAGTACCATGGACGGTGATATGACATGCAATGTACCATGATAAATAATGGGTAGAGGTCTCTCTGGCTCAGGGTATGTAGATCCTCGATGCCCCGACCAGAAGGTACCAACATAAATGGCATTGTCATTTACATTAGTTATGATACCAAAGTCATATGTACATATATACATTATTTTTATTTAAATTGATAACTGGCTTGCATTATTAAAATTTCCCTGAACCGGGGAATATTTTAACGTGCGCTAAAAGCAGATTTGACTTGTTCGAACTGCGCGCCAAAAATCTTCTGAGCATCCTCGTATAGGCTATAAGAAGCTGCAAGATCCCATCAACAGGCTATATCTCGTCGTCAACCAACCAATGTGGCACACTACCGGAAGAAGGAAAAATGAAAAAGTGGAATTCCCCCCTCTTTGGCCGTTCTAATAAGTAGAATTCGTTGCTTAAGAGGTAGGTAAAATGGCCTCAAACTCCTAGTTCCCCTCTTTTGAAGAAATTCTCCAGCGGTGTGGCATGATAAATATTGAACAAAACCATCACAAACCATCATCACATGGTTTTATTACTCATGTAACGTGACGGATTTGATTACAAGATTGCCTTGTGGAAACTGGAATTTTACGCCGCTATGTATGTGAAAGATGCAAGAAAATACGAAAGTTATGTACTGTATGTATGTAACTAACTGTGAACTCAAATTGACTTTCATCATGTGAAATAAGAGTTTTTATGTATGCTACTAACTCGACATGTTTTCTTCGTCTGTTCAAGAAAAATGACAAGCAAGGCGTAGTTAATCATCTTTTGAATAATAAATTACTTAGCGAAAACGTGGATTTTACGTTGCTACATATCTATTCATGTATTTAGATATTTAGATGCAAGAAGAGTGAAAATGTATTCTCATATAAGTTAGCTAGTCCTTCATAATTCATAGTACTGGATTATTTTCATGTTAATCTGCAAGGTCTATTAAGCTGTAGTTTTTTTAATAAATAATTAAGGTCTAATCCTTCGTTATAATAGAAGATTATCCTCAAGAATAAATAGTATTTCACGATGCTGACTACAGGCATACATATGTACGTGCAAGATCACTAGCGGACCAGAAGGGATGGGAAAAGTGGAATTCACCCCTCTTTGGCGGTTTCAAAATGTAACATTTGTTCCCAAAGGTGTAGGTAAAATGGCCTGAAAATTGTCAATTCCCCCTCTTTGGGAATATTCCCTCGTCCGCCAGTGTGCAAGATGGAACAAAAGCTAACCTTTATGACGCAAATGTTGTTTACTTGCGTTGCATCTCGAAATGGTCTTTCTTCATGTGACAGGGTACATGTAGTTAATCATCTTGAGAATAAGAGATTCTAAAGCATTTTATCCCCCGGATGATTGAAACCGCACTGTTGTTTTTGGTTAATCTATCACGAGCAGTAGATGTAAATTATATGTATAACTTCCACAAAAACGGCTCAAACGCGACACCATTTTTTACCCACCCTGTATGTAGAAGATGTATTATCCTCAATCACTCACATCTCAAAACCGTATTCCTTCATGTGACAGGTTCTACATATGTAGTTAATCATCTTGAGAACACTAGCGGAAATGAAGGGGAGGGAAAAGTGGAATTCCCCTCTGTTTGGCGTTTCACAAAAGTAGAATTTGTTCCCTAAGGTGGAGGTAGAATGACCTGTAAACTGCCAATTTCCCCTTTTTCGACGAAATCCCCCTCCCTTTGGAGGTTTGGTTTCGATCGCCAGTGCTTGAGAATAATGGATTACCTGTCGAAAACGAGTGAATTGAATGGTATAATGAATCACGAGTCATTCATCAGCGGGGTACGATAAGTAAATTCGTCCATAATGGCTCACATGGTTCCTGAACAAAATATGAAATAAGCCATGTTTTACTAAGTTCTCATTTAAGTTAGCTTATATTTAATATTAACCTGCGTTTTGGTTTGTTCAACTTTTGTTTTTTTTTCCTCAGCTTACATATATCAATCGGAAGTGTCATTGGTCTTATTTTCCGTTTTGGATCCGTTTAAAAAGTGGCACATAGTGTTCAAGGGACATTGTCTTATTATTTTTTTACTGCCAGAATCGTTTTTTTGTTATAGCCTATTTAGGGTTTCGTGTTACACAGAAACTTTTCGCGCGCAGTTTAAATTCAAATCTGCTTTTGGCGCGTATTAAAATTTTGTATTATTTTTCCCACAATTCTGCATTTTGTTCATCTGAACTGTGTATTTCAGCTATTGTATTCACAGAGAATTCAGAATTTTAGAACCGTTTGATGGGTATCTAATAACCTGTCCTTTCTTTGATATAAAGCTGATTATACTATAGCCTATCCAGGGTTTCTTGTTAGCCAAAAACTTTTGAATGAGCATCTGTTTTTGACGCGCTTTCAAATTTTCGGAAAATGAAATCTTTTTCACATCACATTACACAAACCCTGACCAAACTACAGGGCGATCCAAAAAACGACTACACTTTGATCTGACTCAGAGGTGGCTGTATCCAATATTTTGGCTTTTTGGCCCACCCTGTATATGAATAGCATTTGCTTCATTCGAGTAATCGAGTTCCGTGTAATCAACTTCAGCATCATTGACATTTTAGTTCTTTGATTCTCATGAATACAATTCATCAATGAACCGGTCGTTCAACATCACGTTATCTTGACATTATCCAACAACAACAACAACAACAACAACAACAACAACAACAACAACAACAACAACAACAACAACAACAACAACAACAACAACAACAACAACAACAACAACAACAACAACAACAACAACAACAACAACAACAACAACAACAACATGTCCACCAGTTCGCCGTCACAAAGTGGAACGCCGAAAGCTATAAAGCGAATCTGTATGGAGAACGGCACCAAATCCGAACATTCCTCACCCCTGAGACATAGCATATTCAAACGCCCACCAAAACTGAAACATCTAGGACGGTCAAAGGTTGGATCATTTTCAAGAACAAAATGAGTTGAAGGCCGTATGTTGTTTCTGCGAGCAATAGTCTTGCCCAAAACGTCTGATAATGAAACATCATTAGCCTCAACTCAACTACGGTTGACACCATAGTTTAACACAGTAGATCATGGGGTGATGATGATTGATGTGCGTGTTAACACTGATTGTCTGATGTTTCATTATCAGTCGTTTTGGGCAATGTACTTTTGTTTGCAGAAACAACGTACGGGCTTTACCATGCTTTTGTAGTCATTGGTAATGTATTTTTAATGAGACGATCAAGGAAATCTGTTTTTTACAGCTTTTTTCCCATCAATCACTGATAAAGTGTGAAAGTATTCTGCTGAAGGACTGCGTTTTGTGGATTTGAGCTGAACAAAAAGATTTCTATTATCTAGACAAGGTGAATTATCAAGTGGGTTTCGAGCCCATACCCTCTCACATACTCATGTGAGTCCCACACTCTAACCATTAGACTATCTCACCACTACAATGCGATGGAATTTCTCCGTTTATAAAAATTTAGACGGAACAACGCGACACGGACGAGTCATCAGAAAGTGCGGAATATTGGGATGGAGAAGGTGATGAGTTTTGTGGGGAAGTGATGGAAGTGAGGGAGCTGATCACAAAGATGACCTTGGCCAAGATGGACAGCTGCCGATCCAATGACTCCGC
>OZ038443.1:27475597-27492014 GCA_964036265.1 Daptonema setosum
GACGAAATTTCCGATAAAAATCGATTCTTGACTGTTTTAAAAAATAAGTCAATAAAAAAATTAATAAAATGTTATATAATTATTGTAAAATGAATCTTGGTTGAAAATTTCGGCTATGGACAATTTCTCCCGGAAATTTCTCCTGTGATTTCACAGTCCTTTATTTTGTATAATTGAATATTTTTCTTATTTTTGTTGAATTCATTTTTATTCTCTTTGATGCGATTTTCTTCTCCCAACACTTCTTGAATAATACTTCAGAAGCTCGTGGCCTCAGGCTGCCTTCATGTCAGTGGTAAAAACATTTCCAAAAAGTTGCATAATTTTTGCAACTGTTTTTGCAAGTTTTCCGTAAATATTTTCTGTCTCAAGAAATTTTCGGCCGAAGAAGTTGTAAAATTGTGACATGGAAAGGGTTTACGGAAAATTGCAAAACTTTCTTACAACTATTTTTTACAATTATTTTCGCAACTGACATGAAGGCACACTTACAAATTGAATTCAGAGTTGCGAAATTCGCTTGATCTGAAAAAGCTCCTTGGCATTTCAAAAAATTCACTGAATCAATTCTAAAAAAGTATCGGGAAAAATTCAAAAAATCTCAACTCATGCATTCTCTTTTTAAGGTTTCTTTTACAACAAAGTACTATAATAAAACCACATAATTCTCAGAGCTCTTGGAATATTTATAAAATCATGCAAATCACGCGTATTTCGCAAACTATTTCCAATCATTGACCTATATATATTTTCAATATGTACATTTCTCACATGCCATTTTTGTTATTTTGTATTTTCAAAAAATCTGTAACATTTTAATGTGGATTGATCAACAACACGTATCGTGTTGAAGCACTGTTTTACAAGACGAGCATATTGAAAGTCGGTAATTATGACATTCTTATTGATAAGAGACTAAATTTGAAAGCCTGCCAATTTTTTTTATTTAGTAAGACTTCCCATATGCAATTAAAACGAGGAAAATCGCAATATTGCACAATATTGAGCTTTTTTTCGCAAACTGATTAACTGATTCCCAATAGGCTCTAAATTAAATCTTATAATAAAGCTTGTTTATACGAATAAAATCTACTAAAAAGGCAAGAATAATAAACTGTGGGGCCTGATGCGGAACTTAATCATAACATAGTGCGGGTCAACGCCCTCGTTGGTGTAGTGTTTTCTCATTCTGCATAATTGCTAATTCTGACAGGCACTGCAGATTTTAGTGGAAAGACGTTGTTGCATCATTTCAATCGGCCTCTATGCCCTTGACGAAGGAAACGTTTCATCGTATCCAGTTCCGTGATGCATATTTCAAAAACCCAAAAATTTTCCTAGAATTTTTACCTTATACGAAATTTTATGTCCGCATAATAAGGTGGATAACCATTGAAATACCACCGCTGCGCGGGCCTAACGCGCTTGTCCTCGCTGCCGCTGGGACAAGCCAGCCTCACGATAAGTAATCGGGGGTTAACGGACAGTAAAACTTTATATGGAATTTATTTTCAATGACAGAATTTTTTGGCGTTCAGAAAAAATTCTAAGAAAATTTCTGGGTTTTGTATTTTTGCCTCGTAACTCGATGTATCATATTGCTGTTGTTGATGAACAAATTAGAGAGAAGACGGTGATAAAAACTTTTTAGACATTCAGTCTGAAACCGATTTATCATTCACCGGTTATTATTTTCATTCTCAAAGATGATTAAATCGTATGTATAGTGGCAAAACAAAAACTTATGAACTATGTGATCAATAATCAGGAGTCATCAGCTCCGGTTTCAAGTCCAGACAAGAGCTTCGGTCAAACTCAAAATTTATAATTATAAGTTATACCGAAATGCTTTAATCAATATATCATGAAAATGAATTAACACTCCACAAGTGTAATTCATTATAAATAAGTACATATATCTCCACGAGGGTTGTCATTTAATTTAAGATCGGTTTATGTGAGTTTATCAGCACTGATTGATGGAACACGGAGCTCAACCTCTAAGCTTACTGTATGCGCTTCCGATTGCCATGACATCGGCCATTTAGTTCGAAATCAATGACCTCATTGATTTAATGCTGTAACATGCTCATGTCGTGCTATATCTCTTGTTATATCTTTCGTATTGTCAAGATTCCAAGTTCGAGTTATTGCGATACTTTAGTTCAAGTAGTGAGGATATAGACGAATGTATTATAAGATAATAATAAATTATTGATCAACTGATTAAGCTGTTTTCCGAGACTTATATAGGGGAATGGGGTGACATCATTATGTCATCCAATAGAACTATCTCGAGTGTTCTCCGTGGGTATGTTTATAGTCTAATCTTGAAATGTTGTTAAGTAATACCTTTACAATGCTTTCTGAACTTGCGCTTGGAGAGACAAAAAAGCATAAAAAATTAACCAATAATCAACAACCACGTGAAATGGATAAATGTAATAAATAGATATGTAGATTAGAATAGATTAATTGAATCCGATTGGTATCAATGATCACAGTTTTATCAATATGAGCTAACCACTTTTGACGCACTTTAATGATTTTATACGTGAATATAATATTCATCAAGAACAAAACGCATATATAATTATTGGAGCACGTAGTAATTCATAATTTTTTTTATATATTTTTTATTGTTTTTAGTGCAGTTGTTCTCTGTTTGTTGCGTTTAGTTTCAATGCGAAGTCAAACATAATGCGAGCTGAACCTTGTTTTCAAATATCTTGAACATCAGTTCGCAACGCTTCATGATGAGGATCACCGTTCGTTGAAACATTTGGACATTCATCACTGAAATTTGTACCTTGACCGAACGCACACTGAACCCGTGTTGCCCTTTTTGCGCTTCCGTTGATTGGTAAAGTAACCCAAGTTTTTTTGAATGATTATTATACGGCGATTATGTTGGTTTTGCCTCGTTTAGTTTTCCTTGTTGGTTTTTCATGTTGGTCGGTTGTGGAAGATGAGATGTTAATGTATTTTAGTTATGTAAGATTTTTATGTATGTTGCTAGTATGTATGTATGAATAATATATTTGTATGTTATGTAATGTATGATTCATTTATAATGTGTGATGATATAGGTTTGAACGTATATCATTTATAATGTGTAATGATATAGGTTTGAACGTATATCATTTATAATGTGTAATGATATAGGTTTGAACGTACAGTATATCATTTATAATGTGTAATGATATAGGTTTGAACGTATATCATTTATAATGTGTAATGATATAGGTTTGAACGTATATCATTTATAATGTGTAATGATATAGGTTTGAACGTATATCATTTATAATGTGTAATGATATAGGTTTGAACGTATATCATTTATAATGTGTAATGATATAGGTTTGAACGTATATCATTTATAATGTGTAATGATATAGGTTTGAACGTATATCATTTATAATGTGTAATGATATATGTAGGTTTGAACGTAGTGTGTGTGTTGACGGTCTATGGGATAGAGGCCGCATCGGATCCGCTACACGTGGACCAGCACCGGATCTTGACTTCCCTCTTGATTTCTTTCTTCGGCTCCTGTTCATCGTACAAGGTATTCATTCGATTCACACGTTGCTTGTTGAGTGATGACTAGACGGCAAACTCGTTGGATGTCGATCGTCGGTTTTTCATGTTGGTTTTTCCTGATACTGAATATGGAATTACCTTTTCTCTTGCTTTTGATTTGCTGTAAGATTATTGACCAACAATCGAATTGTCGAATTGATTGAAGTTTCATATTAGAAACTTTAGCAATAGTATTGGTAGATTATGAATAATACGGAAACGAGAAGGCGCACAACTGGATCACATCGAGAACACACACACACAAAACTGACGATCGAACTATAACTCATACAATATAAGCCTTCACTAATTGTTATCTATAATTTCCCATAACCTTCATAATATTTCAGAATCGAACGATTGAAGTTTTATAAAACATACATGTTTTGACTTTGTTATAAAGTTAAAAATGTTATTGATATTTACACTTTATGAAGCTGGGAAACTACAGGGTGTATGATTATTGAATACCCTCACACGATTTACCAATCACCGTTTATTATTTTCATTCGCAAAGATGATTAAATTGTATCAACAATGGTCAGCAATGTATAGTTGCAGCACAAAAATTAATGAGCTATCTGATCAATGATCAGGAGTTCATTAGTTCCGGTTTCAAGTCCAAACAACGTCTTTGGTCAAACTCAAACTAATAATTATATATACTTCAAGTTATACCAAAATGTTCTAATCAATATATCATGAAAATGAGTTAACACTCCACAAGGGTAACGCATTATAAGTACATAAGTATATCTCCACGAGAAAATTTAAGATCGTTTTATGTGAGTTCATACAGTGAGTCCATTGTGTAATGTGCGCTGATTGTTGAAGCTCGAAGCTTCAACTTTTAAGCTTGCTTTATGCTTGTGGCTGCCAACACCTGCCATTGTGTTTCAAATCCATGGCATCGTTGATGCTGTAAATTGATCATGTCGTGCTATCTAAACTTGCGCTTGGAGAGACAAAAATGCATAAAAAATTTAGTCAATAACTAACAATCACGTAAAATGGGTACGTGTAATAAATATATAAGTATTAATAGAATAGATTAAGGAATCCGATTGGTATCAATGATCACACAACTCAATCAATATGAATTAATCATCAAACATCCCTGACAGAACTTGATTAACTAGTTTTTGAAAAAATTGCCCACTATTCGATGCTCCCATGGGCATTCTTGTCCACGTAGACATACGTGAAGACGTGACTAACGCTGACGGTCCCTGCCACCGCAATTTGTTGGAATTTGTTGGAATTTGCCAGTATCCGCTGTCACGTGGTACGATGACGTCAAACAGTTAGTGTCTAGAAATTGTTAATGCGCGTAAGCAGATCTACCTCTGGTTTTTTCGGGCAGCCTATAGATGACACACCCAGGCACTTCTTGCAAATGATTTTGCCATCTTCTTTCGAGACAACGATGTAGTGCTTCTCCTTATCTGAGAACACTTCCGCCACTCTCTCCTATCTGGGTACTGGTCTGAAATTATTCCAGCACTTTGACAACCATAGCACCATTACGTTGTTGATTATTGCCTCATTGGCCTTATCGACGCATGTCTTGCCGTCCTGTTTGTGGAAACTGTAGCATTTCCCGAAAGCAACTACGAGCAGTGAATGCTGACATCTGAGAGCCTCCATGCATGCAAATCATGAACTCCTCCCTCGCAAGAGGTATCAGATAATCTGGAAATTTTTCCTTCTCCTTTCTGGTGATTGTGAAGCAACTATCATGATACCAGTACGATAATTTGAGCAGCTGCTTGGAGGCCATGTTTATGCCTGGTATCTTGCATCTATGGCTGCATGCATATAGTATGAATGCAGCTTCATGAACGTAGTGCTCGACCTCTTTACAAGCACCCAGACGATAGCATCTATAACCAATTTTATGTACACATATTATTTTATTCGAATTATATACAGATTTCTTGTCGGGCAGACGTAAATACACAGAGCAATAAATAGTATGGTTGTATTGGTGGTTTGGCGTTTAAGAAAATTTGGCGTTTAGAAAAAACTTGAGAGAAATTTTTGGTGTTTGGAACGAATTTCGCGTACGTGCCTGGTTCAGGCTTAGGCGACTATATATACTGCTCATGATTGATTATGCAAAAAATCCGAATCTGGTTTACAATCAAAGAAAATCCGTGCGTAAGACTTTTCCTTCACTGTCAGTTGCATACGAGATTTTAAATTCTGAATATGAGTCAAAATGTGTAAAACAAATGTTTCAATTCTGAGGTGCTTCAATCTTCAGTAAAATAACTCGTAACTCTATTATTTTTATGTATGCTTTTGAATTAGTTACAAGCTCATTGCCTCGTAGAGACGAGTGGAGTAAATTTCCCCAGTAAGATTTATCTCCCTCAACAATACTCGAAAGTCTTACAACGTATTGCATAATGAAACACGAGCAGTATATAGGTTTGGGCTAGACCAGTCGCTAGTCACCAGATGTAGATACCACATCACTTTTGGTAGTTTACAATATAGCCTATCCAGGGTTTCTTGTTAGCCAAATACTTTTTGGCGCGCAATTTGAATTCAAATCTGTTTTGGCGCGCTTTCTAATTTACGAGAATTTTTTTTGCAAAACTAATTTTTGATAACAAGAAACCCTGACAAGCTACATATAAAACTTTTAGCACCATTTTCGGAACTCACCATGAAATTGACTTATCCGAAATAGGTCCTGTGGCACAGTCACGCTGAAACCTGAAATAACACAAAGATAATTTTTTATTACGAATAACATCAGAAGAAAATTCACCAACATGTTACACCATCGTGAAGGTGCTCCAAAAGTGTTTCCATTCGAAAATAACCTAGTGCAACTCGTAGCATATTGAAATACGTTTTTAGCACTAGCGAACGAGAAAGGGTGGTAAAAGTGCAACTCTTTGTACTTTTCAAAAAAATGAGTTTGTTTCTTGAGGTGCAGTTAAAATGGCTTACGTTCTATCCAATTCCCCCTCGTTAAAGAAACGCCCCTCTATTTGGAGATTTGGCTCGGCCGCGAGTGGTTTTTTTTTAGTAACGTTTTTAATTTAAAAAAAACTTTATAAGCGTTTCTTGGTCCATTTCTTGCTATGTGATCCAAATGTCATTTGAGGAAATTCCGGAAAATTTGAATGCGCGCCAAAATCAGTTCAAGATTCAAATTGCGCGCCGAAAAATTTCCGGAAAAAAATGTCAGAATAGCTTGAGAGCAATTTCAATTGATTAAGAGACTAAATTCAAATTTGTGCCAATCAGAAAAGCACTTCTCCAAGTCAGCATTCTTGTGAAACCTAATTAGGAACGAACTCGGTTACCAGCGTGTATTTCTGCGTGAAACTCTAAGCAGAGAAATATTTTTTAGCTTGGTCAGGGTTTCTTCTTATTAAAATTTAATTTTGCAGGTCGGTTACGCACGGATGCCATGAATTAAGCGCAATTTTCGTACATTTTCCAAATGTTATGTAAAAAGTATTTATTTCTCCGAATTTTAAAAGCGCGCCAAAACAGATTTGAATACAAACTGGGCGCAAAAATAGTATTTGGACAACAAGAAACCCTGTATAAGTTATACAACAGAGACGCGCATTCAAATTTAGTCTCGTAAATATTTACGAATGCTATAGAAAGCTTATAGATTTTCACTGTATGTTCTGAGCAGAATCGCAATGAGATAACGTTATTGAACGGGGTACGTACAACAACATTCTGGCATAACGTAGCCAGACTGGTAAGCTGTATGATTAGTCTACAATTGATTCTAGCGGGTGAGTGAGTGAGTGAGTGAGTGAGTGAGTGAGTGAGTGAGTGAGTGAGTGAGTGAGTGAGTGAGTGAGTGAGTGAGTGAGTGAGTGAGTGAGTGAGTGAGTGAGTGAGTGAGTGAGTGAGTGAGTGAGTGAGTGAGTGAGTGAGTGAGTGAGTGAGTGAGTGAGTGAGTGAGTGAGTGAGTGAGTGAGTGAGTGAGTGAGTGAGTGAGTGAGTGAGTGAGTATAGTATAGTATAGTATTTTTCATTTCCAATAAAGGAAAGGACGCGCCAATGGGGCACAATAGGTCAGTTGTGGTCAGTTAAATCACAGGATCGAACAATATGGATACACATGAAAAAACACATAATAAAGTATTCTGGTTATTAGGGATCTAGTAGGTCGAGGTTCATATAAATTGATCTCAAATAAGTTATTATACTGTCTTTAAATTCATTTTCTAAGAATCTCTTGAAATGTTTATGGCAAACTGGATCAAATGCTAAGTCAGGAATTTTGTTCCACAACGGAATAATTCTGACGCACCAAAATCTTTTGCGTTTAGCTGTTCTGCAGATCGGGTATTTCAGTTTAAATCTATTATTTCTTCGAAGTCTCATATCGTTATTTACACAGAATAAATCCGATGTGTCTATGCCATTAAAGTATCCAGTGAGTACTTTATATGCTAAAACTAAGTCAGAAACCGTTCTTCGAAACAAAAGATTATCTAGCGAAAGGGAACTAAGACGCTTGTTATAGGCTACGTCATACAAGTTGCATGATAATTTGGTAAACTTCCTATATGGCCGTTCAACAGTGGTAATAAGGTTTAGATTTCCAATGTTCCAAACTGTGGAGGCATATTCTAGTTTCGGTAAAATGTAAGTCTGTATAATTTTTGAACGAAAGGATACGGTGTTGTTTTTGAACACATTACGGATGCAACCACACAATTTAGCTGCTGATAATGCTATTTTGTTGCAGTGAGCCTGAAAGTTCAGGTCTTTGTCAATCTGAATGCCAAGATCTCTACACACTTCAGCAACCGTCAATATTTCATCTTCTAATGAGTATTGATAAGGTGGTTGGCTACTATGACCGAGCTGTTGGAAATGGCATTTATTTACTGATAATTTCAAGCCATTAATTTTGATCCAGCTTGAGAGATTGTTAATATCCAATTGGAAATGAGCCATATCTAGTGGAGTTTTGATCTTTTTGTAGATTTTTATGTCATCAGCAAACATTTTTATTTTACTGTGAACTATTGCCTCGGGTAGATCATTCATGAACAAAATGAAAAGCAGAGGAGAGAGAACTGCACCTTGTGGAACGCCGGAGGTTGCACATAAAGGAGCAGATACATAATGGTTCAATTTCACTGAGTGGGTACGATTAGATAAGAACGACTCAATCCATGCGGTGATTGAATTTGGAATAGGACTGGCCAATAGCTTCTGTATTAATTTGCTGTGACTTACCGAGTCGAAAGCTTTCCGAACGTCGGCATACAATACGTTGACTGAGTAACCTTGATCTAGGTATTGAGTATAATCATTTAGTGTTAATATTAATTGGATTTCACTCGACCGTTTCGGAGAGAAGCCAAATTGGTGACATGTGATGTAGTCAACTTCTGATAGAATTGACTGCGCTTTTTTATATATAATTTTTTCCATGACACGTGAGGCAGTGCATGTTAAGCTGATGGGGCGGTGATTGGAAACATTTGGTTCATTTGGAACTTTAGGAACAGCTACCACAATAGCATGTTTCCAATCTAATGGGCACGAGCTACTTTCTAGGGATTTTCTAAATATCTTAACCAAAGGAGGGGTTATTGATGATGCTAACTTTTTCAACATTACGTATGGTATTCTATCATGGCTGAATGACGCTTTATTTGGTAATCCAATTATTGTTTTGAAAACACTTTCAAAGTTAAACATATTAATGACAGCTGTAAGTTCTTCATCAGAGGCATCTACCGAAGGATTGTCCGAAGAACTTGGAATGTAGACTGAATTGAAGTATTTATTCAATGCATCTGCTTGTGATGGACCGTCAACTAGGTCATTACCACTTTCCGATTGTAAAATGTCGATATCTGTCGTGGGTTTAAGTTTTGACTGAATATATGAATAAAACTTATGCGAGTTCGGTTGGTTGTGCTAGGAACCTTTCTTCACTGTCAATCTGGATTTCATTCCGAGTGTTTTTTATAAGGCGTGAAATTTCTTTCCGTTTTTGTAGACGGAAGTCACTCTTATCTTTCGTATATGCGGATTTCAGTCGAAACTCAATAGATAGCAACCTCTTTAGCTTATTATGGAGGTAGTAATTTTTATTCCCTAAGGATTTTGATTTAACCATCTTTACGGGAACAAAGTTATCTAAAATGTACCAACAAGTGTGCTTAAAAGCGAGCCACATGTCATCGATATTTTTTTGATGAAATATTTGACACCAGTCAAACTGAGATAACCAAGTGCTAATGGCAATCCAATCAGCTTTATGGAAGTCTGGCATAGAGTGCGATGAAAAAACATGGGATACATCAGTTGCTATAGGAATACAGCATCGTATAGATATATGGTCGCTCGGACTAGTGGGGTAACCAAATGGTTCATCAGACCGTATGTTCAAGACATGTGATGAGTCTGAAGAAAATAGTAGGTCTAATATGACCTGTTGTCGAGTTGGGAAAGTTATCATTTGATGCAGACCAAAGCCTGAGACTGATTGAACAAAAGCTTTACTTTTCTCACTGGATGCCGTTAAAGTGTTCCAGTTAATATCACTATAATTGAAATCTCCGAAAATAAATTTCTTTTGTATGTCGAAGTCATTAACCTTATTCAGATACGTTAAAAGCATAGAATCATTCGGTGAACTGAGTGAGTGAGTGAGTGAGTGAGTGAGTGAGTGAGTGAGTGAGTGAGTGAGTGAGTGAGTGAGTGAGTGAGTGAGTGAGTGAGTGAGTGAGTGAGTGAGTGAGTGAGTGAGTGAGTGAGTGAGTGAGTGAGTGAGTGAGTGAGTGAGTGAGTGAGTGAGTGAGTGAGTGAGTGAGTGAGTGAGTGAGTGAGTGAGTGAGTGAGTGAGTGAGTGAGTGAGTGAGTGAGTGAGTGAGTGAGTGAGTGAGTGAGTGAGTGAGTGAGTGAGTGAGTGAGTGAGTGAGTGAGTGAGTGAGTGAGTGAGTGAGTGAGTGAGTGAGTGAGTGAGTGAGTGAGTGAGTGAGTGAGTGAGTGAGTGAGTGAGTGAGTGAGTGAGTGAGTGAGTGAGTGAGTGAGTGAGTGAGTGAGTGAGTGAGTGAGTGAGTGAGTGAGTGAGTGAGTGAGTGAGTGAGTGAGTGAGTGAGTGAGTGAGTGAGTGAGTGAGTGAGTGAGTGAGTGAGTGAGTGAGTGAGTGAGTGAGTGAGTGAGTGAGTGAGTGAGTGAGTGAGTGAGTGAGTGACTGAGTGAGTGACTGAGTGAGTGAGTGAGTGAGTGAGTGAGTGAGTGAGTGAGTTAGTGAGTGAGTGAGTTATATGTTGTATGTATGTTTTTGGCAAAGAGCATTTGGTTGAGATACAGGTTTTATTTTATTTAGACTTTCTAAAAAAAATCAGGCGGGGCGTATGCTCGTCTTCTTCATGCTCAACAAAATGAAACAGGGCTTTGCGCTCGAGCTGGAGCGACTCGGGCTGAAACCGGAAGAAACCCCGACGTCCTGATTCAAAAAACTGTACAAATAATGTCGTAGATTATTTTACTCTTGACTCGTTTTGTTAAACGATAAGAAAAGTTATTTTCGAAAATATTTACTAAATAAAATAGTACGCAATATATTTGTTTATTTTACTGGGACAACAATATGGCACATTAATACCACTATTTTTACTGGAACTTCTTCAAGCTGACCTGCCACAAAGTGAGTCGAGACTCGAGACTATGGGCTGAAAAAGATGAAATTTCCGATGAAAATCGATTTTAGACCGATTTTAGACTATTTCGTCCGTGAATAGCTTTTTCTTGCATGAACAGACTTTCACGCGGTAGGAAACATTGTAGTTACAAAAAATCAACTTAGAAATTCTGAAGTTGATATATTGTGAGAAAAATTATTCTGAAACCGATGAAATCAGCTGTTGTAAGAGAAAGTTTTTCACGGACGAAATCGTGTCGTTTTTTTGGCCCACCCTTTATAAGTGGAGCGTATTGAAAGTCGGTAATTATGGCATTCTAATTATATGAGACTAAATTATAAGGCTATATGAGCACGCCAATTCTTTTCATAGTAAGACTTCTCATATATGCAAATAAAAACTGGAAAAATCGCAATATTGAGCTTTTTCTTCGAAAACTGTTGAGCCGATTCTCAATAGCCTCTAAATTAAATATAATAATAATGCCTATTTATACGAATTAAATATAATAACATAAAAAACGCGAGAATAATAAACTGTGGAGTCTGATGGGGAACTCAATATAGAGCGGCTCAACTCGTTGGTGTACGTGTTCTCATACTGCATAATTGCTAATTAGTTTCTAAAATACATAAGAGGTCAATACACAACAACAAAAATGTATTCTAATCTGACCAATTATTCAAATTTAATTAACCTAATTATGAAATAAAAATAATTTCAATCGAAAAACCTCGTACGTCAAACTGTTTACTCGTATGTTAAACTTCTTTCTTTTTCACAAAAACAGTTTTCGAACACAAATCGCGACATCTCACAAATAATCATCAAATATAAATGGAGAAATAAGTTATGCAAATTATCATCACCTTACAATATAGAACTTTGAATCATAACATTAAAAATCATTAGTCATTGAACTACCAACACGAAAATACTTTAATCATTAATATGAAAACATCGTTAATCATTATTGTTTTTTTTATTATACTTTTCCTTCGTTGTGAAAATTACATTCTATATTTATGAGCACAATATGGGCAATATATACACCCAGCGCCTTCAGGCATGTGTTTCTTCTTCTTTCCTTTTCTTTATTCGTCTTTCTTCTTCTTTCTTCTTCTTTCTTCTTCTTTCTTCAACTGCAGATTTTAGTGGATGGACGTTGCTGCTTCATTCGACTTTTTCAGCTTTCAAAAAGGCTGTTGATGTGAAATTATGATCACGGATATCATTGTTGTTGATTAAATGCGGTTGCAGATGCTTGATGATAGATGTGTCTTCGTTTTTGCAAATGGCATGGTCTCTTCAGCTGTCAGCACGGCTATTGAAGTGCAAAAATTTCACTGACTGATATCAACATATTGTACATTATCATATCGCAGTTGTTGATGAATAAGTGAAAGAAAGTACTCTGGTTGTGAAACTACTAAAACTGGGCTACACAAGATAGACAATAACCAACAGTCTGTTCAGTGACTCGTCCCGCTGTCGCGTCACAGCAGCAGGGGTAGTCGTGCGCAACGGTCTCTCCTGTTCGATGGCCCGATGCGGTGGCCCGGCGCCTCTCACGTAGGTGTTGTCGTGAGCCCGTAAAAATGTGTCTTCAAAACACATGACGGGGGGGGGGGGGGTCGTGAGACGCGGGGTGCGGATATCGGGAGATCATCGAATAGGGAGGGAGTTTATCGGGCGAGTAGGAGGGATAGTTTCGTAACCATGAACTTTTGCGTCAAATAATATTTCATTTGCTATCTCAAGTTTTAATGGGTAAAACCCACGGATTACATAACAAAACATAATTTTAAATGAAACACACAATATTACTGTTATAAAACCCATTATTATCTCAAGTTAATTTGCAATACACAACATTATTGACAAGCACAACTACAATATTGCTTAACAGCATTGAAAACAGAGATTTTCGTAAATAAAACACTTATGGAACATTTTATGGTTTATCATAAACTACTTACACCTTCTCACTAACACAACCTAATCACATGACTAACTAAAAAAGCATTGACAACTTCTTAACTAACTTACAATTCAAACACAAGTCTACAATGAACATAGTTGAAGAAAGACTACACTTAATGATGCTGAATGATATGCCATCCAAGCATTTGGAAATATTTAAACAATTTCAAATCATATGGTTCAAATCATCTGATGCAATAAAGTAATGTTGATATGAATCCCACGCCCACGACGGCAATAGAACGCCGGGACGAAGGAAGGGCGGCGCGATCAGCAGCCGGGGCGCCGCGGAGATTAGGGTTGGATTCAAGTTAATCGGAAGCTCGAAAGTTTATAGTTTTGAAAATATTTATTGATATGTAAGTAATGCAACAAAAGTAAGGTTTTTTCAAGTTAGAAATTTTCGTGTTGTACTAATAAAAAAAACTAGTTTACAAATTCATATATGTTGTGTTCTGGCAGTTAAAAAATGTTTATAGTGAATATCTGATGCTGATATTTCTGGGCTAGACAATACAATTCCCATATTTTTCCAATATTCCTACATATATACCGTATTCAGGGTTTCTAATTACGATATAGTGGATGCGATATATGTATGACAGGCGAGTGTGTCATGCGGATAAGATGGATGAGATGGAATCCCTTGCACTATCCGCGATACCTTTTATATAGTTTCATGAAATGTTCCAGAAGTTTCTTATTTTAATATAAAACTCATAAAGTTCGACATGTTTTGCCTATCGACCCCGGTCTCGAATTGCTCAATCATGACTCAGCTTCAAGATGTTCCAAGTGATCTTGAAAAAGGCTTTTTTTAACTGCCATGACTTGATTAACTAGCTTTTGAAAAAATTGTCCACTATTCGATGCTCGTCCATCAGCATTCTTGTCCCCGTACACATACATACCTGAAAACGTGACAAACGCTGGGCGGTCCTTGGCATAGGGATTTGTTGGATTTTGCCATTACCCGCTCAGTATAAGTCACAACTTGTAAGCCACTGAGCATTTCCAATCTGAGCTAATATATCTTCTTCTATTCTGGGGATCGGAGATGCTGATTTCTTGGTCACTACTGCGTTAACTCTCGTGTAATCAACACAAAATCGGTGCGCAAAATTTGCGCTGAATTCATTGCATTCGTGCGCAACGGACCTGCAAATTTTTTTTTTGATAACAAGAACCCCTGAACAAGTTATAAAACTTTTATCACCTCTATAACCCTCACCGAAGCACCTTTACCGCTCAATATTTTTTTCGAACTAACCATGGAATTAGCTTATCCAAAAGAGGCCCCTTGGCGCAGTCTAGCTGTCACGCTGAAACCTGAAATATTACAAAAATAATTTTTTATTACGAGTAACGTAAGAAGAAAATTCACGAACATGTTACACCATCGTGAAGGTGTTCCAAGAGTGTTTCTTTCTAAAATAGCATATTGAATCACGTTTTTAGTTACGTTTTTTAATAAAAAAAATAACTTTATAAGGGTTTCTTGGTCCATTTCTTGCTATAAGATCCAAATGTCATATGAGGAAATCCTCGAAAATTTTAACGCGTCTCGAAATTGTTTTTGAATTCAAATTGTGCGCACAAAATGAGAAATAAGAGAGCCAGGATAGTTACAGTATATAGAAAGCTTATAGATTTTTACTGTATGTTCTGAGCAGAATCGCAATGAGATAACGATATTGAACGGGTTATGTACAACAACATTCTGGCATAACATAGCCAGACTGGTAAGCTGTATGATTAGTCTACAATTTTATATAGAGTGAGTGAGTGAGTGAGTGAGTGAGTGAGTGAGTGAGTGAGTGAGTGAGTGAGTGAGTGAGTGAGTGAGTGCGAGTGAGTGAGTGAGTGAGTGAGTGAGTGAGTGTGTGAGTGAGTGAGTGAGTGAGTGAGTGAGTGAGTGAGTGAGTGAGTGAGTGAGTGAGTGAGTGAGTGAGTGAGTGAGTGAGTGAGTGAGTGAGTGAGTGAGTGAGTGAGTGAGTGAGTGAGTGAGTGAGTGAGTGAGTGAGTGAGTGAGTGAGTGAGTGAGCGAGTGAGTGAGTGAGTGAGTGAGTGAGTGATCGATCGTGAGTTTACTAACTTCAACTTCTCGGGTTTTATGTGCTCAAACGTGGCAACAATACCCGGTCGATTATTCAGGAGCACGCGTGCCGGAGTTATGGAGGATCTGAAATGTGTGTGGTCAACTAAACTATCTTAACTAAAACTATTTATCTTAACTTATATAACTAAAACTATTTTATCTTAATGTATACTAACTAAACTATTTTATCTTAACTTATATAACTAAAACTATTTATCTTAACTTATATAACTAAAACTATTTTATCTTAACTTATACTAACTAAACTATCTTAACTAAAACTATTTTATCTTAACTTATACTAACTAAACTTTCTTAACTAAAATTATTTTATCTTAACGTATACTAACTAAACTATCGACTAATTAAACTTAATTTAATTAAGGTGTATGGCACAACTTATATCAAAGAACTGTAAGAAATCACATAATTGCAATATCGCAACTTCACTGCGCGTTGCAGGCACATCAAACTGTTTCAAACTCCTTAATTTCTCGAAAATTTGTGTTTTATCGAGGGTAATTTTTTCGATTTTTTTCTCTCAAATTAGGAAGTACAATTTCTGAGCCACACCTTTCCTCGAAATGTCCAGTTTTATAAATAAGACTTCCTGTTCAGGATTTTGCGAAAGTTTTTAGTTTTTTGCTTAATGAACCAGGAGAGCAGGATTTTGTTATAATTTTTCTGAATAACAGGAAACCCTGTAATGGCTATATTTCAAAGATAAACGTAAACCGTGACCGTTATTTAACTATATTTGTAAATTGGTGACCAACTTTACTATTGTGGCACAGTAACTGAATAAATTAAAAAATATCTGGAATAAAAAATTTAATAAATTTAAAAATTTAATTTCAAATTGAAAGATGAACCAACGGTATGCAATGCCAGTCGGGTTTACTATGGGACCAGAGTGTCTTATTGGTCAAGCTCACGGCCACCAGATTATCACCACCGTTGACACAGGCCACGAGCTCCACCATACCATCCATGTCCAGGTCCACAAATACACCTAGTGGAGCCATAAAGGTGTACGTGACAAACAGACGACGAAACTGAAACAACTGTTGTTGTTGTTATATAGAGTTGTTGTTGT
>OZ038443.1:27492214-27517214 GCA_964036265.1 Daptonema setosum
CTACACCTTAAGGAACAAACTATAATTGCCAAAGAGGGGGAATTCCACTTTCCCACCCCTTCTCTCTGCTAGTGGATCCAGGGTATCTTATTAGCCATAGGTTTTTGGCGCGCTGTAGGAATTCAAACATACTTTTGGCGCGCTTTCAAATTTCCGAGAAACCAATTGTTTTTTTCTTTTTCTTATGTCATTTGCATAGCATACGAACGGGGCGCGCATACGTAATAAACTGTTTGTGAAAATTAAATTCATTGCAAACGTAATATACTGTTTATGAAAATTAAATTCATTGCAAACGTAATAAACTGTTTATGAAAATTAATTTCCTTAACAGGATACCCTGAATAAGCTATGTATAATAAGTACCGATGAAAAAAGTTATTTTACTGTCCGTTACGAAGTAAGTCATGTTGGGGCTAAGGAAAGAGTTCTGGTAAAATTTATGGATGTGGTCCGTTGGACCACTCATTCAAAATATCCTCGAAAATTGAACGTTTCCAGCGATAAATCTTGTTGGCCAGTGAAAAAAATAGCTTGGTTCTGCTATCGTGTTATTCGGTTGCGGAGAATCGGATACAGTCAAAAGGAAACAGGGTTCTGTGAGATTTGAATGCATTTTTGTACAATATCAGGTTTTTGATTGACATAACAGTATGTATTATACGTAACAGTTGTTGCAAAAATGGTTTACCAATTGGAGTTTGCGCATGCACCTCAGTTGGGCCCCGATGTTTGACACCTTGAAACAGTGAGGTATATTATATAATATACATATAGGCCTCATCATAATTGATTATAAGAAATGGATTAAAACTACGAGAACCCATGTCATGGCCAGAACCAGATTCTCAAGTTCAGAACCGGATTCTCAAGTAATAAATTTTATGTGCCACGTTTTAGCCACGTTTTAAAATTTCTTAGAACCAGATTCACAAGTCCAGAACCGGATTCTCAAGTACGGAATTTTCTGTGCCATGTTTTGGATTTTCTTATAACCAATTACGAGGCCTATATGTATTTAAGAGAAGAGGTGCATAATCGAAACAGTAACAGCTTTTTGTAACAAAGTCCACAAATAGTTCAGTTAGGGCATACACCTCAGTTAGGCCCTGATGGTTAACACTGGTGGACGAGCCCATCCTCCAAAGGGTGGGAAATTTCCTAAAGAGGGAGGAACCTTTATTTTACCCATGTACATATACCTTAAGGAACAAATCCCACTGTTTGTGAATGCCAAAGAGAGGGAATTCCACTTTTCAGTTTCCCTCTCATCCGCTAATGATGTTTGACACGTTGAATCGGTGATGCGGTACAACACAGGCGGACGAGCCAATTTGCCAAAGGTTTTCCCAAAGGGAGAGACAATTATTCAAAAAGGGTGTGTTAGCAGTTTTGGAGCCATTCCACCTACACCTTCGAGACCAATTTTCAACGCCAAAGAGAGGGGAATTTCCCCTTCTCGTCCGCTAGTGGAATCAGTGATGCGTACAGTATATATTCGAGAGAAGAGGTGAGAGACAGTCCATTTGTGGATTCCCAGGGGTGCAGACGGACTTTCAGCTCGGCCCACTGGCGGACGAGAATGGGGAAAGTGGAATTCCCCCCTCTTCGGGGTTTTCAAAAAGTAGAATTTGTTCCTTAAGGTGTGGGTTAAATCGCCTGAAAACTGCCGATTTCCCCCTCTCTGACAAAATTCCCCTCTCTTTGGGATTCAGCTCGTCCGCCAGTGGACCAGCCGGACTTTCAGCCCAGCCATTACTTATCTCGAACCCGAACTGTCGGCTAAAAGTGTGGTTTTCGGGTACTTTTTCGCGCGGTTCAGAGAGAGACAAAACATGCAACCCGTGAGTGGTTGGTTGGCGTAGTGGTTAGCACGACTGTGTGCAGATCCGGTGGGTATGGGTTCGAATCTTATATTGGCAAAATTGAATATATTGCGGCTCAGCCTTTTACTTGGTTAGAACTGTTTTATTTTCTGATACTTTTTGTGCGCTTCAGAGAAACCGACAAACTACGAACGTTGAATACAAAGCATCGAACCCGGCAGTGGTTGGGTTTATGAAAACCGCGTTCTGGAAGTTCTTAGAACCAGATTCTCAACTTCATGATAAGAAAAAGTCTTAATCAGCACGATTGGATGGACGAAAACCGGAATTTGTTTTTATTTATAACCAATTATGAGGCCTATAAACGTGAACAGCTGGAACCATATTTCTCTTCAGAAATCATGCCCGTACTCCGTCTAGACTATATAAATCGTATTTCCTCCTTAAGTCAATCTTTAATGGTGCTAATCCGAAAAAATGGGCTTTGCCGACTTACCGACAGGCCGCAAGGTTTTTAAGTTGGCCAGTTTGAGTCTTCAAAAATCCACCCGACTCTCACCATAGTGACTGATTGACTGACTGACTGACTGACTGACTGACTGACTGACTGACTGACTGACTGACTGACTGACTGACTGACTGACTGACTGACTGACTGACTGACTGACTGACTGACTGACTGACTGACTGACTGACTGACTGACTGACTGACTGACTGACTGACTGACTGACTGACTGACTGACTGACTGACTGACTGACTGACTGACTGACTGACTGACTGACTGACCGACCGACTGACTGACTGACTGACTGACTGACTGACTGACTGACTGACTGACTGACTGACTGACTGACTGACTGACTGACTGACTGACTGACTGACTGACTGACTGACTGACCAAACTGCACATAAACCGTATATGCCTTCTCTCATTCTCATATCATCCGGTAATGGTGTTGACGAAAATATGGCCACCAATCTTGGATGGGCTTTGGCCGTAAAGCTTTGCCGACGAGCCGAGCCGACCCACCGATCGAGAAAGCCCATAAATTTCGGATTTGAAGCGGATCAAAAAGACGAAAAATCGTGCGAGATTCCGATTTTTTTGGAAAAACAGGAAAACAGAGTTCGGCGAAAATTTGTGAATTCAACTCACACTTTGCAAACAAGTTCCCCGCTTTTGGGAAACATAACTGAGAAGAACCATTATTTTTCCGTCAGTGAAGACAGCCGTTACTTTGACCGACCGTTAGTTGGCTATAGAGGATATGGCAGTAGGTGGATGAGTGGGTGAGTGAGTGAGGGAGTGAGTGAGTGAGTGAGTGAGTGAGTGAGTGAGTGAGTGAGTGAGTGAGTGAGTGAGTGAGTGAGTGAGTGAGTGAGTGAGTGAGTGAGTGAGTGAGTGAGTGAGTGAGAGAGTGAGTGAGTGAGTGAGTGAGTGAGTGAGTGAGTGAGTGAGTGAGTAAGTGAGTGAGTAAATATGATAGTCTGAACAAATCAATTAACAATTGTCATTTAAAAACTAAACGAATAACAAAAACTATAATTAATGATTCAAATAAATGGACGTTTACGCTAATTTTTTTCAATCAAGTTAGTGAGTGAATAAAAAGGTAGAAAGAGTGTTATAGAAGATCTACTTTTTGCTTCACGCCGTCCAAACAACCAGCGCACAATGCTAGCGAATGGAATCATAACAAAAAGTACGCGAGATGGTATATATCTTACAAAGAACTATATCATCACTGCCGTGCCATGGCATATGGGTTCTTGGGCGGGGGCGGGGGCATCTCCAAGGTGAGGGAGGGGCACGTGGATAAAATATAGCCTATTCAAAGTTTCTGGCCACTCAAAAAGTCATTGGCGCGCAATTTGAATTCAAACCTACTTTTGACGTGCGTGCGAAATTCTATACGCGTTCATAAAAACTATTTTTGATAACAATATACATTGACCAAGCTATGTATTCTACCATGGGTCGAAGTTGTGTGAGGGAGCAAGGCGCACTTTCGTGAAAACTTCATGCAACTTATTTCGAGAAGGATTTTCTCAAAAATTTTCATATTCAACGTGGCACGCGAGTTTTCGCCAAGTTTCGTCAATAATTTGTTTGGTCGCTACTAGCCTCAACTCAACTCAGTTGACACCATAGTTTAACACAGGATAGCATGGAGTGATGATGATTGGTGATTGAACACTGATTGTCTGATGTTTCATTATTAGACGTTTTGCCCAATATTTTTGCTTGCAGAAACAACATGCTTGCTTTCATAATTTGTCCAATATCAAGAATGGGTATGGACTATATTTATTCTACATATTTTCACATGCCATGTAAGACACCAAACCGAAGACATCATAAAAGGGGCTCACTGTTCTCGGGGCGTAGAGGTGTGAAAAAGAGGGAGGGGGTCGGGACCCGCCGACAAGACTATACCCCCAAGCGGACGAGCTTATCCTCCAAAAGGAGGGGAATTTCGTCAAAGAGAGGGAATTGGCAGTTTTCAGGCAATTTTACCTACACCTTGGGAAGCAAATTCTACTTTTTGAAATTGCCAAAAAGGGGGGAATTCCACTTTTTGTTTTTTCCCTCGTCCACTAGTGCCCCCTCCCCCCCCCCCCCCCCCGCCAAGAACACCCCCATCCTCCTTAATGCTAACTGGGCCCCAAAGTTGGCGCATCCATGTGATATATAGCGAACGACTTTATATTCAGCGTCAGTGAGTGCGTGAGTGAGTGAGTGAGTGAGTGAGTGAGTGAGTGAGTGAGTGAGTGAGTGAGTGAGTGAGTGAGTGAGTGAGTGAGTGAGTGAGTGAGTGAGTGAGTGAGTGAGTGAGTGAGTGAGTGAGTGAGTGAGTGAGTGAGTGAGTGAGTGAGTGAATGAATGAGTGAGTGAGTGAGTGAGTGAGTGAGTGAGTGAGTGAGTGCGTGAGTGAGTGAGTGAGTGAGTGAGTGAGTGAGTGAGTGAGTGAGTGAGTGAGTGAGTGAGTGAGTGAGTGAGTTAGTGACTGAGTGACTGAGTGAGTGAATAAACAGCTCGTTAGTTTGTTAACATCTGAGTTGAATTTATTGTAGGAAACCTTAATATATTCTTTCTGGAAACATAAACGCATTATTCAAAAGTTAGCGGGCTTCATTAGGAATGATTCATAATGCTTTTCCTAATTCATAGCACACTGAATCACATTTTCCAAAAGAATCTATCATGGAACAGTGGACAAGAAGTATCATTTGCAAAGCCGACAAATTATTTTTTTTTACTTTTAGCTAAATTTAGTAAATTTTATTTTCAGTAAGACTGCCCGATTAGAAAAGATGAGAGCTGCTATAACTATGTATTGGTTGCTACAGGGTTTGCATGAAATGGCTTACCCACTTCAAACAAAGCTAATTTACAGCTGAACGAATATTGCCGTGAAATTATAATGTGTACGTGTATCTACAACGGCAAGAGTATTTAGTACTTGCTCGAAATTGTTACATTAGTAGCAAGGTAGGTAATGTTTCCGAAATTTTGTAAGAAAAGATATATACGCAATTAGTCACACAACGAGATAAACATGATCACTCATCAAGTAGATGTGAAAATATTCTAAAGTTCGAATGTTGCTATTTTTTTATGAAAACATTGCTCAAAATGATTGATAACTGAACAGGTACACATCAATTCAATTTACACCACGACATGGAACATCAAACTGTGTAACACGTGGCAGTATTTTTTTATGAAGTCGCATAATCAAAGTCAGGTTTTATAAAAGAATAGCAAACACAAAACGAAACAAAATGAAAACTGAGAAAGAAAATGAAACGAAATGAAAACTAGGGACGAAAACGGAAGAGGAAAGTCACGGAAAACAGACGGGACGACGCACCCCAGGGAATGACTTCGCGGACCCGACTGTTGTATCTGACGGAACAGAACTCAAAAAGATACTCCGTCGTTCAGTACAATCACTGGCGGACGAGATAATCCTCTAAAGGGAGGGGAAATTCGTCAAAGAAGGGGAATTTAGCAGTTTTCAAACTATTTTTCGCCAAAGAGGGAAAAAAATATATAAAAAAAAAATACTTTTTGAAAACGCCAAAGAGGGGAAATAAAAAATTTTAACTTTTAGAAAAAACGCCAAAAAGGGGGAATTCCACTTTCCCACCCCTTCTCGTCCGCTAGTGGGTACGATGGCTGTTAAAAATTATAGAAAAAATTCATGAACCCGCCATGAGTTTAGCACTAAGTTCATATACAGGATGCAAAATTACAAAACCCAGTAATTTTTCTAGAATTTTTACTAAACGCCAAAATTTTCTGTCACCAAAAATATATTCCATATGAAGTTTTACTGTCCGTTAACCCCCGAGCGAGGACAAGCGCGTTAGGCCCGCGCAGCGGTGGTATTTCAGTGGTCACCCACCTCATAAAATTTCGCTTATGGGAAAAATTCTAGGAAAATTACAGGGGTTTGGAAATATGCATACAGGATCCATTTCAAATTCGGCATTCTGACAAAAAACCACCGCAGTTTCCTAATCTGCATCCGTAACGAAAAGTAGACAAACAGACACGAAAGCCAGTGGAACATACGAAGGTCTTTTTCCTGACAGATGTGCCCAGGGCACACGAGACGTCAAGTTCGGGATGTTCCAGAACGATTCATAAAGCCGGTATGTTGTTTCTGCAAGCAAAAATGTTGCCCAAAACGTCTGATAATGAAACATTACTAGCCTCAACTTAAATCGGGTGACACCCTAGTTTAACACAGTGTAGCATGGGGTGATGATGATTGATGTGTGTGTTAACAGAGTTTGTCTGATGTTTCGTTATTAGAAGTTTTGTTTGCAGGAACAACATACGGGCTTTACGAGTACATGTGGTCACCAAAAAGAAAACAATAAAAGGAAAACTAAAAGGAAAACAATAATATGTAACACTAGCGGACTAAGAGGGGGTAATTGGAATTCCCCCTCGTTGGCGTTTTCAACAAGTGGCATTTGTTCCCTGAGGTATAGGTAAAATGGACTGAAAACTCCCAATTTCCCCTTTTTGACGGAATTCCCCTCCGTTTAGAGGATTGGCTCGTCCGCCAGTGGGTTAAAGGAAAACATTAGTATGTAAAGCCCGTATGTTGTCTCAGCAAGCAAAAATATTGTCCAAAACGTCTGATAATGAAACATCAGACAATCAGTGTTAACCGAGTTGAGTTTAGGATAATGATGTTTCATTATCAGACGTTTTGGGCATTATTTTGCTTGCAGAAACACTATGGTTCATAAATGTAAGTTTTGACAACAAGAACCCCTGACCAAGCTATAAGTTTAGTGAATTGATTCAGTCGGTTCGGGCAAAACAGAACGATGAAATGAGGACCACCAGAATTGAACATTCGTCGAAATTGAATGAAATCGCCCGAACGTTTCAATCGGCCACTGGCGGTCGAGCTATTTCACCAAAGGGAGGGGAAATTCATCAATGATGGGCGAATTGGCAGTTATCAGACCATTCTACCTACACCTTGGGGAACAATTTCAACTTTTTTTTAAACGCTAAAGAAGTGGGAATTCCACTTTTCCCTCCCCTTCTCGTCCGCTGGTGCAACCGGGTACCGTCAGACAAACTTCGTTCGAGAAAGATGATTGGAAATGTTCCGGTCAGATCGAAAACAAATACAGACTATTTCCTGATTCTATTAGTTTTCATACACTCCAGCTTGTTCAAATCGTGAAACATCACCTTTTCATGAACGAATACGAAGATGATGGCAGGTCTATGCGTACAACTGATGAGTTGAGATGAGTTTAATGCTTGGCCAGTCATCACCTTCTATCATATAAAACTATGAGGTAATGTTTCACAGTTCGGAGAAGCTGGAATGTTTGATCATCACTAGAATCCTGAATAGGTCTTCACTTGATTACGAATTTTCTTAATATGTTACGTGACACAATAAACGTCCACAATAAACGTCCACCAATAAACGACCACAATAAACGTCCACAGTAAACGACCACAATAAACGTCCACAATAAACGTCCACAATAAACGTCCACAATAAACGTCCACAATAAACGTCCACAATAAAAGTCCACAATAAACGTACACAATTAACGTCCACAATTAACGTCCACAATAAACGTCCACAATAAACGTCCACAATAAACGTCCACAATAAACGTCCACAATAAACGACCACAATAAACGTCCACAATAATAAACGTCCACATGTTCAACTTGTACATGACATAACCCAGTAATAATCCAGTAGTAACATGGTGGCATAACTTGGAGACTCCGACGCTCTTCCCTCAAGACTCGTCACCGTCATGAAGCGGGCAGTTTCTCGTAATAAAATCGGGGAATTCACCTTTTTTATAAAAAAAGTTTACTTGAATTTCGTTCTTCAATGTAGGAATAAATACAATTGAGTCAATTGATGTAACCTTTAAGGAGGAATTTCCCCACCATGGGTAGTTGGTGTTTCCGCCCAGCCCCGCCACTACAACGACGTGCCGCAAATAATCCAATTCAACTTGTCACTCATGACCGTGGGTCACAGGCGTTGAAAAGGCGGAATGACGAGTTACCCCCCTTCTCCCAAATTTTATCTTTTGTATCCTTTATTTATTTATCACTACATTAGATTGGATAAAATAAGGCTTAATCTCAGCGTAAATCACCCTTTTGAGGTAAAATTTCACTCTATCGACCCCTATGGTGTTCAGCCGCCCCTGGCTCAAAGGTCTCGTAAGTCATGCAGACCATTCAAGTACACCCCAAAACTCAACTGTTGATACAAGTTCTGATTTGGTGCTTACACTAGCGGACGAGAAGGGGAGGGGAATGTTGAATTCCCCCTCTTTGAAAGTTTCAAAAATTATAGTTTGTTACATGAGGTGTGGGTTAAACAGCTTTTAATCTGCTGATTCCCCCTCTTTGATGAAATTCCCCTCCCTATGAAGGTTTGGTTCGTTCGCCAGTGGCTGAATATGTACATACTGTATGTACATATAAATGTATATGACCCGGGCCAGTACGAATTTGGTAAATTTCGTGTCGTACATACTGTATGTATGTAACGCTAAGTTATAATCATGTAGTGAGGTCAGAGTATTTGACTTTGCTGTGTACGATCCTGGTTTCGAACTAAAGTCGTGAAAAATCAGACACGAAGAAAGTTTCCTCGAAAATGGATCTTAATGAAGTGAAATAGGTATTTTATGCAGCTCATGCTGACTAACTGAATGAGTGACTGACAATCCGACTGACTGACTGACTGACTGACTGACTGACTGACTGACTGACTGACTGACTGACTGACTGACTGACTGACTGGCTGACTGACTGACTGACTGAAGGACTGTCTGACTAACTGACTGCCTGACTGACTGACTGACTGACCGACTGACTGACTGACTGAATGACTGTTTGACTGTCTGCCACTGATGGACAAATGAAAGAATGGCTATTTCCTGAGCTAACGGCTTCTTACGTGAAATTGGCAGCAGAACAAATGGAAATTACGGCATACGTATCATATTCTATAAAGGCAAAAAATTCCAAAAATTCATCACATGTTGTATGAAAAGAAAACAGCTTTTATCAGATCGACAGACAAACAGATTGACTGACTGAGTAATTGTCTGGTCTGCTAAATATATGTAGATGGTAAGGTTTCTTAAGTATGTATGTGTATATAAAAGGGACTTAGGGTGCCTTCATAGTGAGTTGCAGAAAAGTTGCAGAAAAGTTGCAGACGGTTTGTCATAAGCAGCATCCACTGCAACCCATATACCCTGCGTGGTAAGTTACGGTAGTTGCAGTGGATGCTGCTTATAACAAACCGTCTGCAACTTTTCTGCAACTTTTCTGCAACTTTTCTGCAACTCACTATGAAGGCACCCTTATAGGTCAGTCATTACATTCTGTATACTGTACTGACTGACAGTGACTTGTCAACTTTCATATTCATTCCATCTCCATGATACGGGTATCACTGAATGACTGACAACAGACAGACAAACAGACTGGTCGACTGACTGTCTGACAGACAGACTGACTAACTGGTATGTTCACAAGAAGATACATGAGGTACATACATTATGTACATAGGTATAAAAAGGGACCCATACATAGGTCAGTCATCACATGTTGTGTGTACTGACTGACAGTGACTTGTCAACTTGTATATCCATTCCACCTCCATGGGTGCCACGGAATTCAATTATGGCACGTATAGTAGGCTCAGAGTATTTTCTAACCTGATACAAAATACCACGTGAAAACTTTTTTTTATTTAAATCTGATTTTCACAGTGTATTATTGTTTGTTATTTTTTATTTCTCACAAGATTCAATCGTCGAAAGAGTTCCATTCACTCACGTGTCAGCCAGAGCCTATATCAAAAGTCTGACTGACTGACTGACTGACTAACTGACTGACTGGCTAACTAACTGACTGACTGACTGACTGACTGACTGACTGACTGACTGACTGACTGACTGACTGACTGACTGACTGACTGACTGACTGACTAACTGACTGACTGACTGACTGACTGACTGACTGACTGACTGACTGACTGACTGACTGACTGCGAAATACATTTTGACTGAAACTCATGATCTGTGTTAGCAAAATAAAAAAAAACGTGGATATACATGTATAGCAGATAATTCCATTGTGAAGTTGTGAGGACGCAAACGCAAAGAAACAAGGCTTAATCAAATCGCTATTGTGTTATAGCCTATCCAGGGTTTTTTACTCAGTTTTATACAGGAAGTTTTTGTCAGGCAATTCGAGTTCAAAATTAATTTTCTCGCACCTACATATCAATTGTGAGTTTTTTTACATTTAACATACGAACTTTGTACGACCATAATGAGATTTTAAGTTGAAAAAGCATAACAGATTGATCAGAAGGCTAGATTTCAAAGAAAACCGTACCTGTCCGACTTATTAAAAGACTTTCCGCCAGCGCCGAATAATTCAATAAACGGTCTATAAACGTTACAATTTGTTTCTAGAATTTTGTTTAGAAATAAGGTATAATAAAATAAGATAACATACTATAAAAAAACGAGTTATCAATTTTGAGATATAATAATAAAACAGATTAATATAAAACATAATAGAAAAACATATATCAGAATAATACAAAACAAAATCATTCATGACACTGAATTGACAGAAGAATTGAAAACAAAAACAAACATCCTCCTCAAAGGACCAATACAAAAAGTACTATCTACCGCAACATCAAGCCACTAAACTGAGTTTCTTCAAAGTCCCCCTCTCTAAATGGACCCACGGGGGTCAAGCAAGACCCTATCATGGGGATCCCCGTAAGTCCGAAGAAGCGCTGAAAAGTACAAAACTGTCGTACTCGTCCAACACAAAAAATCAGTCACCGTGTGAAATTGTACGGATTAGGAAATTGTAGTGAGTGAGTGAGTGAGTGAGTGAGTGAGTGAGTGAGTGAGTGAGTGAGTGAGTGAGTGAGTATGGTACAAAATCTGAGGAAAAAATAATCACTATGTTCGTCACTGAAACGTGAACGTATCAACAAAGTAAGTACCCACTGATCATATCTACAGTATCAGGATGCCTTCATAGTCGGAGTTGCAACATATTTCGGTACTGTTCTGTAAACCTCGTCCTGTTTCGTTTCGACATTTACTTCTATTTTCTTCCTGTTCGATTTGAAAAACGTATCGGAATTAATTGTGATGTGTAAAAGGGTTTACGAAAAAGTTTGCTAAAATAATTTGCAACTGCGAATTCGGAGGCAAAGGGAAAAGTCTCACGAAATTCCGAGAAACGGCGTGCAGTTCAATTTTGGTCTCATGATCAATTGAAAATGCTGTATGAATTACCAGCATCAACAGAACGTCAAACCAAATTTGTCCAAATAATCGAAACCGCGGGTTGATTACCAAAATGGGACAGCAAACAAACAAACGCACTACACAACACTGGCGGACGAGCTGAACCGCCAAACCAAAGGGAGGGGAATTTCGCCAAAGAGGGGGAATCGGCAGTTTTCAGGCCATTTCACCTACACCTTAGAGAACAAATTCTACTTTTTGAAGGTGCCAAAGAGGGGGGAATTCCACCTTCCGCTAGTGCTACACACATTATCATGAACAACCCCGTACACAGAGGAAACCAGAGCTTTTGCAACAGAGAGTCTCTTTTCAACTTGTGAGAGAGGGGCGGCGGTCCCCTCGGCACCCTGACCTCCCCCCGGTCCCATGGGGGTCTGAGTTCCATGGAAGTCAGTCAATGGTAAGCGACCAGATCATGCAAAGTGGGGGAAAAATTTCAAGAAGGGGGGAAACTGGTTTATTTGAAACTGGTTCACCTAAAGCATCGCAAATAAAGTCTACATTTTAAAGTGGGGGAAAATTTTCAAAAAGGGGGGAAAGTGGTTTCTTTGAAACTGATTCACCTAGAGCATCGAGAATAAAATCTAATTTTTTAATGGCTAAAAAGAGGCTTTTCCCTCGTCCGCTGGGGGGGGGGGGGGGTCTGAGTTCAGTGAGAGTCAGTCAATGGTAACCGACCAAATTTTATAAAATAGGGAAAATTGCTTTCAAAATGGTCGAAATTGGCTGATTTAAAGTTGTATTACCTGAATTTTGGAACGGAAATTGCCTTTTTAACAGTTAAATAAGGAAAAAAACCCTTTTTCTCGGTTTTCCCTCGTCCACCAGGGGAAATTGGCTGACTTGAAAAGCCTGTTTACCTTCATCATTGGGAAAAAATACTTTTTTACATCTAAATAAAGGGAAAAGGTTCCAATTTTCTCTCTTCATCTTCATCAGTCAGTTGAAGTCAGCGACCCAGCGGTTTATCTGATTACCAAGCCCCCCCCCCCCCTCAAAACGTAGTCCACTGATGCCCCTGGAGGCCCCGCGCGTGTTGGGCTGAAAAATTACCACTGGATTGTGCGAAAAATGCCTAACCTGTTGGGAATTTCTGGTCATTATTTTTACGAGGTTTACGAAGTTTTCGAAGTTATGTGTTTTTGTGTTTTTAACGTAATGAAGAAAATGATGGCGAAAAACGCTCGTCATAGAGAGCTGCATCCGAGCTGATGGACATCTGATATTCGAACATGTGGCGTACAAAATGGAAACAGGCCAGTGAAACACATTGATTTCTCATATCTTCTTCTGAGTTAGAAAGCTCCAACCCAACTAAACTTTCCTATATCAACTTTACTTTCGATTTTTATCTTCGTTTTCTTTCTTCTAATATTGACCATGTAAGAAGTAAAAGCACTTCAAGGAATGTGAAAGGGAATTAAAAAAATTTCGTATCTCCAAGGCGTGGTGTGCAGAGAAAATATATTACATTCAGAAAAAAGAAGGGTTATATAAGACAGACAGCCTGTTTTTATGGTCAGTACAACTGGCCAACGCTCATCTGATTATCTCCGGGGCCATGTGTGTAGGGAAAAGTCTTATAAAAAGTTTCAGACTTTCAAATTCAGTCTCTTAACTAAAAATGCTTCAATTCATCTTTCAAATAGATAAAAAAAAACACGGGATATAAGACAGACAATCAGTTTTCATGGCCAGTCAGTCTGGCTAACGCTTATCTGATTATCTCCGGGGCCACGGTGCCACATTTCACTCTCTCCAGTTAAGAATAAATGGGAAAATCAAGGGTTGGAGGGTTTTTTTTGTTATCGCGGTTGCATTGCTGCTTATAACAACATTTTCCAGAAAAAGTCCTAGGAGTTTCCAGGGAAAACTATAAACGCACCCTGAATTCCCATGAAGCTTTTTACTATGAGTTTCGTTACCAAAAGTATGACGCACACGCACGCGCATTAATCAAACAATGTACCATATTGTACATACATATGCCTCGTAATTGGTTCTGAGGAAAAAATAAGTTCACGACCATTACACCCAATTGAGTAAGACTTTTCACAGTGAGTAAGTTGAGAATCTGATTCTGACCCTTCCAGAACATCTATGTATTTCAGAACTTGCGAAATTGGTTCTGGCAATGCCAGAACCTTAATACTACAAATTAAAAGAATCAATAAAAGAAAAAGATAAATAGAGACGTAACGTTTATTGATATACGCCACCTTTTTAAACGTTAGATGCATACCAACGATAGGAAAAACAACACTCCAGTTTTTATTTCAACGGAACGTGATTGAAACAATTATATACGCCTCGTGATTGGTTATAAGAAAATCCAAAACGTGGCACAGAAAATTCCTTACTTGAGAATCCGGTTCTGGACCTGAGAATCTGGTTCTAAGAAATTTTTAAACGTGGCTAAAACGTGGCGCAGAAAATTTATTTCTTGAGAATCCGGTTCTGGACTCGACAATCTGGTTCTGGCCATGCCGTGAGTTCTCGCTGTTTTAAACCATTTCTTATAATCAATTATGAGGCCTATAGCGTTCTCGAATGATTAGGAGACTAAATTATAGCGTTCTCGAATGATTAGGAGACTAAATTATAGCGTTCTCGAATGATTAGGAGACTAAATTATAGCGTTCTCGATTGATTAGGACACTAAATTATAGCGTTCTCGATTGATTAGGAGACTAAATTATAGCGTTCTCGATTGATTAGGAGGCTAAATCTAAATTATAGCGTTCTCGATTGATTAGGAGACTAAATTATAGCGTTCTCGAATGATTAGGAGACTAAACTATAGCGTTCTCGAATGATTAGGAGACTAAATTATAGCGTTCTCGATTGATTAGGAGACTAAATTATAGCGTTCTCGATTGATTAGGAGACTAAATTATAGCGTTCTCGATTGATTAGGAGACTAAATTATAGCGTTCTCGATTGATTAGGAGACTAAATTATAGCGTTCTCGATTGATTAGGAGACTAAATTATAGCGTTCTCGATTGATTAGGAGACTAAATTATAGCGATCTCGATTGATTAGGAGACTAAATTATAGCGTTCTCGATTGATTAGGAAACTAAATTATAGCGTTCTCGATTGATTAGGAGACTAAATTATAGCGTTCTCGATTGATTAGGAAACTAAATTATAGCGTTCTCGATTGATTAGGAGACTAAAGCCTATATGTTGTTTCTGCAAGCAAAACTATTGCCCAAAACGTCTGATAATGAAACATAGGACAACACGCACACCAATCATCATCATCACCCCATGCTATACTGTGTTAAATTATGGTGTCAACCAAGTTGAGTTGAGGCTAGTGATGTTTCATTATCAGACGTTTTAGGCAACATTATTGCTTGCAGAAACAACATATGGGCTTGAAATTCAAATGCACGCCATTCGGTGCGTAATTTTCTAAACAAACCGATGCTATAGCCCATCCAGGGTTTCTTGTAAGCCAGATACTTTTTTTGGCGCAATTTAAAAACTCAAATCCATTTTTGGGGCATTTTTTAATTTTCAAAAAAAGATAATTATTCACTTAACTGTTGGGCAACATACGAAAACTGCGCTCAATTGATCGCTTACGTGCGTAACCGACCCACAAAATGTATTTTTGATAACAAGAAACCCTGAGCAAGCTATAACTTACTAAGAGCATTAAGAGACAGAAAATAATTCTAACCTCTTTGTGCGGAAATTCCACTCATCTGAATTCAGAAACTGATCATCGAGTATCCCTAGCAGACGAGGGAAGAATGATGAAGTGGAATTCCCCCCTCTTTGGAATTTTTTCCCTAAGGTGTAGGTAAAATGGTCTGAAAACTGGCTCCCTCTCTTTGACGAAAATCCCCTCCCTTTGGAGGATTGGCTCGTCCACCAGTGCCAATATACAAGCCGATGAATAATAAGAGGATGAATAATACTCTTAAGGCTGAATGTGGAGATTTTATCACCTGTCCAATTAATAATTTCAGAATCGTAGTATATAAAAGGTACATTTTATTTGTATACATGCCTTCAACGCAGACAATAATTACCGACAGAAGCACAAACATAGTTCACTGGATAATTGAAGTTTTTCTTTACTTTGTGAACGATATTTCTATCTATTGCATAAGACCACTATAGGCCAGTCATCATCGTCTATCCCATAACACCATGAGATAATGTTTGACGAACTGGAAAAGCTGTAGTATTATCCGTGGAATCTTGAAAGTGTTTCATTTTTATGTACTTGCTGGTATTTTTGCAGCTGATATACAGAAATACCAAAAATGTAGCCAGTAGCTTGCAATCGTGTGTTGCACCGGAAGCACTGGCGGACGAACTTATCCTCAAAAGGAGGGGAATTTCATCAAAGACATGAGGAATAATCAGTTTTCAGGCCATTTTACCTACACCCTAGGGAACAGATTCAACTTTTTGAAAACACCATAGAGGGGGGAATTTCACTTTTCCCACTACTTCTCGTCCGCGGGTAACCGGAAGCTGAGCCGCCCAAACCAATAATTTCAATGACTTAGTATGTCCTTACATATTTAAGTGTTGCTCTATAAAAGTGAATCGGGAAGTCAAGTTCAATATTCAGAATCTCTACAAAAAAATTTAGGTATAACATTCTTAATTGAAAGCCGTCCATTTTTATAGAAGACGTCCCCGTGCCGTCAAAAAAATTTAGAAGAACAATTTATATAGGTAAGGATTATACATGATTAAAGTATGGACATATAATTATAAAAAATATATATCAGTCGCATCTATCGTATGACAATTGAGGAAAAGGTTTTCGTGAAAAAAACTTTGGGCACGTTCAGAAACTGAACCAAACTTTTAAGCGGGCAAAAAACTTTCTGACTGACTAAATCCTGGTTAGACCACATTCTAAATTATTCAAAAATTGCTACAAATTCAAAATACAAATACAATATTTAAAATTTGTTACAAAATTTCGCCCACAGCTATGCAAAACACCCATATTTCCTACAAGCAACTAAAAATGCCCTGAAGGCATGGGGAGTAACGAATATGGTTCGATCCTGGCAAGTCCAATCGTGAAAAAGTATGAGACAAGAAATTTTTAGTCTCATACTCTAAATAGTCTGATCGTGAAAAAGCAGGAAACAAGATTTGCGATGAATCACGAAAAAAGTTTGTACTTCATTAAATTAAGAACCAAACCAAATTACACGAATAATATTTGGAACTTTTCGGTGAAAACTAAATCCTCTTTATTTCGTCCAGCTCCTTGTGAGCATGGATTCTTTTCTTTGGTTCGTGTGACGGATCTGTCACGACAGTTTTTTTTATTTCCTCTCAGTTCAATAACGATGAATTTTTTTGTAAGACTTTTTTTAAATTGAATTCCAGTATTTAATCAAGAAAAATCTTAATGATTACCACAGTACTCGTGAAAAGTTCCAAATATGTTTCGTGTAATTTGGTTTGGTTCTTAATTTAATGAAGTACAAACTTTTTTCGTGATTCATCGCAAATCTTGTTTCCTGCTTTTTCACGATCAGACTATTTAGAGTATGAGACTAAAAATTTCTTGTCTCATACTTTTTCACGATTGGACTTGCCAGGATCGAACCATATTCGTTACTCCCCATGCCTTCAGGGCATTTTTAGTTGCTTGTCTATAACTTTTTCATGTGTGAACAAATCACATTTAGATTATGTGAAAAGGTCTCAAATGCTTAATGAGCTTAAAAAACTCATGTAATTTATAAACTTCAGCCCTGCAATAACTTAGCCCTTCATTAAGTATTGAAGTAGAGAAAAAATCGTGAGCACCGGGATCGTTTGCGAGCCCCTTTAATTTTTTCTTACATTACATAGTTAACACAATGATGTAAAAAAAGTCCCAAAACTATTAATATGGGTAATTAAAAGTTGCCTTATGTTATCTAAAATAGACCGTTTAAGTTCGAGAGCAGTGTGTAATATCAAAAATAAACCAAGTTACCATTTTCGATTTTTTTGTTTTGTAGGGGTATTGAACCCAGAACCACTTGTTTAACATGCAAACCCACTATCCACTTGACTACCTTGAACAAAAATATTATATAAATTGGTTCACATCATCAAACCTAGTTTCCAATCATAAATTTATCATTACATCTAGTGTGAAAGTGACTTCAAAACCTGGCTATTATTAGGTCAGCGCCGAGGTGTACATATCAGCGCATATCGGACGCCATGTACCATGTGAATCTCAAAAAAAATTCCTCACTTCCAGACCACTTATAATACGGTTTTGAGGTGTTTTAATAATATTGGAACATGTCTACAAACAAAGAAAAAAAATTCCTCTGAAAAAAATTTTGACACAATGTTCTTCATTTCTGTACTTTTTGACTAATCATAAAATCTTATTTAAAGGTACTGATCAAGTTTAAAAATTTAATTTGTTAGAAGTGTTCTCCCTATAGACACCCTGTTAAAATCAAGTTTGTCATGTTTCTGTATAAATGAAAATTTTGGAATCCAATGTGGCTGAAACAGCGTGAATGAGGGAACTTGAATTTTTACTGTTTTTGACGGCTAATAAATATTTTTTTGAGAATACGGCAAGAATCATCTTTTATGTTTTGGATAGAGCTTTAGTCACTCTAAACATTCTATCAATACGAAGGACTTCAATATTTTAAACCTGACAATAATCGAGTTTTAAATGGGCAAAAATCGTCAACAAGTTAGAAATTTGAAAATGTCCGTTTTTCGTATTTTTTAGAAAGTCCAAGGGGTTTATAGAAAAATAGGTCGAAATAAGGTCAATATGAAATTTGATTCCGCGTCGAATGAACACACATTGAGGATCATTCAAACTTTGATTATATCAGTAATTTAGCTTTTCTGAAAAATTTCCACAATTTTTTCCTCCATGTACCCCCTTGCCAGTTTTGTGTGTTACTTTATAAGAAAAAGTTAGATAGCGGAACATACTTCGACATGTGTAATACACATCCGGTCAAAATTTCAGTTTGATCGGACTACCCTATCGCTCATACAACGATTCTTTCTCCATTTAGCCTGCGATTTTTGACAATTTTTTCATGAAATCCTTGAAAAATGGTGCAAATATTATTCCGATCTGCGGGACACTTTAATAATCGTTTTCTACGCTGAAAGTTGACCTAGATACTAATTTTCAGCTCTATAGGTCTTACCCAGTTCCCATACAGCGTTTTGGGGGAGAAAAAAAAAAGGAAAATCGCATTTTCATCATTTTCGGACCTGAAAAATGAAAAATCATCCCTACCGGGTTAAAAATAGCCAAAAAGATGTAGAATCGCGCGAGAAAACCGATGGAACAGACTAGAAGTCGATACGAGTAGGCTAGATCAAGTTATCCGCAAAAGAGCTTATCTTAATCGAACCATATTAAGGGAACGGCCTAGCGGCCGTCCCTTGATATGGCGCTTATCAAAACGTGCCATAATGTGGCATGGCAGTGAACCCAAACAGCACCTTGGAGATTGGATGGTTTATGGTGGTCTTTCAAAACGGCGCCCTTGGGTTTGTCGTACTTCTTTCAGTTTATATAGAAAGAGAGAAAAGTAAGAAACCGGTATACTGTCTATCCAAAATATCTTGTTAATCAGAAAGTTTTCTGGCGCGCATCAAAATACGGTGCTGGGTTTGTTTATAAATGTATAAACTCACAAAAATTTCGAAAAAAGAGTACAAACAAATTTTTTGATCATGTCGAGAAGCTTAATAAGCTTGACGTTTGAAACTTGGTGAATGATGAAAAAATGTAATTGCAAAAACATGATTTTTGGAATTACAAAGTTGGAAACCCAATGGCAGGGCATAATAAACTGTTTTATGACTACTGGGTTCTACTTTATAACATAACGATCCGTGAGTATAGAATTACTTTTAGAATTGTTTCAAAAGTACGGAACCTATAAAACAAACAATTTAAATGGGAGTAGAAAAAATCATAAAACACACAATTTAAATGGGAGTAGAAAAAACAGATGGGATACAAAACTGGAGCGGAAACCTGTAGGTGGACACCGGAAGTATGGCTTTTTTATGCAGCTTATAATACATGTAGTACCTATGAATGTACCTGTATAGCATTCTCAATTGATTAGGAAACTAAAAATAAATTTGCGCCAATAAGTACATATATCTTAATTACGTATGAAATGCAATTTGGTGCCATTCATATTTTATACGAATGTAATATGCGGTGGTTTAAAGTTTTTTTTTCACAAACTTAACCGTGCGCCAAAAAAGATATGAAATCAAAATTTGTGCCACAACTTCTCTCAGCAACCAATAAACCTTGAAACGGCTGAAAGTAAGTAGGAGTAAGTAAAAAATAAACGACAAAAATCATGTAATATAATATCCTGAACCCGCGTACTGTATGTATCTGGGCCGAAATACCACACCATTACTGAGGTAAGTTGATACTTACATAACTATGTAAACACGTAAGTCTGGGCAGTAATAACTAACGATTAAATAAACATTAGCGAGATGGATGTGAATGAAATTTCAGGCAGCTCATTAGGAAATTGTATAGGCTTTTCAACAGAACTTTATTGCTTGTGAAAACACTGTAAAAACCTTAGTGGAAAACAACAACTAATTTGAGACGATAAAACTACACTTTGTAAAGGTGCGAGACACTCGTTGCATATAAATTATTGAACGGTAGTGATTTATTTATTCGTTTTCGAAGCCTGGCAAAATTTTCGCTGCTTATGCTTCCTTCCACAAACTCACAAATTGAAAAACAACATAAATCTCAAAATCTTATTCTTTTATAATATATTTGAAGGTTTACCGGCATACTATTCATATCTCGAAAATGACCTCTGATAGAGTATGATGCTTCACTTCTGCATTATAGATGCGCTAGCTTTCTAATCTAAACTCCATAGGCTAGTCGAATTTCATAAGTAAAAAAGTTGTGACTAATTTTAGTCGCATATTCGAATACGAAAATCTTCATGAAATAATGTATGCTCATCATGTTTTTTGTTTTAAAAAATTAATATTTTGAAAATTCCAGATAATAAAAATAAGTGGTTTGTCAGATGGTGTACCAAAAAAAAATCCAAACCAAAAAAAATCCCTGATTTGCCTATACCAAAATAAATCCATACCAAAAAAAATCCACCCAAAACAAATCCATACCAAAAAAAATCCACCCAAAACAAATCCATACCAAAAAAAATCCATTGTAATTTGTGCGTGAACGTGTAATATGACCATGATCAGGTATGAGTCAATTTAGAACGTAACACGTATTTACAGTATGTACATTACGTACATATAGTTTTATACTTGTAGCGGATGGCAAATAAAAATAACTGGCTATTTCTCGCTATAATGAAACTGATAAAATAAATGTGCATTGATGAAAAGTTTATGAAGTATAAATTATGATCAATATTGTCCTAATGTCTTTGAAAAATTCGTGTCATCCGCTCCGCACGTTAGCTTAGAACGTATTTTCTGTTTGATCTTATAACAGTGATTCCGAAAGGTATAAGTCCCCTTTATATCAAAGATCATTGGTGTCTCTTATTATACATGTCCAGTGCATGAATCTTCAGTGTTTGCAACGTTATAAGTCAGAAGTCCCATAACAATCAAAAGAAGATAATTTGACTTATAACGTTGATTGATATGGGACTTCTATCAGGCATCGCCGTATTGTTTTTACTCATTTTCCATGTTAGATCCTCGTTAAGAACGGTTGCATAATAAGGACGGTTAGGCGTTCTGAAGCGTTTGACCTTGAGGAAGCACAAAGACAGTTCTCAACCATCGTATCAACAAAGATTAACTCACTTATTATGTTTACGGAAACAAAGTATATTTAAGCAACGAAATCTATCAGTTGAAAACTATCGTTTTATAAAAAAAATATGTGGACCGATGACCCTTTGTTTCAAGTTTAAGATCAATATACATACATACGTACACCAGCGGACGAGAAGGGGTGGGAAAAGTTGAATTCAACCCTCTTTGACGTTTTTTAAACTAGAGTTTGTTCCCTAAGATGTAGATAAAACGGCCTATTTTTTGCCGATTCCCCCTCTTTGAAGAGATTCCCCTCCCTTTGGCGATTTGGCTCATCCGTCAGTGAAACCCCACGCATACCACGGCTGGCGCATCGGCGGTTTTTGCCACCGGACATGTTAAAAACGATAATTATCATAGATTTTAGGGTTAATATGGTTTGGATTACCTATGACAACAGGTTATTGAATTTTCGAAAAAAATAACCCCTCAACCTTCAGAAAATTATATTTCTGATGAGTTAACGTATAAATATGTACATACTGTAAATACGCTGCTCCCTGCTCATTTACACCTTCATTGCTTTTGGTACAGCGAATACACGTAATTTGGTAAAGCAAAAATCATCATGGATTTTTTTTGGTATAGCAAAAATGTAGATGGATTTTTTCTGGTATAGCAAAATGTAGATGGATTTTTTTTGGTATGGATTTTTTTTGGGTGGATTTTTTTTGGTATGGATTTTTTTTGGGTGGATTTTTTTTGGTATGGATTTTTTTTGGCATGGATTTTTTTTGGTTTGGATTTTTTTTGGGCCGGGCCCGGTTTGTCACAGTCGGTCAGCGATAAGCTCTTATGTGCCAATAGGCACCACTGGCGGAGTAGATCATCCTTCAAAGGGAGGGGAATTTCCGCAAAGAGGGGGAATAAGCATATTTCACGCTATTTTCCCTACACCTTAGGAAACAAATTAGACTTTTTGAAAACGCCAAAGAGGGGGAAATTCCACTTTTCCCACCCCTTCTCGTCCGCTAGTGATAGGCACTGTACCACCGTGTTAGCCTACAAAGCCATTACACATGAAAGTTTCATGAGGCGCTTACGCATATTTACCGTGTTGAAGCACATGAATGTATTAACGTGTGGCTTGATTTCTGCTTTCTCTTACATGTGAACGGCTGGATTGAGTGAGTGAGTGAGTGAGTGAGTGAGTGAGTGAGTGAGTGAGTGAGTGAGTGAGTGAGTGAGTGAGTGAGTGAGTGAGTGAGTGAGTGAGTGAGTGAGTGAGTGAGTGAGTGAGTGAGTGAGTGAGTGAGTGAGTGAGTGAGTGAGTGAGTGAGTGAGTGAGTGAGTGAGTGAGTGAGTGAGTGAGTGAGTGAGTGAGTGAGTGAGTGAGTGAGTGAGTGAGTGAGTGAGTGAGTGAGTGAGTGAGTGAGTGAGTGAGTGAGTGAGTGAGTGAGTGAGTGAGTGAGTGAGTGAGTGAGTGAGTGAGTGAGTGAGTGAGTGAGTGAGTGAGTGAGTGAGTGAGTGAGTGAGTGAGTGAGTGAGTGAGTGAGTGAGTGAGTGAGTGAGTGAGTGAGTGAGTGAGTGAGTGAGTGAGTGAGTGAGTGAGTGAGTGAGTGAGTGAGTGAGTGAGTGAGTGAGTGAGTGAGTGAGTGAGTGAGTGAGTGAGTGAGTGAGTGAGTGAGTGAGCGAGTGAGTGAGTGAGTGAGTGAGTGAGTGAGTGAGTGAGTGAGTGAATGAGTGAGTGAGTGAGTGAGTGAGTGAGTGAGTGAGTGAGTGAGTGAGTGAGTGAGTGAGTGAGTGAGTGAGTGAGTGAGTGAGTGAGTGAGTGAGTGAGTGAGTGAGTGAGTGAGTGAGTGAGTGAGTGAATGAGGCATTGCCATCATAACACATAATTATATTTACCACATGACTGTATTATCTCTGACGTGATAGGACAAAAATGTAGGTTAGACAATTATTCTCACAAAAATAAATTATGTCCGTTAATTAATTGGAGTGAGCGAAGCGAACGACCGCTTCCCTAACTTAGGGGCTTACGCCCAGTAGGCTCTAGTTTGGAAGGTGCTTTTATTATCTATTGATAGCTGTGGAACATGAACAAAATGTCAGCATCGGTTCACTGTGGCTGTCGTTACCGTTCAATTTGGCCAGAGTTTTGCCTCCCGTATACGGAAAATTTCCAGAAACAAGTTTGTATTTTAGATGAAACACGAACTGTCGAATAGCAACGCTCTAAGCCGCTTCAGTGGATGTCGTTACCGTTCAATTTGGCTAGAGTTTCCTCACCTATATTTAGAAAGTTTAAAAACACAATTAAATGTTTTGGATAAAACATGAACTGTAAATAAGCAACGCTCTAAGCCGCTGTAGTGGCTGTCGTTACCGTCCGAATTGGCCAGAGTTTCCCCTCCCGTATTTATAAAGTTTCTGAAAACAGGTATATATTTTGGATGAAACATGAACTGTTAAATAGCAACGCTTTAAGCCGCTGTAGTGGCTGTCGTTACCGTCGAATTTAGCCAGAGTTTATTCTCCCGTATTTGTAAAGTTTCTAAACACAATTAAATGTTTTGGATAAAACATGAACTGTAAATAAGCAACGCTCTAAGCCGCTGTAGTGGCTGTCGTTACCGTCCGAATTGGCCAGCGTTTCGCCTCCCGTATTTATAAAGTTTCTAAACACAATTAAATCTTTTGGATAAAACATGAACTGTAAATAAGCAACGCTCTAAGCCGCTGTAGTGGCTGTCGTTACCGTCCGAATTGGCTAGCGTTTTGCCTCCCGTATTCAGAAAGTTCCCCAAAATAAATATATATGTTAAATGAAACATGATCTGTAAAACAGCAACACTCTGGGCCACAGCAGTGGCTGTCGTTACTGTCCAACTATTATTCAAATATAAGAGAACGGCCTAGCGGCCGTCCCTTGATTTCGTATTACTGTGAGTGAGTTAGTGAATGAGCGAGTGAGTAGGTGAGTGAGTGAGTGAATGAGTGTATGAGTGAGTGAGAGTGACCGCGCGACTCAGTGAGTGAGTGAGTGAGTGAGTGAGTGAGTTAGCGAGTGAGTGGATGAGGGAATGATCAAACGTTTCGAATCCCATTATTTTCTCTCATTACACCGACACTTTGGTTTACATACGAATGGTGCCCCGATTTCAGTTTTATACATGATTAAAGATTAAATTGATTAAATATAAAATATATAATATATAATATGTCTCTTTTTTATTTGTCTGCTTTTTTATGAACTTTTTTAGTTTTTTCTGCTGGTTTTATCTGGTTTCATGCAGGGTGGTTGAAAATCTGAACACGTTTGCCCAGTGCAAAAATGAGTTAGTGCATCAAGTTATTACAACATATTACAAGTTGTTATGTTGGCAACATGTGAACCAAGTTTCTTGTGATGTAACATTTTATTTGAATAAAATCGATAAGTAATTGTACAATTACCGTATATATCAGTTATTAATAAATATATGTGCAATAATATGATACAGTCCATG
>OZ038443.1:27519714-27582214 GCA_964036265.1 Daptonema setosum
GAAACATTAGAGGAACACCTTGTAACACATGCATTAGAATGTTGGTTATGAAAATTTGTGTTGTGCTGTGCCTGACTAGTGAGGCGGCTTTGCAGGCAGAAACTGTAGTGGCAGTTGAATATTTTGATTGCAAGGATGAATTTCACTGGAAAAAAGAGACTGGCGGGCTATAAAGTTCAGTCTCCTAATCAATCGAGAATGTTATAGAAGCTGATGTTTCACGAGTGGTAGATTCTGGAAAGTCTAAGTTGACCGGGCTTTCAAATGGTCTTTCACTGAATGTCGATATCGATGACTGACTGACGGACCAATCGATTTACTCGTACTTTTATACCATGATAACGACCGCCTCCCCCCCTTCCACCCCCTCACTGTAAACAACCTGAGAAAACTTTGGCTAAACCCCAGATAAACAACCTATTAAGCCCACTAACGGACAAGAAAGGGGGACGCGGAATCCCCCTCTGTTTGCCAGTTTCAAAAAGTCAACTTTGTTCCTCAAGGTGGAGGTAAAATGGCCTTTTTTCTACTTTTTCTCCCCTCTTTGGTGAGATTCCCCTCCAATCGTCCGCCATCGAATCGGCCGATTGTAATCCTTCTTGTTGTTGTGAAACTTTTTCTCTGTTATTCGACGGTAATCAAGGTTGTCGTGATTGATAGCCGATTGGACAAACAGTGTCTGGACAAATTTATGTTTGGACAAACGTACGTTTGCAAAGCCCGTATGTTGTTTCTGCAAGCAAAATTTTTGCCCAAAAGTTCTGATAATGAAACATCATACAATCAGTGTTAATACGCACATCAATCATCATCACTCCGATCGGTTACGCACGTATGCAATGAATTAATCGCAATTTTTTATGTTTTCTAATTGCTTTCAGAAAATGCTTTCATTTTTCGAATTTTTTGAAGTGCGCCAAAAACAGACTTGAATTCAAACTGCGCGCCAAAAAGTCTGTGACTAACAAGAAACCCTAGATAGGCTATATTGCTGAATGTGGCAAGCTCATGACACTATTCGTATTTAATAAACTTAATAAAATAAAATAAAATATATTAGTTGAAATGTGACTTGATTAATAAACTTGAAAAAAATAATAAAATAATAAAATCTTTGATTCATACATTCACTTTGCAATTCTATCATACGTTCACGTTTTTAGTGCCTGTTGCTAATTTGCAACTCCTCTCAGAACCTAATCATTTCAACATTCTCTTCAGTTTCTGTGTTCACGCAGTTGTCCAACTGGCATGGTCCAAACGGCCACCTCCACGTTTTCCAATCAGCAACTTGTCCAACCATTCATTTGTCCAAACAGGTAAACACAAAGACCAAGACCGGTTTCGACCGTGGGACGCTGGCGATTACTTCAAATGTTTAATCGCTCCACGCACGATAAACATGTTTACTACCGTAATTTATGCCGTACCAAGTATTGGCTGAGAATTATTATTACAGTTTGTTCATCCTATTTTGAAATTAAATTTTTTTCACGCTGATCCGTTACCGAAGAGAAACTGGTTTGTGCATTATCCAACTCTAATATCGAAAGACGCAAGGCAATTTACTACATTTTCAATGTGTGCGTGTGAGTGTGAAAATTACGCGCGTGTAAATATTTTACATTCCAATTTACTCGTAACAAGAAAGCTTGAATCGGCTGTAATCGTGAATTCTCTCATTACGACGAAAACATGTTTACTGAAAAAACGCCTCTCATTGGACCGTTGTTGGCTGAAAATGAAATTTTCTGAAACGTAAGCAATAACAGTTTTTCTGAATATTTACAATCACACTTCGATTATCCAGTATAGCCAGTCCAATATTTCATGTAAATAAAAATACAAAATGTCTGACAATACAAAAATTTAAATAACCAAAAAAAATTAATAAAAAATTCCAGCATTTTTTTCACGTAAGGAAATTGCATCGTCTATTTGCTTATTACCACGAAAACATGTTTTCTGAAAAATACGCTTTTCACCTGACAATTTTGAATTGAAAATCAATTTTCTGAAACGTATTTTCAGCGTAAACAATAACTGTTTTTTTTCTGAATATTTACACTCACACTTTTATTTTATGATACATTTGAAATACGTGATAATGATCCGTATAACCAATCCAATATTTCATGTAAGGCTAAAACTTTTTTTGAATTTCATTTTTTTAATTATTTGTTTGGAAATTTTTTAGTAACATACTATCCTGATCACCCCATATCATGTTTACAGCGCGTTGTGTGCGGTTTCACACGCGCTAAAATTCGTTTGACTGTGTATAGCCAGCCTATCCAGGGTTTCTTGTTAGTCAAAAACTTTTTGGCGCGCAATTTGAATTCAAAACTGATTTTGGCGCGCTTTCCAATTTTCGATAAATTAAATCTTTTTCACATCACATTTGGACAACATACGAAAACTGCACTTTTTTCATTGCATACATGCGTAATCGACCCAAAAATTGATTTTTTATAACAAGAAACTCTGACCAAGCTTTAAATAAAAATGAAATACCAAAAATTGTTTCACAGAAAAGTTTTACGCGCACAATCTTTTTCAATACTTCAAAATTATGCCATTTTACCTTTACTTTACGGAACAAACTGTGCTTTTTTGACCCGTTTTTTTATAAAAAATATAAACTTACAATGTTTTATACAATATCACAATAATCAAAATATGAAACTTTACAATTGTGAATCACTGATCATCAACAACGTTCTTGATTGCGCTGTGTGTCGCCCGAGTTTCGAACCAGAAAATTATGTCTCAAAGCATCTGATTATGAACCATCAGACATTTAGTGTTAACACGCATATCAATCATAATCACCCCATGCCATACTGTGTTAAGCTGGTGTCAACCGAGTTGAGTTGAGGAATGTGATGTTTCATAATCGGACGTTTTGGGCAAAGTTTTGCTTGCAGAAACAACATACGGGCTTGAAAAATTATAGTCTCGTTGTCGTTACTGAATTAAATTTGTGTACGCAATCACCCTTTCGCAACCAAAACAATGGAACCCAAACAGCTTTTTTCTTGCACGGTTCAAAAAGTTTTTGACGGGTTTATGTATTCCCGTTCTTTTTGTTGCGTTTTTTGCGTTTTTTATTTTGCTTTTTTGTGTTGGAATATGTTTTCAAAATATTAAATTTTTTTTTCTAAGCATTTTTTCACAATTATTTCAATTAGCATTAACCGGAAAATAGCTCATGGCTTGAATTTTTTTTTCGGTGCCTCAAGTAAACAGGTGATCACTGAATGACCAAAGAAGAATCAGATTGTAGTAACAAAATTTGTAGAAGTTTAGTCGCACATTTTTAACGTTTTTGTTTTTAAGGTTTAGCGTTTGGAATGTGTTCCTTAGGAGTATCGACAATCTTCCGCTGTTTGAATTTTCAAATTTAGCTTAATTCTGAAATCTGAAATCTGAAATCTGAATTATTAAGGCATTTTTTTCATGAGTAACAGAAATATCGATCAATAAGGTGGGCCAAACTGCAAGAAATAAAAAAACTAAAAGTTTATGAATTAATTTTCTTCGCTGTTGGAAATTTGCTGCGCTGACGCGTTACGATTCATAAGTTTACACCTGAACTGACGAAATTTCTCGGACCATACTAAATATGATGAAACCTTAAAATGGAAACAGATACATTGAACTTGCTGTATAGCTCTGATTAGCTATTCACGCTGAACAAAATTGAAGGGAAATCATGATTAAGTTAGCCATAATTGAAATAAAATCACTATAATTTCAACATCATAGTTTTTGTGTTCAATAATTAAAGTGAAAAAAGCTATGCTGTTGAAAAATGTATTCAGTATTTTTTGTAAAAATTTGCTCTTTTGCACCTTTTTACATTTTCAAACCACAACACACTTTTATTATCAAATAAGGATGAAAGCATGAAACGACATTGAAAAACTTGTAAACTTTATAGGGTACGTTTATAGTCTTCCCCGGACTTTCCCTGGACTTTCCCAGGAAACAGTTGTCATAAGCAGCGACCAATGTGGCTGCTATAAGAAAGCGTGTTAAAATGTGAAACATCACGTTTCCCGGGAAAGTCCAGGGAAAACTATAAACGTACCCATAGCTGTTATTATACATTCTTTTCATAAAAGTTAGTTGTTATTTAAAAATCCTAACAACCACAAAAATCGCATTTAAAAAAAAATCACAATCGGTTTGTTATATAAATTTTTTGGGGAAATAATTTTGTGATAATTAAATGTACCAATATATAAAATATATAAAATAAATAATAATAAATATTATTCACTGGTCAGACTATAGCTATTTTGCAGAAAACGGGTGTAAATTAATTAGGATGGCGGCGCGACCTTTAATCACCGTCTATAATGAGAAGAATGAAGCCACCACCACACAGGTTTGAATTTTCGTTTCATTAATTCTAGTTTGTTTGTCTTTCATTTTTTGTACCAGATTTATATTTTCAAATTTAATTACATGTTAATGTGTCGTCTCCGTAGGTGAAAAGGCCGATTGTCTACGAGACACCCATTAGGCCCGATCTCGTGAACTTCATCCATGATCAGGTGCGCAAGAACCACCGTCAGCCGTACTCCGTGTCGGTGAAGGCCGGTAAGTATATTTAATTATTACTTACAAGGCCGGTTCATAATTGAGAATCACCGATTTTTCTGATCTTTTCTATTAAAACTGTCGAGTTTATACCTTTCATGATTTTTTTGTGGTTTACGAACTTCTATTGAATCCAATTTTAATGTACATACATATCTGTAACTTTGTTTTGTAAACCATTATCAAGTTGATTAACATTTTGTCTGTTTCTTTAGGCCATCAGACTTCGGCCGAGTCATGGGGTACCGGTCGTGCCGTGGCGCGTATTCCGCGTGTTCGCGGTGGTGGTACGCACCGTTCCGGTCAAGGTTTGTTTGTTTTTATTCGTTCTTATTTGCTCAATGATACCATTAAACTATGTTCGCTATTGACACATGAGTTAGAATTGAACTTTTCGGTTTTCTGTACACACCATCACCGACTCGCTCAGTCATAGTCACTTACAGACTGTCACTCGTCTCTCATTCTCTTTAACTCCTCACACTCACTAGCTCAATCGCTAACTCCCTCACTTACGATCTATCTATGTCCACTCGATCACCTAATTATTCACTCGGTTATGGTCACTCACTCGTTAAGTCGCTCAGTTCTTTCTCTGGCTCACTCACTTACTAACCCACTTGGTCACTTGCTCCTTCACTATATACTCCTTTCCACTTGATCCTCGAATACAATCTGTCACCTCGAATACAATCTGTCACTCCCTCATTCCCGCTCGCTCAATCATTTATTTAAGTCACTCCCGCACTCTATCATTCGTTTATTAACTCACTTAAGACGGTTCGATATATATTGACTATTACTATTCTAACAGCTAACAAATAAACCACAACACAAAAAAACTAAAAAATAATAAATTTTATTTTGGATTCATAAAAATATAATGAGTCAAAAATTTGTCAGAAATGAGTGAAAGAGTGAGTGAGTAAGTGTATGAGTGAGTGAATGAGTGTGTGAGTGAGTGAGTGGGTGTTTTAGACAATTGTTAAGGGATTGAGCGGACGAGTAGATGAGGGAGTGAGTGCGTGACTGAGTGGGTGAGTAAGTGAGTGAGTGAGTGGTTCAGAAAGTGGGTGGGTGTGTCAATGAGTATATCAGTGAGTGAGTAAGTTACTGAATGAGTGAGTGAGGGAGTGAGTGAGTTAAATATTGGGTGAGTGTGTGAGTAGGAAATGAGTGAGTGAGTGGGTTAATCAGTATGTGAATATTTGAGCAAGTAAATAAGTGAGTGGTTGGTTGAGTAAGTCAGAGAATTTAGAGAATGTAGTGAGTGATTAAGTGAGTGAGAAAATGAGTAAGTTGGTAAGTGTGTGACTTAGGGTTTGAGTGAGTGATTGAGGGAATGATTGAAAGAGGGTGTGAGAGATTTAGTGAGTGTGGGAGTAGAAAGTGAAGGAGTGAGTGAGCTAGTAACAGTGTGAGTGAGTGAGATAGGAAGTGTGTGGTCGAGTGAATGGGTGATTGATTGATTGAGTTAGTAAGCGAGTGAATAATTGGGTTTAGTGAGTGAATGAATGAGATATTAAATGAATAAGTGAGCCTATAATTGAATTTGTGAGAGTTGAGTAAGCAAGTGTATGATGAGCAAGTGAGTGAATTTGTGACCGAGCGTCTGAAAAGTAAACTGGCATGTCAGAACTTTCGATCCAAAACACACATTTCAGTTTCAATTTTTTAGAGGTTTGTCACGTTTCTTATTTGTACTGCTAAAAACATCAGGATTCTTAAGGCGGAGTCTATTTCCGTTATATGACACTATTTCCGTTATGAAGGCGGAGTCTGTTTCCGTTATATGACACTATTTCCGTTATATGACATAGTCAAGTCAGTATATTTTTAACGCTTAAGACAGTCAGTCACTCCCGCACTATCAACTCGTTTCCATATTTAATTACTCTCCCAATCCGTCCATTCGTGGTAATTCTGCGTAACTGTCACATTCATCCGAAAAAAGTCTAATACACAATTCCAATTCACAGGTGCCTTCGGCAACATGTGCCGTGGTGGTCGTATGTTCGCGCCGACCAAGGTCTACCGTCGGTGGCATCGTCGTGTGAATGTGGCGCAGAAACGCTATGCCGTCTGCTCGGCGATCGCTGCTTCGGGCGTTCCCTCGCTCGTCATGGCTCGCGGTTCATAACCCTGTTTATCAAGATTCTGGGCTAAATAACCTACCATCCGATCGATCCGTTAGCTCAGTGGCGAGGCGAATGGGCCGCACTTCCGCTCGGGGAGTCGGTTCCGTTTTCGCAGACTACGCCTGAATTGAATACCATTGCTGGTTGTGATGTCCGTTCGAGTTGACTTGCCGGACTTGAGGATTTGCCGTGTTGCGGTGCCGTTTGCACAGAGGGTGTGAGGGTTGAATTCTGTTGAAAGGCGCATCCCGTAAGGGGTGGAATGCCTTTTGAAAATGATGAACATACCCCGTGATCACCTTTTTTCGGCGCCCACATAGCCCTCTTGTGTGGCGAGATCACTCGACGGCACATGACGTAAAAGCAATGTTCCGGTCTTTATTGACCGTTGATTTTTGATGTCAGTCACTCTCCCCCGGATATGCCGGTTGGTTGGGTATGATTGACTTGGATCTGAAGCCGCGAGTTGAAGTTGACTGACTTAAAGTCGCGAGTGTTAAAGAATGGATAACGGTGGTTTAGGTCATAAAGTATTTCTTTGCTGATTGGTAAAAAAATCTGGTTAATGTTTGATTACACTAGAACGACTATAATTTCAAAATATTCCAGAACAAGGCTATTTGTTTTTACCGATTTATTTGTCTCTAGAAAATTCCTTTTTCTCAAATTGGGAGGTCGGGTCAGGAAACTTAGTCTAGGCTTTAGTCGACCAACAGCGCGTTTGTATTTTCAGGTCATATTATTGACAAGATCCCCGAGGTACCGTTGGTCGTGACTGACAAGGTCGAGAGCTTCACCAAGACCAAGGAGGCCGTCACCTTCTTGCGCCGTATCCACGCCTACGCCGATATTGAGAAGGTACATTTTAAGTTTTTTATTGTTCATTCATTCATTTTCAAGTTATCTGATTTGGAACATAATGTAGATCAAAGAATTTGAAAGTGTTCTGTCGTCTTTTTAATCAAAGACCTCATAATCAGAGGTTCAAAATATGAGTATTTCACGTGTAAATATGGCTTTTCTCGCGTCTATTTTATGTTCTATTTTTTTCAAACCAAGTCCAGATCCATATGGACCTGATAATAATGTTCCGTGGTCATTTTTCATAACTCATTCCACTTGTCAGGTTATCGGCTCGAAACGCTACCGCGCCGGCAAGGGCAAGTCGCGCAACCGACGCTTCAAGAAGAAGCTCGGACCCGTCATCATCTACAATCAGGACAATGGTGTGCGTCGTGCGTTCAGAAACATTCCCGGTAAGTTTCTGATTATTTCGTTCAGGGTGCATTCGGCAACTTTTTTCTGAACTGTAAAAAGTGAAATTTTCAAGTTACAACTCAACTTTGGAAGCCCTCGACCCAAATTTAGCAGTTGTATTAGACTGAATGATAAAATGATACGCATTTATGAATTATCTTTCGTGGGCTTTAAATCCTTTCATTTCTATGCATTTGATAAGCAAGCGTAATTTATGCACTTGAAATCGTCCTGTTGTGTTAAATAAAAAGGCTGACTGGTTTTTTCTTTATTTTAACTTTTTTTCATCATAATTTTCTAATTTCCAGGCATTGACTTCATGTCGGTGGATCGTCTGAATCTGCTGAAGATCGCGCCCGGTGGTCATCTCGGTCGCTTCTGCATCTGGACCGAGTCGGCCTTCCGCAAGCTCGACTCGATCTACGGCACATTCTCCACAAACTCGACCGTGAAGAACGGCTGGAAGTTGGTTGACGTTTCTAGTTACTAAAACTGTAAGAAGTAGAAAAACTCGAAGGGTGCCTCTAGAATCCAGAGGAAAGGGAATACCTTTTTCTTTTGACCGAAAAAGTCTAATGTAATGTCTAATGTTCCTAGCATTTTTTTCGGTCAGAAGGTTACAGATTATGTATTAGGTTTCCTTTTTCATTGAACACAGAAAGCACTCTAGCTTCATTCTTGTTGAAAATGCTTTACTTACGATTTTCACATTGGAAAAGTTTTCGTTTTTGCTTAAAAATAACAGGAAATTCTCGGTAGCTCTTAATTAATAATTTGCAGGCTGCCGACCCCGTTGATGACCAACGCCGACTTCACCAAGCTGATCCACAGCGAGGAGATCACCAAGGCCGTCCGACCCGCCAAGAAGGTGATTCGCCAGCATGCCAAGGTTGGTGGGAGAGATTGAGGCTGTTTTGGATCAAGCAAGGTTTATTAGGGTGCCTTCATATACATAGGGTGCCTTTTTTCGGAATCGGAGCACTTTTCGACATTTCGGAACTTGAAAAAAAACAGACGAAAAATCCGAGACAAAACGTTTCGGAATGTAAAAAAGTTTCATACACTGTTGCAACAACTTTTTTCGGAATCGGAACACTTTTCGACATTTCGGAACTTGAAAAAACAGACGAAAAATCCGAGACAAACCGTTTCGGAATGTAAAAAAGTTGCAACTTTGTTGCAACGGACTATAAAGGCACCCTCATCACTGAAATACTTGTTTCTCATTCCAATTGTCGAATGAATATTCAAGTTTTTAACATCTGCAAAATCATATAATATTCAAAAGGTGAAAGTCTTCATATCATTTTATTTCCCCTGTTTTCTAATTCAATGGTTCATCTCATTTGCGAAGTCATTTTAGTTTTTTTTCATGTACACGTAGATGTGATTTCTCATGTTTCTTTCAGAAACACGGCAACCCGCTGAAGAACTTCGCCCTCAAGTCGCGTCTGAATCCGTACGCGCAGGTGCTCAAGCGCGCCGCCATTTTGACGCAGCACAAGTTGGCCGCCAAGAAGGTAATGTTTCATTGTTTAATAACTTTCAAAATTCAAATTTTATTATGGTTTTTTTGTGAAAAATATCATAGATTAATGGCTTCATGTGATTTGGTGGTGGTGGTTGAAGAATGTCACAGGTCATCTCATCTCCCTCGACTCCTGTTACTCGACGTCCGATATCTTCATCGCCCTCAACATCCGATAGCGCGTTTAATTATATTTGAATTGAAACCCAATGATAGTCAATCACCACCCACCCCAACCCTTTGCAGGCGCACAAGCATCACGCTCACCACCACATTAAGGGCAAACCCTACGTGCAGGCGGCCCCTGCGGCCAAGCCTGTAGAGGCGCCCAAAAAGGTGGCGGCCAAGCCTCTTGAGGTCAAGAAGGAACCCAAACAGTACCCCGTGGCTAAGGCCCCAGAGGCTAAACCTGAAACTTCGGCTCCCGCCGCCGCCAAGGGCAAGGCTGCTCCCGCGGCTAAAGCTGCCGAACCAGCCAAAGCAGCCCCTGCCGCCAAGGGTGGCAAGGCTGACCCCAAGGCTGCCGCTGCTGCTGCCCCTGCTAAGGTAGAGATTGGCATGTCGCTTGCGCTAACTGAACTACCATACTAATGTGTGCAGTGCTTTGTGTTCTAGCTGATGGTCGATCGATAATATTGGAAACTGTCTCCTAATACAGCTGTCTGGCGGAAGAATCAGTTCATCTAAGAGAAACCATTACACCTTACGGTTTCTACCTTTTAGAAAAGCCAAAGAGGGAGGATTTATTGAAGGGGGCCCTCGTCGCCCGTTATTTATAGAACATCAGGCAACAGAACTTCGTTTAATCAACTAACACGCCCGCGTGTGAACCTACATATGATTTTTTTTATCATTTCGCTTATGATTTTTTTAATACTTTCAGCGGTTAACTTGTTTTTGACTGATTTCAGACTCACAATAAACCAAACAGATTCATGGAGACCTAGTGTCTCTAAAACGATCTGAGTCTAACCAACTGATAAGAATGTATAACTGTTGATGTTTTTGATGCACGTCTAATAAACTGTCGACGTTGTTTCCATAATAATTATTTTTAGGTCTAACGTTTCACTATTTTCAGGCCGCTGGCAAGAAGAAGTAAACAGTGATGAAGAGGCTGCGCTCGTCATCGGAAGTGGAAAACTCAATTCTAAAAGGGTGACCCGTTTGGAGTTCCTACTACCAACAACAACAATATATATTATTATAAAACTACTATTTGTGATTATTGTTTATCGGTCGGTTGATTGTACATTTCTCCCGAAACCTCTGGGTCACGGAGATCTGTACTTAGGCTATTCCCATATTGACGGTATTTTTTATGATTGATTGGAATATTATCATCGTTTTGTTTTTGGAAATTCTCCGCCCCCGAGGTTGTCGTTCCGTTCTGTTATTGTTGAATTTCTTCGATTTCTAGATGCTGAAAATATAAATAATAAAATTTTACACTTATAACACGGAAGATGGGTGTTTGCTTGTTTAATATTGTTGCTTGCTTTGGTTTCAACTAAAACTGAACATGTCAGTTGTTTTCGAGACGCTTGTTAAAATTGGTATAAATCTGAATTTATAATCGATCTAGTGCCAAGTTGAACGCGTGCTAATCCTGATTGAGTTGGAATTCAACATTGTAGGAGTGGTTTATTATTAGTAAACTAACTATCGGTATTTTTATCGGTGATATGACGGATATTAAACAGTGATTGTGAACACTAATATTGAGTTACAGCTAAAAAAAGACTAAACGAAGATTGAAATATCGAGATACAAAGACAAACGAAGAGTAAAAGACGAATGTCGTCAGAAGGACACTATCGTGAGGCATGCCGTATCGCTGCCACGGCACTCGTAAAGATCATGCAGGTTAAAAGTCGCGGATGCTTTTTCACTATGTTACTTGGTCAAAGTTTCGTGTTATCCAAAAATTAATATTGTCGGCTGGTAACGCACGTACGCAATGAATCGGGTCCGGGTGCAATTTTCATGTAGACCAAATATGTGAAAAAGATTTATTTCTTGAAATTTTGAAACCGCTCCAAAAACGAGTTTGAATTCAAACTGCGCGCCAAAACGTTTTGACTAGCGAGATACCCTGGATAAGCTATAGCTTACCCAGAAGTTCTAGCTTCTCAGAAGTTTCGTAGTTCGAGTCTAAGTCTGCTTCGGTGAGTGCTGAAATTTTCGGGAAAAAACTTGTGTCATCGGAACAAAATATACGGTAACGGATTTCCAAAAACACTCAACATGATAGGTTTATCGTAGTCGTTTCCATGGGTAGAACTTTTAGCAAAGCGAAAGCGGGTACGCGCAGGCAGCCATGGAGCTGTACAATGTGGAACGTATGGATGACCTGATGATGGCCGTGGATGCACAGCTGCGTGCCAAGGGTGGCAGACAACGACTCATGTATGATCAGGTAACTTTTATGTTTTTTTTTCCAATTTTTATTCAGTTGTTATGCCATAATAGCAAAGTTGGATACTAAGTCACAAATAAAGTGAAATAGCGGTCACCCATATTTACGTATGATGAAAATCACTGATCGTCAACAACGTTCTTGAATTGGCTGTGTCTCAACCCGGGGCTCGAACCAGGACCATCGGCATACGAGGCCGGCGCCTTAACCACTTGGCAAGGGAAGCGACAAAGTATGTCGTCAAGGATACCTTAATATGAATCTCATGGTGCCGTCATAGTCTCCTACGGAAGCCACAAAGAATGCTCCTCATAACAAAATGACCGGACTATAAAAGCACCCTTAGTCTTAGACCATGGAAATGTATGAGGTGGAACGTATGGATGTCGATCACTTGTCAAGTGGTTTTAAGGCGCCGGCCTCGCATGCCGATAGTCCTGGTTCGAGCCCCGGGTTGAGACACAGCGAATTCAAGAACGTTGTTGATGATCAGTGACCGTTATTCCTTTTAATTTGTGACTTGGTATCCAACCTTATTATGGCATAATAAAATAACTGAATAAAATTTAAAAATAAAAATGACCTGGTGTTGGCCGTTGATGGCAGGGTGGCAGACAAAGATTCATGTATGATCAGGTAATTCGTTTCATGCATGTATGTACATAGGACATGGTATGTGTCCCTTACACTGGAGGACGAGCTAATCCTCCGAATGTGGGATTTGGTCAAAGAGGGGAGAATCGGCAGTTTTCAGGCCATTTTATATACACCTTAGGGAAAAAATTCTACTTTTCGAAAATGCCAAAGAGGGGGGAATTCCACTTCTCCGTTTTTCCCTCGTCCGCTGGTGGTCCCTTACATGAGATCGTTCATTTACAGTTTCCTCTAGTGAAGACGGTTGTTTATAATAATAGGTTGTGAATGCGAACACGGTTATAGGCTTCTGTGGTAGTATAAGCAAGTACGCTGATTACTTTATAATAACGATGTTTTGGAAATGAACTATTTATTAAAGATTAAATCTATTCAGCCTCCTCAATCACCGCTGTCGGTCCTGCAGTCGTCGGCGATTGAGGCCGGATCGTTTGCTTCCGGCTCTTCAGGTATATAGTTTGGTGAGGGTATGTTTTTTAAGGATACGTTTATAGTCTTCCCTGGACTTTCCCTGGACCTTCCCTAGACTTTCCCTGGACTTTCCCTGGAAATTCCCTAGACTTTCTAGGGAAAATTTTGTATAGAAAAATTTTCCAGGGAATTTCCAAGGAAAGTCTAGGGAAAGTCCAGGGAAGACTATAAACGTACCCTGATAGGTAAAATTAGTTTCTATTAAAATTAATCCTTAACTGTGATTTGTAACAAGAACTTTTTATGTGCGCTTCAAAAATTTCCCGTGTTCTGTTTGTGATTATCTATGATTATCTTTGCTTAGGTACGCGAAACTAGATGTAAACAGTTTGCTGATAACAGAATCGTCAGATAACTCAGATATAGTCAAAAAAATTTCGCTTGCGCATTATGTCGTTTCAGCGTACCGATTAATTTCTCATGTTCAGCTCCAGTAGTAAACTGTGGTCCGGGCACCGTCATGTCCCAATCTCAGTACGATCGGATGGTGCAGTTCTCCACGGATATGTCAATGAATTCAACAGTGGAACGGGTGAGTGTTTTCAGTAAGATTTTCCCATGCGTTTTGGATTTTAGTAACATTTTCCCATGCGTTTAACTCCAGTAAGATTTTCCCATCCGTTTTGGAACTTCATTAAGATTTGCCTGTGCGTTTTTTGAACTTCATTAAGATTTGCATATGCGTTTTTGAACTTTAGTACGATTTTCGTATGCGTTTTTGTATTAATTAAGTTTTTTTCTATGCGTCATACACTACACATTCATTGGGATTACTTAACCTATTTCAAGGTCTGCAAAAATTTGTCTGTCAGTCTATGCCCGGAAATTAAGTCACCTCGACCTCGATATAGCCGCTGAATTTCTAGATTCTTAGTCTAGCTTTTTATCCTTATTGTTGTTAGCTTGTTTTTTTTCACTATTTCATTTGTTTTTATTTATATACCTTTTTTATATTATTTATCTATAAATAAGTATTTCAGCCGGCACCCACAGACCCACTCAACGTGTTCAACATTCGTGTGGCCGCGCAGGACAAACAGTATCAACAGCATAGGTAAAAAAATCAACATAATAAAAAAACTAAAATTTATAAAAACTTCTTACCGTTATTGTTCAGCTCGTTAAAACAGCGAACGTTGTGAACGTTAATAAAACTAGAGTGCAATTTTTGCAGAGAATCGCAGTCCCAAACGTTGGGCGCGTATCAACAGCTGCGAAGTAACGATGAAAATGGTTGGGTCTTTTCTTTTCATTTGAATCGATGTTGTTTTCTCTCAGTTCATGAACAATGAAGATATTCTATATTCAGTTTTGCTTCGATGAGAACTTGTAATCTAGCTTCGTTTAGAAAGAAAAGAATCGGTTAAGTTTGTTTTACATCGACAACCAATCAACTTTGACCTTGTTTCAGCCGCCCCTGGAACTCCACTGGCTATCGCTCAAAACGGGGAGGGTTTCACACCAGCAGGCAAGCAGTTATTATGATATGAATATAATTTCTTTGCTTATAATAATTAACTAATTGTCTAAAATAATTATATAATAATGAAGATAATTGAATAATATAATTAAGTTTCTAATTATATTTTTATTTTAGGCGTTAATACACCCGCCACTCCACTATTGGCACTGGAATTCACCGCTGACTCCGCCCACTCGCCAGGACCCGCCCACGCACTCAACATATCCGAATTACTCCGATCACCCGTGTTCACGCCGAGTCGACCGTCTAGCCTAGTGGTTAGAAAGCCAGCTTCAGGAACTGGTTGTTCTGAGTTCAATTTTTACACGGAACTCTTTCAAATATTTGGTGGTCCGTTTTCAAATAAAAAGCTGTAACAAGAAATAAAAAACTAAAAATTTCATTCGCGTATGAATATTTTAAATACTTTTGGCAGAATCTCAACAGCAGCACTCCATTCCGCCCGCTCTCACAATCACATGATGCCAGTCTGACTTCAACGGTGGAAATTACCGGTATTGAGCGTTCGGCACTGCCCGAAAAAGATGCCGAATTTGATGGAAATATCCAGCCAATCACCGTTGAGGGTTCTTCAAATGGCCAGCCAATCAGCGTAGAGGACCCTCCAAATGATCAGCCAATCAGCGTGGAGAATAATTCAAATTCAAATCATCAGCCAATCAGCGCAGTCGACCAAGATTACACGCCCGATACTCAACCCATGGATTACGACTCGCAGCCGATGATGAACGATACAGGTTGTTGTTGTTGTGATTTGTACTGTTGTTGTTGTTAACTATGTTTTGTGCTATTGTTTTTTTGTTGTTGTGGCTCTTGTTGTTGCTGGTGTTGTTGTTGTTTTTGTTGTTTGTGGCTCTTGTTGAAATGGTGGTGTTGTTGTTGTTGTTGATAATGAAGATGTTTTTGTGATGGTGTTTTTGTTGTTGTGGCTTTCAATGAGGATGATGATGATGAAGAATTGTATTTATACCTACCTACTCACTGTGGCTTGTATCTTTGTTTAATTGTCTCAGAATGTCATCCGATGTTTCAAATAATGAAAGTCCACTAGAGTTTCCATATAGTCATCCTTTACTTCTTTTCTAGTTCCACTTCAGATCTGCCCGGGCCTTCTTCATACTCACAGCCGCAACAATCGAGTTCGGGTGCGCGCAAAAATCAAAATTTGAATTTGCAGTCGCAGGGTTCGAACTTTGGCGATCTCTTTTCGTCATCCAGTGCGGAAGAGGATGACGATGAGGACTCAGATAAGGAAAACAATGATATGGTTTGTTGTTTTTTGTTGTTGTTGTTATTGGTGTTGTTTGTTGTTGTTATGTTGCGGTCAGGGGTGGGCCGGGTTTTTTGGCACTTTGCAGGGGGTGGGGGGGGTAGCCGACAGAAAATCCCATTTTACCCGACCTGTCCGAAAAGTGGGGGGGGGGGGGTAAGGTCGGGTAGGGGGGGGGTAGAAAAAAAATTTTTTCTCATAAAACGCTTGTTTTTTGCTTGTTTTTGCTAAAAAAAATCTTCTATTATATGGTATAAACATCACATATACCGGTTTTTTCAGGTTTTAACCAAGAAAATTAACCCAGAAAACGTGTTTCTTCGAAAAAAAATTCTTACAGCCAGAAAATTTTGAAAAATGAGCCTCAAAATCGAGGTTTTGAGGCCGATTTTCTCAAAAATTTCGAGTAGGGGGGGGGAGGGGGTAGGCGACCTAAATTTTTGTCTAGGGGGGAGGGGTAGGCTACCCGCCGACCCTGAAAAGTGGGGGGGGGGGGGTAAACCCCCCCTACCCCCCCCTGCGGCCCACCTCTGGTTGCGGTCGTTGTACGCGTTTTTGTGAAATTTTGGTGAGCTGTTCTTCTCATCAAGTGGCAAGTGCTAATGTTAGTTTAGGTAACTCTTACTTTACTGCGCACACATTGTTGTACACCGAAGACATGGGAAAAGTCGGAAATAACGTGCTTTATGATTTTTTCCAGTTGTACTCTTATCACTAGCGGACGAGAATTCCACCTATCTTTAGCGTTTTCAAAAAGTATAATCTGTTCTCTACGGTTTAGCTAAAATGGCTCGAAAGCTGCGGATTGAGTTATCGAAAACTGAGGATTAAAAACACCCTCTTTGATCAAATTCCCCTTCCCTTGAATCTCATTATTGCAGCTAGTGGACCGCGGTAGTTCTGATCAATCTGGTAGCGAAGATTCGTTCAATGAGAGTCAGTTCAACGAAACACTGCAACCGATGGCGTCTGATAATCTTTCAACGACAGCCACCCACCCGCCGAACCACAACCAATCAAATTCGAGTGTAAGTTGGCTTTTTTCATTGTTTGTGTAATTGTGTTGAGAGTTTTTTGTTGTAGACATTTAATCGTCCTTCTAATTATTTCTCTTTTTCTTACAGTTGCGGATACTCATATTCAGTGTGTTTTTGTATTCAGCTTTTTTTCGTATTCCTGCTAATGTTTAAACGATTTTTTCAGGCTTTCGATGACACACTGAATCCAGCTACCTCAGACAATCAAGACCATGGAAACAACTCGGCATCGAGTGTTCAGTCACCGGGCAACGACAACCAATCAAACGTAGATCCGGTTAGAATTTCACCTGTCACCTTTTCGCTGTGTTCAATAAAATATTTCAGCGAAAATGTTGAACATATACCAGTCAGTCGGAGTTATAATTTTGAGGATTGTGTCTGCCGTATCGGAGTTAACCTATTTTCTCTAAAGAATCTGAATTTTCATGTATTCAACGACACACTCGACCCGGCTACCTTGGACCAAATTGACGCTAACTTACGACAACAACCAGCACCATCTGTGGCCGGCAATAAATTGGTAGGTTTGCGTAGATGACTGTTTACTGTCTACTCTTCATTACCTGTCTAGTCTAGTGGTTAGGACGCCAGACTCGCATTGCGACGATCCTAGCCAGGATCGAAACCTGACAGGTGACTTAGACCGTGACGCTTTGTTCTCGGGTTTCTGCCATGCCATTGCATTTCAGTTTATCAACCTTATGTATATGGCCACTACAAAAGCACTTGAGATATGGTACTAATCTTGTTGCCTTGATGGATTCAGTACGGATGAAGTCGTCTTATTCAAAAACTTGATTCGAACGATTCTCAAATTGTAGCTTGTTCTCTCGTAGCTTCCTGTCGATTTCCAGGATTTTCTGACTTGCTTAATTCATTTCAAAAACTGTTTATAGACCACATCAGCCAACCCGGTCAACCACTCCAGCGACAACCAATCACCATCATTGAACTTGACCGGTCCCGACCAATCAGCGACGAGTCTGCCCGCCAGCTGCAACCAATCAGCGTTGATTAACGATCCGTTTGAACTTGATCAGGCAACGATCAATGAGTTTCTGGATTCCACAGATGACGAGAACGACGATGATGATAAAGGAAGTAATGATGATGAAGAAAGTAATAATGATAAAGAAAGTAATGATGATGAGGAAGAAGAACATCGTGAATGGGAGCCGGATGATCCGAATGAAAATGATTATGATGATGAATATGATCACGACAGGATCCCGCGCAATGAGTCGTTGTTTTATGATTCTGATTGATATAGCCCAACCAGAATTAATGTTCAATGTTAATCAATCAAGTTCTTGTTACTCGGAATTATTTTTGGCGCGCAATTTGAATTTTTCACTGATTTTGGCGAGCGTAATATACAGGGTGGTCCAAAAAAAATGACAACACTTTGAAGCTGAATAACTCTCGGCACAGAGATCAGATTTGATTGAAATTTCCAGGTATTATCAACAACATACTAACTTAGCAAAATATATAAAACCAAGCTGATCGGACAATCACAGCGGCCACCACGCATTAATGTTTGCAAAAATGCGTGTGGGCCAAAAACCGAGCGAACAATTAGGACATGGATTACACGTGATTTGTGAAACAATAAACTCAGTTATTTTAGCCTATAATCAATCAAGGGTCTTTTTTACTTATTCTGAAACACTTGTAGTTAACATTTTTCGAATTTTATTTTTCATTCGATAAAATCTTGTTTTCAGAGGTGAAAACTGCGTGTATCTCCATCTGACATTGAAAAAGCGTTTAGTTTGCTAATTTAAAATGAAAAAATAAAAACCAATGGAACAAAATGCTTAAAAACCAACGATAAAATTTTATTGAACGTGAAATTTTCACCATCGACTAGCAAAATCTAATGTTTCATTTATTACGTGCATACCATCCCTTGAATATGCATGCACGATTGTAGGCGGTTTTTGACCCATGCGCATTTTCGCAAACATTAATGCGTGGTGGCCGCTGTGATTGTCCGATCACCTTGGTTTTATACGTTTTTCTAAGTTAGTATGTTGATGATAATACCTGAAAATTTCAATGAAATCAGATGCCTGTGCCGAGAGTTATTCAGCTTCAAAGTGTTGTCATTTTTTTTGGACCACCCTGTAGTTATAGTATAATATAATATATATTATAATGGTATAATATAGCCTCCTTCTCCTAAATACTGTTTTCTGTCTACGTCTTCTAATCAGACTGTATTGCTCATGCATCATCCTTTGCCACTGAATGTACTTTAATCAAAACTAATTTTTCTCATTCGCAAATATATATCGGTGAATAAAATTTCGTCAAAGTTGTGTTTAATTACGTATTTGTGTGATTCGAAAATTCATATCGGTGTCAACAGACCAACGGCAACAGCCTGCCCTACCTACTTCTTATTAACCCATTTGAGCACAGTATTCAACTACAAAAAATATGTTGAAGCCGTAGTCGAATTCATGTTTAGTAGACGATGAGTTTTGCAGAGTGTAATTCTTTTAAACAGTTATCTGAGCATCAATTCATACAAAATTTTACGAATTAAAAACCACTTCGACATCTGCTTTTGTAAAAAATTTAATTCAATTTCATTTGAACCCCATCAAGAACTTTATACTCATGAACGTCGAAAATCGTGGTTCAAAAATTTTGAAACAAAAATTTTACTCTACAGAAGAAACTCATCATTTACTAATTACTATACCAGTAGAGTAGCAACGGTTTTTATCTGTGTTTTTAATAAAATGATCTGTTTTTCCGATGGTCGACTAACTTAACTTTCAACTCTGTACAGTTCCGAGAATATATGATTTTTTTATGTTTCAGAATCGGTCATTGGTTGTCGTTGGAAGTGTTCGTGCTCCGTAGCAGTATCAAGGTAAATTTATATATCTAATTCGGGTGAATAATGGAAAGGTTTGTGGAAGTTAGGCCATCAGGGAGAGGGCATCGAGCCTAACCTGACGAATTTTTTTTTCATTTTTCCAGGGACGGGGGGGGGGGGTTCTTATCGAGCGTAGGCCGCTAGGCCTAACCCTTAATATGGTTTTGGATGAGTGAACGAGTGAATCGTCTGAATGTGGGGGAGTGGGAATCTTCAATCCAAAGTGGGTTTACTTGACATGGAGTAAATTAACCTTTTTTAATGTGCAATGTGCCTGAAAGTGAAATTCAGATTCTCTTCGATTTCGACCCGTTAACGATTCCTTCGTTGGTTAGGTACACAAGCAGACGAGAAGGGGTGGGAAAAGTGGAATTCCCCCTCTTTGGCGTTTTCAAAAAACGCTTATTTAAGGTCTCGGTAAAATGGTCTGAAACTGCCAATTCCCCTCCCCCACTTTGAAGAAATTCCCCTCCCTTTGGATGTTTGGCTCATCCGCCAATGGTTAGGTATGTAGCTGTTATGTCCATACCGTATATGTACATGCTTTGGCGGACAAGAAGGGGGGGGGGAATTCCCCCTCTTTGGAAATTTCAAAAAGTAGAGTTTGTTCTCCAAGTTGTAGGTGAAATGAACTGAAAACTACCCATTCCCCCTCTTTGGCAAAACTCCCTCCCATCCCAGCGGACCCGGACGTGCCAAACCTGCAAAGGTGATGGGGAACTATGCCACGGGAGGGTATTGCCAGTTTTGAGGTAATTTTACCTCAACGTAAAAGAAAAGAACAAACTATACTCTTTGGAACTTGCTAGTAAAGAGGGTGGATTCCACTTACTTGGTAAAAGTGTAAGTGTATGAGAATAAATGTTCCATCCATCCCGCGTGTACTAGTATTGGTGAAACATTTGCTCGTCTGATGTATTCTGCCCCCGCTTTATTCCGTGTTATTATATGTGTGTGACGTGTGATTGTGTTGGATCTCAGTGTGGATTCTCACTAGCTCGAAAGTACGGGAGGGAAAGTGGAATTCCCCCGCTGTGGTTGTTTTAATAAATGGATTTATTCGTTTTCCCTCTTCTCGTTCGCTAGTGGCTCAACGAATGAGTTGGATGGATTAGTCTGGGATTTGCTACCTTACTACGGCTAACCTAACGTCAACGTGTTATGTCATTTTTAGTTACGACAATGACATCATCAGTAATTTTGGCTGGATTGCACTTTTGGGATCCGAACCCCTATTTGACCGACCCCTATTTGACCGACCTCAATTTGACCAGACCCCTATTTGACTAGTCAAATAAGGGTCCAAGAGGACAATAGACCCCTATTTGACCATGGTCAAATAAGGGTCCGGACCCCTATTTGACTGGTCAAATAGGGGTCTGGTCAAATAGGGGTCTGGTCAAATAGGGGTTCGGATCCCAAAAGTGCAATCCAGCCGTAATTTTTCAATCTCATTCATTTTTAGAAATCAAATGATAGGCCAGATCAATTAATTTAGTTAGTTTCAATTCATTGATAAATTAGTATCTGAGTAAGGGTCGAAGTTTCCAATCACCACATCGAGCTTTATGTTCAGGTTCAACATACTTACTGTACTGCACACAGTACATGGTGACAGCAACAACAACAATATTGAAGAAAAAAAATAATACAAAATAAACTAGAAACAGCATGGCGGGCGCTCAATTCGAATACGATGAACAAGGCAGCACCTTTCTCTACGTGATTATCTCCTTCTATCTGTTCATATTGTTCCCGATAACGTATTTTGCGTGGCCGGGCAAGAAGAAAGCAGGTTGGCTTTACCCGGTTTCATAGACTACTGAGATCTGATCATTTATTGCATTTCGAACTTCATGTTAGCTTTCCATCCATCTAAACTTATCCACCAAACCTAATCTTATCGATCCTTTTGAATAGCTGCATCATGTGCTATTTGGAGGAATGAGAACCCAACTTATTCAGAGTTGTGAATAAACCATCAAATAGTAGAGCTTGAAATTGTTTTTTTTTCGTATTTATTATTGTTTTTTTCTGATGTTCTTGTTCTTCAGGTCGTGACATCGATCGGGCGCAGTGTCAGTGCGACGGATGCGTGCATAAAAGGGTGAATAAGAAGTCGCAGGAGCCGTGGGCGGCCACGAAACGATGGTCCAGGTACGGTCGGCCGTCCTTAGTAATTTCACATTTTCATCGCAGATTCATGGTCATACCCCATGTTTACTCAGGCTTTTGTATGTCTTGGGTTGGCTTGGGCCTGGTCTCAATAAAAAACAAAACAAGTGTTTTTGTATATATGTACAATAATAACAGAAAAAGCAATAATATTGATGAAAACGAAAAAGCTGTAGGAACTCGTCAAGGATGTGGAATAGTATTCTACCATTCATTTAATTTTAACAACCTTAAAGTTGTAAGCTGTATGTATTATCCGAATGTGTGACGGGTAGCATTGGTACCAGTTCAGTACCTATATTAGCGAACAGTCATATTTAATGAGGAATGGAATTAAAATAGTTTTTTTATAGGTTAAGTAAAGCAAAAACTAATGTAAAATAAATAAATAAACATAAACTACTATTAAGTAAATTTGTTTTTATTTGTAAAAATAAAAATCTAGTATCTTTTCTGTAAAATTATGTTTGCTAACTTATAAAAGAGAAAAATAAAATCTAAACGTTGTTTCGGCCCTGCCTCCGACAACTTTCCTAATAAAATGCTGTATACACCGTACACACCGAACCATAGTGTAATAAGTACCGCTGTACAAGTATACTATAGTTGAATTGTACGTTACCTATACGTATACAGTATGTGGCATATTATAAGTTGCATAAAACGTACTGTTAACTCCTGACGGGTCCCTGATGTGTAACTTGTCGACTTTTTTTGGGCAGCTAGTCTCCAATATTATAACATATAGGTATTATAACATTAGGACAATAGTTATTTTGTTATCTATATTAATATTTGTTAATTCACATCGTTATAATTTTTTTGTTATTTATTTTTCAGGTACACAATCGTCATCGTCGCGTGGTTGGGCTTCTTTCTGTTGGCCTACCGCATCTCGCATCTCGAGTCCCATCACGTAGAGTACGACCCGTTTGCCATACTCGAACTGGATCCGGTTGGTATAGCCTATTCATGGTGCCTTGTTACTAAAAAGTTTTGGCGCGCAGTTTGAATTCAAATCAGATTTTGTTCTCTGTTCGACTTTACCCATATGGTCTAATATCATCTTCTGTTGTTTCAGGGAGCCACCGTCGCCGAAGTCAAGAAGGCGTATCGTGAGCTGAGTAAGAAATACCATCCCGATCGACCGGATGGCGATGAGAAGAAATTCGTCGCCATCTCCAAAGCCCATGCCGCGTTCGTGATTCTTTTAAATCAATCAGAAGATTATATAAAAACAAACATTAATGCAACATAACAATTGGAAAAACGCATCAGTAAAGCTTTCCGACTTAAGAAAGCTGTTTTTATATAAGATAGGAAAGCTTTTAGAAAAAGGTTTTCGATGCATTTCACGTTTTTTGCTGCAATCAATCGAAATATTGTTTCGTAAGAAGAAATTATTCCAGGCTAACAACAGTATTATTGTAAGTTTTTTTCAATCTTAACCTGTATTTATTTCATTTCAGCCTCACCGACGATGAGTCTAGGGAGAACTGGGAGAAGTACGGCAATCCGGATGGACCGGGAGGTCGGTTACATTTGATTAATGATTTTATAATACTATTTATTGTAAAAAATTTCAATTCAATTTTCGTTCATCTGATCACCACACACAGCGTTTTTAGTTTTCAAGGATCGACTTGGATGGAAAAAAACACGAAATATTGTCAATAATCGGTAAGGTAGTATCTTCATAAATTAGTTCATTTTATCCAACCCTTTTTTCAGCCACAACATTTGGCATTGCCTTGCCCAAATGGATCGTATCCAAGGAGTACGGTATCTGGGTTCTGGCTATTTACGGACTCGTCTTCATGATTGTATTGCCTAGTGCCGTGGTGAGTTTCTTACTTTTTGTTTGCAGGCTGGACAATTTTAATTATTATTAAGTATTTCCCAAAACACAATTTAAAGTTTTGGATTCCGAGGATTTCAGATTGGGATTCAGCTATTGATCCATCATGCTAAGTTATTACATAATATCAACTGAAAGGGGTTTCTGTTGTTTTTCTAGTCACTCACACATTGATAGGAACCTAACTGACTCAGTTTGCACAAACAGTCTTTGTCACTTCGATCTGAAATAGCCTTACAAATAGAGAGTAAATTATTCACAATGGTGTAAAGTCAAACAACGGAAAATTTCTGTGTAATAAGCAATTTTCCGACCTTTATTTATCTTTTCAATCTTCTATTCACTGAATGAACAAACTAAGTCAGCTCCCGTACATCAATTCACTAAGTCAAAGTTCTTCATTCCCTTTTTCGTTCATTCATTCCTTCCTTCATTAACATTATTCGTCAGGGCATCTGGTGGTACAACTCGATCAAGTACAGCGCCGATCAGGTGCTACGCGACACCTCGCAACTCTTCCTCTCGTTGTTCTACAAAACGCAGAACATGATGGTAAAACGTTAGTTTTTTTGGTGTGTTTCTATTTACTGCAAATACAACGTTTCTGTGATTTATCAACATTGGATTATTGTAAACCATATTCGAAATATTGCTTATTCGAATTTTTAGGTGCGATTATACTATACGTCAGTTGTATTCCATTTTTCGGAAAGACTGCTTTTCTGTAATTTTAACAAGAAAAAAACTAAAAATCATATAATTTATCGATGCGAAAATTCAAGTTTGATTAATTTCAAGGTGCGATTACGGTAATGTCGGGTGCATTTGAGTTTTCGCGTATCTACAACAAAGACGTGGTGGAACGACCCTCCGATGATCGTGAAGTACCACAGGTTAAGATTTTTTCATATTCCCACAATCACAATCACATTTAGTAATACACACAACGTAAATATCTACCATAGTATGATGGACTAAAAGTAACAAAAAGTTCGATTATGAAATTTTCGATTATTTCAACTGCAATACACAACAGAGCTTGAAAAATTTGTTGTTAAGTGTTCTCCTTCTCTCTCTCACTTGTCCTATTGCGTTAATACTTGAATATTTTATCTTTATCCTATTTGAAAATTTATACTACTTCTTCAAATTTTCAGCTAATGAAATCGCTGCCAACCAAGTTTGGCGAGAGCAAACAGGAAAAGCCACTTTGCTATCCTTATGCGGTTAAAGCCCGTGCCCTGATGCACGCCCATCTGCATAGGATTCCATTGCCATCTGATACTCTTGATATTGGTTCGTCTTTGGATCAGTGGGTTTCTGTTCAGTATGTCTAACGTTACAAAAATGGAAAAAAAATTTCCATTCAATTAAAAGTACATTTCTAACGACATAAATCCTTTCAGAAAAAAATTTTAAGCCCTTTTTTGGCTTTGTATGGAAGGTTTGAGAAAAAACAAGGTAGAAATTGACCTCATTGTTTTATTTAACATACCCTGAATGTTCCGAACATGTATCTTTAACTCTTACTCACTGTTTACAGATCGTGCGTTCATGCTGCACAAGGTGCCGCTGCTCGTCCAGGAGATGATCCAGGTTTTCGCACAGCTCGTCATGTTCGCGTCCACTGGTCGAAGTTGGTTCACTCACTCAACTCAACTCACTCACTCACTAACGAAAAAAATCAGAAAACTAAAATTCAAATGCGCGCCATTTTTCCTGGTAACTTCTTTCTGAGACGCATTCCTGGGTGATTTTTCGGATACTGGTTGGTATATGTACATATATAACCTATCCAGTCTTTTTTGGTCAATCGGAAACATTTTGGGGGCGCATTCAAGTTCTCGGGAAATTCCAGTTCACATGACTTTTAGACAACATAAGCGCATCGCGCTCAATTCATTACGTATCTTCATGTTCGTAACGGACGGATTCATAATTTTTTTACTGATAACAAGAAATAAATTTTAGATTTAGTTTCCTTATCATTTATAAACACTGTACTTTTATCTCCAGTCAATCGTATGCCGGCGTTGGAGACCTTGGAAAATGTGATGCGTCTAATGCCCATGTTCGTACAGGCCCAGTGGGACAGTCGGTCGCCGTTACTTCAGCTACCTCATTTTACCGAGGAGATGCTCCGTTACTGTATCACCAAAAAGGTGGGGATACGTTGGAAAAGCAGTTTTGAACTTAACAGATGCGAATGTACAATTTATTGCTGGAAATTACTGCTATTTAAATCTATTTTCTAGTCCTTCATAATACTATTTTGATTCGAAATTTGCTCACTCACATGTTAACTCACTCACTCATTCACTCATTCACTTACTCTCACTCGTTTATTCACTCACTCTCTCATTTACTCACTCGTTCACTCACTCTCTCATTTACTCACTCGTTCACTCGTTCACTCACTCACTCACATGTTCACTCACTCATTCATTCACTCACTCGTTCACTCACCCGCTCACTCATTCACTCATTCGTTCACTCACTCACTCATTCACTCACTCACTCACTTACTCGTTCACTCACTCACTCACTCACTCACTCGTTCACTCATTCACTCACTCGTTCACTCACCCGCTCACTCGTTTACTCATTCACTCGTTCACTCGTTCACTCACTCACTAATTCACTCACTCTTTCACTCACTCACTCACTCGTTCACTCATTCACTCACTCACTCACTCGTTCACTCACTCACTCATTCACTCACTCTTTCACTAACTCACTCATTCACCCACTCTTTCACTCACTCATTCACTCATTCACTCACTCACTCATTCACTCACTCGTTCACTCACCCGCTCACTCACTCACTCGTTCACTAACTCATTCACTTCCTCGTTCACTCACTCATTAACTTGTTCGTTCACTCACTCCCTCGTCCACTCACTCACACACTCGGTCACTCACTCACTCACTCATTCCCTCACTCACTCACTCACTCACTCACATCCTTACAGCGTCGCATCCGAACGATCGCGAATCTGGCCGAGATGCCCGATGAGGATCGCCGAATGCTGCTGCGTGCACTCAGTGCCGATCAGTACAGGGACATGATGATTGTGCTGAGGTCGATGCCGAGGGTTGAGGTCACGTGGAAGTTGGAAGGTCAGTTTAGTCGAACTGGTCTCTTGGTCGAAACAAATTTATTTACTTTGTTTCCTGTTCCTGTCACCACCAGTTTTCAGATGTAGAATCGTGAGTTATTGTTAATCGCGATCATCATTTACAGTATAGCTAGTTATGTGTTATGCTATGCCCCTGTCCTGTTAAACGGTAATTTTCGTAAGTACCAGAATCCCAAAATTTAGTTTTCATTGTTGTTTTTGTTAAACGTTGTTGTTGTAAATATTTATGTTGTTGTTAAGATGATGTTGTTGTTGCTAGTCCTAGTCATCTCGTCCTCTTTTTGTTGTTGTTGTTATTGTTGTTATAATATTATTATTGTTGTTGTTGCAGTAACGGGCGAGGACGACAAGGAGCACATTTCGGCCGGCTCACTAGTGACGGTCAAGTGCACGCTGATTCGTCATCCGATGATGGACCACGACATTGACACCATCAAACCGGGTACATCCATGCAGCAGGTCGACGAGATGGATGTTGGTTTCCGTGATATTTTCGGTTTGGTACCAGAACCAGTACCCAGCTATTGTACAGGACAACAGATTTGAAATTTATTCCGTACTAAAATCTCCCATAAGTTTATTGGTTCATATGAAGTGGACAGAAAGTATAACTCTACGAAGCATTCAGTTAATCGGTCTGTTGGTCGTTCATCAACAAGCCAAAGTTATGTTCTGGAACGCACAAAGCCAGAAAGACAAAAAACTAGAGCTGGCTTCGGAGGTTAACCCAGTCGTAAGCCATTGAGCCACACTAATACCATATCAGAATGATGCTTTCGTAAACTGTCGAGTTGAATAAACGGACGGGCAATGGCGGAAACCCCAGAGCAACGCGTCAGGAACTGTGTCTCAAGTCAGGTTTCGAACTCAAGACCGCAGGTTTTCGAGGCTGGTGTCCTACGCACTGGACTAGACAGGCGACAAACTGAGGCGAACTTGCATTCAAATTCAGTCAAGTGATAACTCTTTATTTTAGGACGATGACGACGCCAACTCAGTGGCGGCCAGCACCAACCAGGGCGATGACAACAATGATGATGAGCAGGCGTTATTGGACACTAAACAGAAGGTTGGGGAGAAATTTCTGAAGAAGGTGGTTTTCATTTTTACTGGTACGGTACAATCCAAGTCTAAGCCTGATAAACGCTTAGTGTATGTTGTGTACTTACTAAAAAAACGTCTATAAAACCTACCTGAAATCATTAGAATCATGTCGTTATAACTACCAACTGAGCATTTGGAGAGAATTTTTCCAATAATGGTGTTTATTACATCATTCAACGCTAGATTTTGAATCAGAACTGTTCTAGTTCACCATTCTTGAGTACACGTACACCTATGCACATATCTCACCCACCAGCACCAGTTCGAATGTTACCGAAATACCGAGTAGATGTCGTCTTACATTTTGGCGCCAAATTTGAACTTTCTAAATTCTCCCTTGCAGGCTCGGAAGGCGTGGGCCAAACCGGAGAAGAAGAAGAAAAAGGGCGGCAAGTCCAAGGGTGGTGGCGGTGGGGCGCAGAATAAGAAGAAACAGACGATACCCGTCAAGGTGGAGACTCCGCCGCAGACAGCCACCTCATCTACGCCGGAAACGGTTGGTACACTAGTGGATGAGAAGGAGGGGAAAAGTAGAATTCCCCCCTCTTTGGCGTTTTCAAAAAGTAGATTTTGTCTCTTAATGTGTGGTTAAATTGCCCTAATTTCTGTCAATTCCCGCTTCTTTGATGGATTCCTTTCCCTTCAGAGGTTTCAGAGGCTCGTCAGCCAGTGTTCTATTATTCAGTTCAGTTTTTATGCCATAATAGCAGAGTTGGATACCAAGTCACAAATAGTGAAATAACGGTCATCCGATTTACAAATGACAATCACTGATCATCAACAACGTTCTTGAATGCGCTGTGTCGCAACTCGGGGCTCGAACCTGCACCATCGGCAAGCGAGGCCGGCGTCTTAACCACTTCACAAGGAAAGCGACAAGACGACTTAAAATAGAATGTGATATTCAGGGGTGGGCCGCTGGGCGGAGGGGGATGGGGTGGTTACCCTCCACTTTTCAGGGTCGGCGGATAGCCTACCCTCCCCCCCCCCCCCCCCGAGACACAAATTTAGGTCGCCTACCCCCTCCCCCCGACTCGAAATTTTTGAAAAATTCGGCCTCAAAACCTCGATATACTGACATTTCAGTCTAAGAAAGACGAGCCCTCGCAGCGGTCGGATCGCGAGGACAACGGCTCGGACGATGACCAGATGTCGGCATCAGATTCAGAGATTGACGATTTGAAGGTTGGACTGGGTGCCGCCAGATGGTTTGCTTCATAGTCCGTTGCAACATGTTTTGTTATAAGCAGCATCCATCTACGACTACCGTAATTCAACACGCTGGGTATAGCGGTTGCAGTGGATGCTGCTTATAACAATCTGTGTTGTGACTAAGTTGAAGAAATTTTGTTGCAACGCACTATGATAGTGATGTTTTTTATCTGTTTCACTCGTTAAGATGTTCATTCACTCACTCACATACCGAATACGTACTCATTTGCTATCCTTTCGTTCAAGTATTTATCTACCCACTCATTTATTGAAAGAGAAAAGAAATAAGAAAGACAATGTGAGTGAAGAAGTTAAGAAGAAAGTTAGTTAGCATGAACTAAATTAGCTAAACTGGTTGTACTCATTTTGTTACTCACTGTTCACTCAGTAAATCGACTATTCACACACTCACTGTTCTACTCACTCGTAAACTACCTATATAAGAACTATCTCTTTCACTCACTCACCCACTCACTCATCAATTCACACACTCACTCACCTCCCTCTTTCACCCACTCACTTACTCCCTCACTCACTCACTCATCCACTCACTCACATCCACTCACTCGCTCACTCACTCACCCACTCATCCGCTCACTCACTCCCTCAATCACCCACTCACTCACCCACTAACTCATTCACTCACTCACCCACTCACTCACTTACTCACTCACCCACCCACCCACTCACTCACCCACTCACTCACCCACTCACTAACTCATCCACTCACTCACTCACCCACTCACTCACTCCTTCACCCACCCACTCACTCACCCACTCACTCACTCCCTCACCCACCCACTCACTCACTCACCCACTCACTCACTCCCTCACCCACTCACTAACTCATCCACTCACTCACTCACTAACTCACTCACTGCAGGATGCGGCCGACGAAGTCAACGAGCCCGAATCTGAAGATGAGGAGACGCTGGCCTTTGATGATGAGCTGATGAAGAAGGAACGAATACTCGAGACGAAATCCAAAATCACACATCCCGTGCACTGTCCGTTTTGGCCGGAGGTTGGTGGGCGCAAAATTTGGAAATTTGTATTTTATTTTTTTGGCGCGTAATTTGAAAATAGTCCATTTTGATTTGATTGTATTAGCCATTGAAAGGGTAACTAAAAATCGGGCGGATACTCGAGAGGAAATAAAAAATTACCTATCCCGTCTAGTATTGGCTAGAGGATGGTGGGCGCGAAATTTGAAAATTTGATTTTTTTGCGCGTTATTTGAATATAAATTGTATTATTGTTCCAGGATAAATACGAATGGTGGTGGGTGTACCTGTGTGATCGGAAGCGAAAGCTGCTCGTATCGGCGCCACAGTCCGTCACTTCGCTGGTTGATCAAACCGAGGTTAGTCAAAAAACGTATAACAATATTCAGGAAAAAAATACGGTCCATTTCTTTCATAAGCATTTGAACTGTCATGAAAAACTTTAAAAACAGTAATATATTTTGTCTTATATAAAACTACATTTTATACTATTAGGTGGAGCTGCGCTTCCCGGCACCACAGGTGAAGGGCACCTACACATATCAGATCTGCGTCCGATCCGATTCGTACGTGGATGCGGATGCAAGGATCGATATGACGGTTGGTATAGAAACCATACACAAGCCGATTTATATAGGTGATGAAAGCTGAAACTAAGTTTATTGATGGTATTTGAGAATGATTTTTTTTCGAATTTCGTGCAGGAATTTTCGATAATAACACGTGTTATCCGGCAATTTCACAAGCGAAAAAACTCTCACTAGCTTATCTTAATATCAGGTGAATATTAGCATCACCTATGGCGTTGAAATTCAGAGCAAAGTTTGGAATTCAGTTCAAATGTGAAACTCAGTTCGATTCTGTTCAGTGAAAACAAGTATTCATTTCTGCAGTTCAACGTGCATGAGGCGCGTCAGGTGACGTCGCACCCGCAATGGGACTTCAATACGGACGACGAAATGGACAAAAATCACGATTCGGACGAGCACTCTGACGTGGACGTGGACTATACGGAAGGCGAAGAGGAAGATGATGAATAGTGGATGCGCGCGCGCGCGAAAATTTGAATTTGAATTTTGAAGTTATTTTTTTTATAGAAGACTATATTCTCATCAAAGGCAGCCAACTAAAACTTATGAGTTATAAGAACTATTGATGTTTTTATGGCTGGGCAGAGAATGTGGATAGAAAATTATTTATTTATTCGAAAATTATTATTCCATTTATTTGTTTTTTTTTTTTAAATGGGGAGTTCAATTTATTGTGATTCCCAGCACAGTAAAATAGCCCAATTTAAATAAAGGTGTTGATCTTTTTTGTTGCCCGCTGATTAAAATGATGATATGAAATCTACAATATGTGAACAACTGTTTATTTGAGTTTTTATTTTGTCGGGCGCATTTTCATTTGGTTGTCTCCCCTACTTTGATTGGTCCCACTTGAGGGGAATTTTCCCAAAGAGGGGAATCAGCAAAAATTTGGCCATTTTACCTACACCTGAAGGAACAAATTTCACTTTTTGAAACTGTCAAAGAGGGGGGAATTTTCCTTTTCCCTCCCCTTCTCGTCCGCTAGTGATTGGTCCTAAATATTTATGATACTGGCAGATTTGCATATCTGTTCTGCTCACTAGCGGACGAAAAGGGGAGGGAAAAGCGGAATTCCCCCCTCTTTGGCGTTTTCGAAACGTATAATTCTTTCACTAAGGAGTAGCTAAATTACCTGAAAACTGTCAATTCCCCCTCTTTGACGAAGTTCCCCTCCGTTTGGAGGATTAGCTCGTCCACCAGTTGTTCCGCTGATATACTCCGAAAAAAAACAACACCCACACGTGTGATAATACTATAATGATGAAAATTAATGACTTGTGTAGAGTTGGATGCTTTCCAAAGAAAAAACAATAGTAATGAAAAAAACGGGAAATCTGTAAAGTGCAGGTGTCCACAGCTAGATAATAATTAAAAACTTGATTTCAAATGTTAACTGGTCAGTCAGCTCTTATGTTTTGTTTTACTTGCCCTCGTACAATGAAAGCATCCACCCCTGAGTATTGTAAAAATGGCTTTTGTAAGATTTCGCATGCACATTTGGTGAATTGTACTCCCCAAAGTTAATGTAGGCGAAACATGTATGACAAACGAAACACTCTTTAGCTACATCAACTGACTTAATTTTATTAATTATAAAGTTTTATTTATTATCTTTTTGTATACACGTCTCATTATTGTTTTTATTGCAGTCGAAAATTATGAACCTGTTGTGATATGAGAAAATCTTATTTTGGTGAAATATGCTAAAACTAACGTAATCAAACTGAATGATTTCGTTTTTAGTTAATCGAATTCGACTGTAGTTACATTCGGATCCCCATGTTGTGTTTTACCATTGGAATTGTTTTTGTTTCATTTTGAATTTATTTATTTTCTTATCTTATCTGTGTTAAATGCAGCACTAATTTTCTCAGTAATACACACTGTAATACTTTGATAAAAAAATAAATACAGTACGTAAAGAACAAACAATCTACTATATACATACTTTGGCTGCTGTGTTTGCGGTTCACACTTTGCTCCTTCTTCCTGACTTGGCTCTGACCAATCAGCGCCTAGCATTTCTGGCTCAATGCTCTCTGATTGGTGGAATTTTTTGTGGTGAAATATTTTTTTTACTTTAGTTTAATAGTTTGGTCAGAGTTTCTTGTTACTCAAAAAAATTCGCGCGCAATTTTCGGATTCAAATCTGTTTTTGGCGCGCATTCAGGTTTTCAAAAAAAGTCTGTTCATACTTTAACAACATACTAGTTTATGTGTTAACGAGTCCATTAAAATAAATTTTTATTACAATAAATCCTGACCAAGCTACATGGAAAATGTTTCCTCCCAGAATGCCACTCCGCACCTGAATTAACATTCTAATGGGTAATAATTCATGCTGATTCCGTCTAATTTGTCAACTCATTGCTTCATTACCCACCACAAGTTATTGGAGTCTGGATATTTGTGATTTTTTCTCATTCTTTTCGTTGTTTTTGTTTACAGTGAAGAAATTCGAATTCAGAAAATGAAATCAGCATTCAGATGAGAGTTTTGCAGTAATATTAAATTTTATTTAATTGATAAAAATCTCTTCCGTTCTAGTTCGACATTCATTCATTTCAAACAAATAATAAAAATATCCTGTATTATAGGGTTTAATAGCAACTCTTATAAATATGTATATATACTGTAGGAAAAAAATGATTATCTGTACAAAAAGTAACAACTATATTCATCAAAACAGCGATTTCATATCACAATCAACGCATGCATTGTCACGTATCTGAGAAATCTGAATATAGAGGATTGTTTCCAACACGCTTTTCCAGGTCCTTTAGGTGCTGTTCATAGTCGACGTGTGATTTCGTGCGATTCTCACGCGACATGTGATTTCGTGCGATTCTCGCGCGACATGTGATTCCGTGCGATTCTCGCGCGACATGTGATTTCGTGCGATTCTCGCGCGACATGTGATTTCGTGCGATTCTCGCGCACTATATTCTTACCGATTCAACGCTTAACTAAAGGACAGCGTTAATTACCGGCGAATCAAGCACTCAAAGGCTTCCTTAATCTGTCTAAAATACTGATATTTGTAATAAAAAAATAACAATAAATAACGCGTAACAAAATCTTATGTTCTCGGAATATCCATTCACATACATTCTGAGTTCTGACGGAAATCATGTTTATCGTTGAGGTACTGTACACAAAACCCAGCAAAATATCGATGACAAGTCAGATAACTGTAAAAAAACATGTAATCGAATATTCAAACCAACTTTTGTACATACATGTAGCGCAAATGGGGAGGAAATAAGTGCATACAATAGAACTCGTATAATAACAATGGAATGGATTCAACTCAATATCGATAATATTTGAGTAGATAGCTTTTTGGTGTTCTAGTGAAGGTTGGACATGGTCAACTTTCACAACATGTGTAAGATTAGCTAAACATGATGATTGGATGTTACAGAATAGAGCTGTTCGGTTGAGTTGAGTCAGCGTGCGTCCTCTCATGTAATGTTTCAAAGTTGGAATATTTAACATTCCAACTTCTTACTTGAACCCCAGGGAGCCCTTCATAACCATTCTCAAGTGATTAGGGCACCACACTTCAATACAGAATAAACTAAATAAAATCTAGTTTCCCAATCACTCAACAATGTGACATCAATAAAAACTTTTCGCGTTCAAATCATCCGATTCGGACTGCTATTATGCTGAGTGAGTACATTATGATGACTATGACTGCCATGCAGTACCTCAAACTCATAGCCCTCGCCGAACTTCCGACTGACGAAGCGCAGTATCGAAGACCACGCCTGCATCGTGAGTTCCAGGTCTTCATCATAAACCGATTGTGACTGTTGTTCATCACAATCCGATTGTGGTTGTAAGGAATCGGCAATTAATTGCAAAATGGCGTTGGTGAGAATGTTTAGGTGTTCGGGCGCGTAGCCGGAAGCACGATGATGACAGTGCTTTCGGCCGTACATGACCAGGGCCGGACCGACCTGCGCTTCCAACTCGTCGAGGTTGCGTAGCTGCAGATGAGTGCGGTGAGGGAGTGGGTGAGTGAGTGAGAGGGTGAGTGAGTGTGATGAGTGAGTCAGTGAGTCAGTGAGTCAGTGAGTGAGTGAATGATTGAGTGAGTGAGCGAAAGAGTTCACCAACCATAAGTTCGAGAAAGCTATTGATAATCCGGACGTGTTGAACGAAAATGTGATCATCGGGCAACATGTCCAAATGGAGTCCACCGCCGGGGCTAGCCGTCGGAATCTGAAGCACAAAACATTAACTCACTTACTCGCTTACTCACTCACTCACTCATTCACTCACTCATTTACTTACTCATTCACTCACTCACTTACTCACCGCACTCACCTGTAAAACTTTGCCCAGTTTCGGTTCCAATTCGATGAGTCGTTTCATAACGGACAGACCGACGATCATCGTTCGACCGATTGACTGGTTGTTGCATTCGGATTGAGCCTGTAAGTGAGTGAGTCAGTGAGTGAGAGAGTGAGTGACTGAGTGAGTGACTGTCCAACCTTCTTCACGACTGTGGGCCAGCATCGTTTTACCCTTTCCCTTTCATCTTCTCTTAACATCGTTGATCTCGTATCTCTCGTGTGTCGCGAGCGTTTGCCAGAAGCTCGAAATGAACCAGCTCGATTCGCTACACTGCAAGTGAGTGAGTGAGTGAGTGAGTGAGTGAGTGAGTGAGTGAGTCAGTCAGTGGTTGAGTGAGTGGGTGAGTGAGCGAGTAAGTTGACAAACCCGCTAGAAAAGAGAAGTTGTGCGGCGTTCGGTGAGCTGCTGCTGTTTGAGGATCTGGAAATAAATTAATTTACACTGACTCACTCTCTGCACTCACTCACTCTTTCACTCAACCACTCATTTCACTCACTCGTGCACTCACTCACTCACTCACTCACTGACCGTTTCTGCACGCACGGATGCTCGCCATGGGAGTTGACCTCCAACGTGGTGGTGGTTAATACACTGGATTGTTTCGAGGCCATGGAATGGGATCGTGTAGATGTGGCCGGCAGGTGTAGCATTTTCGCCTTGAACGATTCCTCGATGGCATTTTCATTGGTTTCAGTTGTATTGTTCTCGGATGACAAGGCATAGACGTCGTCCTTGCAAAAGATGAGCGTCTTCGACATGCACGCGCCCATCGTGGTTGTGATTAATTTTTTCAAATTTTTTAAAATTGTGGAATATTTGGCGTTTTTCTGAATTTTTGAATAACGTTAACCTTTTAAGTTGGGGTAAATTCAAAGAAAATGGAAAAAGGAATACAAATTATGCAATAGGCGAGATCAAGGATGACAAGGCATAGACGCCGTCCTTACATGCACGCGCCCATCGTGGTTGCGATGATTTTTTTTAATATCCAAAAATGTGGATTACTCGGCGATTTTCTGGAATTTGGGATAAAGATATGTTTTTTGGAAACTTCTGGAAATTTTAGTTTTAATTGTTTATTATATTAATCAAGTGTGATAAGGACAATGAATCATAAACGTCGTCGTTGCAAAAGATGAGCATCGTGATTGCGATGAATTTTTCAAAATTTTCAAATTTTTGGAATATTTGGCAGTTTTTTGGAATTATGGATATAGTTGAGTTTGCGGATAAGGGATAGTTCGAGGAAAATACGTTATGTAGTAAAAAAAGCGTCGAAATTTAGGTGCTTTAAAAAAATATGGAAAAAATTGAGCTCTGGACGACGTCAAGAAAAATTGAATTTAATATGTTTATTCTGTAATAAAATGGAACCAATAGATAAGTCATGCTGTGATATAAGCATGATACACATGATATGAACATTTCTGATGTGAAAAGTTATGAGTCATTCTTGGATCAGTCAGAAGAAGTACAATAGAATGTAGGTTGCGATAATTAAGATATTAATACAAGTTCCGCCATTGATTTAACGACTAATTACTGAATACTAATTATAGATAAAACGTGCGACCTGCTATTCTTATGTCAAAGGGTGTTGCAAAAGCTCAAATTCATTTTAACTAATCCATGTATCTTAGCACACAGAAGTTAAATCCTTTTATACAAACTAATCACGCAGTAACGAATCATTGTTTTTCCTGTTTTTGATTTCGCCCCCGTTCAATTGACCACCTACTTAATTAAAGCTAAGTATAAATGTATACATACATACATACATACATTAATTGTTAATAGAACATGTACATATTAGTCTTAATTTATATTATGCATACATACAGTTAGCTCTGTGCAACATTGATCTATTATTTATAGAAACCCAGAAATAAGACCTTTGAGATATAGGCATAAATAAATCACATATTTACGCATGAATATAAAAATAAATAACTTTAGAATTTTACTATGTAGGCTATGTATGAAGACTGTCAGGCCTAATGTGAAAACAGTTTTATTCACATTTCAACATTGATTGAAAATAGTCAAAGAACAGGATTCGAACAGTTATATTTTGGATGATGAACAGATCTACTAGTAACTATGTGTAAGTGGCTTTTATTGCTTAATTGTATAAGTGGGATTTGGGAGTAGAAAAAACTTCGGGTACTCTGAAACGCTAAAGCTGTTATGTTCTGATTGGAAAAACAGATGCTCTAATAATGGTCTCATTTCTAAAGACTCATTCAAAAGTACAGTTCTCGAACCCTTATTATTAATCAGATTAACAATAATAACTATGTTCAATAATAGCTAAGGTGTAGGTGGCTTTTATTGCTACACTATGTACAAAGTTTACCGTAGCACTAATTGTAGTAGTGGGTAGACGTAAGAGATAGATTCTGTTCGGATCAGAAAATAAGATTAACATTGGTCTCGGTGCTATAGACCAATTAGTTATGGGGTCAGATGACTAACCAGATCTTATTTTACTTCTAATCATTATTTTAAACATCAGTACAGTACTTCTAGACTGTCTGAGCGGTAAACAACAGAAGGACAAGTTGACTTTGATACAGGGCTGCTGGAAAAGCAGCAGATTCAGAAGTTATTTACAAAATATAGTTTCGGGTAGCGTTTGGCTATTGAAAGGTTTTGGGAAATGAAAATTTTCATAGAAACAGACCTCATGACTGACTTTTGATGAATACAAAAACATGTGATTCAAAGACAAAAAGGGGGATTGAAAAAATAATAAAGTGTTCATTGATTATAAAATAGGTTGTGTTCCTTTGACACCTTTATGATACTCGGACAACAGGAGACTGGAACCGATGCGCCTAATCAATTGTAAATGTGCGTTCGGATCCATAAATAGTTTTTTATAACAAGATACCCTAACCAAGCTATACAGTAGTTCTTAAATTTTTGAAAAAATGGCGTGCATTCAAAATCAGTTTTGTAATCAAAATAGTATGCTATATGCCCGTTATTGCGGACCTATTAACCAAACAGTCACGGGGTCTCACTTTCACAGATGCAATTGACCAATCATAATACACCAACCACCACCTACACAAACAACATTTTCACCCCGGCTCATTAGTAGGACGAGTTACGAGTTTCAACCTGAAAAACTCCCGTTTTACGATATATACTCAGACTTTTTCATTAACTGAAGCCACCAAGGCGCACTGATACCATTCAGAATGGTGTTTTCGAATTGGCCAGAGAGTTGAATTAACTGACGGGCAATGGCAGAAATCCTAGAGCAACGCGTCAGGATCTGTGTCTCAAGGCAGGTTTCGAACTTATGTAGGACTGTCAGTTTCCTAGGCTGGGGCCCTGCGCAGTAGTCTAGACAGGCGACAAAATGTACTTACAGTACATACATAAGTAAATATAAAAGATTATTACATGTTTTATATTCAAAACTCCCTCTCTACGATATAAACCTACTGTATGTATACATTAAAAAGGTTACACACGCATACATACAATACATTTAATATCCTAAAAGTTGAACAAGTCATTTATCTCCTTACTATATTTACCTGTACTTGCATGAGATTACAGATCCATAAATTTAATACAGGTTAAAATACTGTATGTATCACTTTATGCTCGAAAGGTTACACACCCATACTTTCAGGTACTTTGATGTTATGGCTTGGAAGTAATATGTAGTTATTTGTGAGCAGAAATTTCTTCTTTAGTATATGTATATATTTATCTTAGCTCGTAAACGTACTTTGTGCATTTTTTACTGTAACACTTCTAAAACAGACGAAAATCATGGAAACTCAACATATAATTGGATTATACGGTCTAATTATTTAACACAATTATAAGCCGTGCCCCTTTGGAAACCATGATCTCTTTTGCAGTCATTAAACATGGTGGTGTTTTTCTAAATTTAGGTTGGAAAAGTTTCCAAAACGAAGAAGCATGCCAGTTACTACAAATATTCATACAAAGATGTTATTTAAAATGCGCGCCAAAATCTGAAGCATAGCCCGTATGTTGTTTCTAAAAGCAAAAGTATTGCCCAAAAGGTCTGATAATGAAACATCAGTAGTAGCCTCAACTGAACTCGGTTGACACCCTAGTTTGAAACAGTATAACATGAAGGTGATGATGATTGATGCACGGGTTGTCTGATGTTTCATTATCAGACGTTTTGGGCAATACTTTTGATGGAAGAAACATCATACGGGCTTTACCCAGAAATCATAGATAGGCTATATCACAAAGCCGATCGGATGGGGAATCTCCTATTTATAACAACCAATTTGACCCGATTCCGCTAGAAGATCTGAGCGAATACCGTATCTCGGGATCGGGACACTAGCGGACAAGAAGGGGTGGGAGAAGTGGAATTCCCCCCTCTTTGGCTTTTTTTTTTAAGTAAAGTTTTTTCCTTAAGGTGTGGGTAAAACGACATGAAGACTGCCAATTCCCCCCTCTTTGGAAAAATTCCCCTCCCTTTGGATTATTAGCTCGTCCGCCAGTGTCTCGGGACACTCGCCAGCCACTTATCATCTAAAGATAGCCAGTTATTAATCATAGAATAGTTGTGGTTATTATCTTCATAGTGCATTGTCCTTTAATTAGGACTTTGCGGCTGTAGAATTATTTCCGTTGTACTTATTCAAGTTATTCGTCAAGACCAAAGCCTGCTGGGTGACAGATGTTTTCAAACGGTCCCTATGCTGACTTATAAAACTGATTCAACATGTCAGTTTGACAAAAAAATTCACTCATGGAAGCTTTTCAGAAAAAAATTCACAGAAAAGCATGTCAGACACAATTCTACAAACTCTGAAGCTCAAGACAAGAATGCTATATTCTGGAAAATGATTGTTAGAACGGTCCACCTGATAGAATGAACCGCAATTTACTGGTTCATGAGAGAAAGAATGGTCCAATTAATTGGCCATGCTCTTCTAGTAGTTGATTGGCGTGGAAGTACACTAGATAATTACTCTGTAAACATATTGACCGACTGACCGACTGACCGACTGACTGACTAACAAAGAAAATAGTTTACATTCATACATGACAGAATACGGGAACTGACTGACGACAGACAAAGATAATCGTTTTCTCGGGTGTCAATTCATACATGTCTGACAGACAATGGGAACAACAATGTTTGACTGACTGACTTGCTGACTGGCTGACTGACTGGACTGACTGACTGACTGACTGACTAACTGACTGACTGACTGACTGACTGACTGACTGTCACACTGATTGACTGACTGAATGACTGACTGACTGACAGACAAAAAAAATCGTCTCTTCAGGTGTCAATTCATACATGCCTGTCAGACATTGGGGAACAATACTGTTTGACTAATAGACTGACTGGCTGACTGACTGACTGGATTGACTGACTGACTGGATTGACTGACTGAGTGACTGACTGAAAGACTGACTGACTGGATTGACTGACTAACTGACTGACTGACCGGATTGACTGACTGAGTGACTGACTGGACTGACTGACTGACTGACTGATCGACTGACTGACGTACTGTTTGTTGAACTCATTGACGTTATACGTCATGACGTAAATGACGTCATGTAAATGAAAACAATTACATAAAATCATGGCATCAGTTGTGTAGTTTGCTTACTTAGAGCCAAGGAAGTTATATCTGAAGCTATTACATGTTTTCTCAATACATACTACAATAAAAAATACAGACTACAGTAAAAATGTTGAATGACTGACTGATCGACGGACTGACTTACTGTTTTTGTTGAACTTGTTGCTGTTATACGTCATGAAGTAAATGACGTCTTGTAAATGAAAACAATTACATAAAACAATTATTGCTAACATGGCGTCATTTGTGTAATTTGCTTGCTTGTAGCCAAGGAAGTTAAGTCTGACGCTATAACATGTTAATCACAATATTACAATAGAAAACTACTGGTAAGAATGTTGAATGACTGACGGAATGAATGACTGAATAATTGTCTGACGTGCTGTTTGTTTAACAAGATGACGTTGTATTGAGGTTCATGTGAATGGGAACAATTACAAAGAACCATCATTCTCAACCCTAGCGTCATCCGTCAATTGTGTATTCTTGCACAGGTAGAGCCAAGGAAGTTACATACATGTGCTCCCAATACTACAATATTATAACTCAACCTAATGGTGAAAAAAATCAGACTAGCAGAGTGACTGACTGACTGACTGACCGAATCCCTGCGCGCATGTGAAACATTATCCCCAGTTTATAGTTTATTTACTCATCAATTTCTAAAACTTAACCCATCCAGAAATGCGAAAGAGGGGGGGGGCAATTCTACTTTTCCCACCCTTTCTCGTCCATCAGGAATACAACCCGCTTTGCGTGCATAGAAGTTTGATTATACTGTAATTAGCCGCAGTCACATGGCGGACGAGCGAATCCTCCAAAGGGAGGGGAATTTTTCCAAAGAGGGGGGAATTATATAGCAGTTTTAAGGTTACTTAATCTAGACCTTTAGGAACAAATCCTACTTCTTGAAATCACCAAAGTCCACTTTTCCCTAACTTCACAATAATTATTCTTTCGGACACGGGGGGCAATCTGGTCAGTGTTTCTCATCCCAAATCCGATTACTGTAGTTTACTTACGTAAGAGAAAAAGATTATCCCAATGCCACAATGATTTACGCCGGTAAGATAATCTCTAAGGTGAGATTTTTTAATTTAGAAAGAAAAAAACATTCTCGAACAATATAACCAATTTAACCTGATTATTTGACTTGATCAAGTCGCCCCGTTTCAACATATAATCAAGTTTGATTTGAGGGATAACTAAATGTAGTAACATACAAAATACTCATCGATTTGGAATACATTAGAGAAAGAGATAAATGTAAAAACATAAAAATATTAAACGGAGGTATTATTACTGTAAGTGTATACTAGTGGACGAGAAGGGGAAAAGGGAAATTCCCCCCTCTATGGCGGTTTCAAAAAAGAGAGTTTGCTCCTCAATGTGTACAGGGTGGGCCAAAAAAACGTGTCGCGTTTGAGCGGTCATTGTGAAAGTTATACAAACGCTGTGAGGTTCCGGTAAAACCATTCGATTAGACACATTTTGGCCTACAAAATGATGTGCTACTCAAGTTGAATCTCTCATTTCTTAATTGCTACACGCGATTATTGAAAAAAAACATCGAATTTCACCTCGCAAAGTTCATATTTTGTGGTAAAACTATGTAAATATTCAAAACTATTGCACGACGTTTGTATCACATAACCATCACATACAAGCGAATAAGAGCTAAATGTTTTTTTTAAATGAATAATTAATCACGCAAAAAAGTATGTTCGGTTTGGCCTTCTTCATAAGCATTGACAGCATGCACGCGTGTAACTGCTTAATGGCTGACTATAAACAACAATGTTTTTTCCAAAACAAACAGAAATATTCAAGATTTAAGAACTAAAATACTTTATTCGAACTTGAAGAACTAATAAAGCTTAGAAACCGAGGACCAAGCAATGGTTTTGCATAATTATTCAGGTTTACCACAAAATATGAACTTCGCGAGGTGAAATTCGATGTTTTTTCAATAATCGCGTGTAACAATTACGAAATAAGAGATTCAACTTTAGTAGCACATCATTTTGTAGGCCAAAATGTGTCTAATCGAATGCTTTTTACCGCAATCTCACAGCGTTTGTATAACTTTCACAATAACTGCTCAAACGCGACACGTTTTTTTTTGGCCCACCCTGTAGGTAAATGGCCTAATTTCTGTCAATTTCCCCTCTTTGAAAAGATTCCCCTGCCTTTGGAGGTTAGGCTCGTCCACCAGTGCTGTCTTATTAAGACCGAGTAAAAAATAGAAAACATAAAGCCCGTATGTTGTTTCTTCAAACAAAAATATTGCCCAAAACGTCTGATAATGAAACATCCCTAGTCTCAACTCAATTCGGTTGACACCATAGTTTAACACATTATAGCATGGGGTGATGATGATTAAACTGCGTGTTAACACTGATAGTCTGATGTTTCATTATCAGACGTTTTGGGCATATGTTTTTGCTTGCGCAAACAACATACGGGCTTTATCGATGATTCTGCCCTATCGTGCAACATCGAAAACCTATGGATGTTCATGACACCTGTAATACGATAAAATTATGACATGATCAAATGTGAAAAGACTCATTATAACGTCGAGAAATGAGAGACTATAAAGAATGTAATCTGAAATATGAAGCCTGGTTATAACTGGACTATTGAGCAGGATCTAAGATGAAGATTAACATACAGAATATGTAGTTATAATATTTAATAGTTGCATTATTACATTATTTAATTTTCACCCTCGGATTAGCGTGAAATATAGGAACAATTTGAAAATAACTATTAGAAATACAGAAGATTTTCAAATAACTATGAGAATGAACCTGCAAGAAAGTCACGGTCATACCTTCGATCTACGTTCTTGTCATCAAAATGTTTTGATGGCCTTTGAAAGCATTTAACCGAAAACTTAATCTAAGAAAAAAATCATGTGTTTTGAGAAATGAAGCGATTACTACGCAATTCCAACGTCATTCATGAAGGAATATGTAGGAAATTTTTCGTCATAAATGATTCATCTAGAACACTCAAGAACATTTTCCTGACGTAATTAGTGATTATGTATTTCTATTCAGTCATGAAAAATCGGGGTTATTCAACCTGATTTCTGGTAACTATGGATGGTTTGATCTGAGATTTTCGTTCATGAAACTGCTTTTGGCGCGCATTTAAATTTTTGATTTTTCTCACATACATATGGACGAATCAAAAGCGCGCCCAGTTGATTGTTTTTTTTGATTACATGTCTCATAGAAATACAATTTTTTATAAAGCCCGTATGTTGCTTCTGCAAGAAAAAGTATTTCTCAAAATATGATAATGAAACATCACTGTTCTCAACTCAACTCGGTTGTCACCATAGTTTAACGCAGTATAGCATGGGGTGATGATGATTGATGTGCGTGTTAACACTGACTGTCTGATGTTTCATCATGATCAGATGTTTTGGACAATACTTTTGCTTGCAGAAACAACATACGGGCTTTAGTAACAAGATACCCTGACCAAGCTGTACGAACACACCCTTCGGTCCGAATATTCTAGAATCAACGCACCTGGTTGACCTACGTAATGAGTTGTTTTTGAGTTAGTCAACCATTATGAAAAGCTGATCAAAGCAAGTTCAAATGAAGTTATCACTAGGATGATCAGTGAAAAAGTGTTTACGTTTACGGTTAATCGATCAATTAACATCATCAAATGAATAATCTTGCAAATCCACAAATAGTGTTCTCAATGGATAAGAAGTATGAATCATGTACACTTATTATCAGATCATTGCCTTTGAATGATGAGACATAAATGCATGATATGAATAAAAATGGGCGCCTGGAACCCAACTGGGCAACAGGCTGAAGTTTCAGAGAGGTTTCATCCGAAAATGCTATTTGAAAAAATCTGAACAAGCGTCAGAAAAATTTCTACAGATTCAGAGAGTCTTAAATTAGAGAAAAAGCGATTACCGTATTACTATTTTTGTTTGTCATTCCCGTTTACGGTATATCAGGTTATTACCGATTACTGATCAACCACTAGCGGACGAGAAGGGGAAGGAAAAGTGGAATTCGCCCCTCTTTGACGATTTCAAAACAGTAGATTTTATTCCCTAAAGTTTAGGTAAAATGGTTGCAGTTCTGCGAATTCACCCTCTATGGAGAAATTCATATCCCTTTGGAGGTTCGTTCGCCACCGTGATTAACAATCATAACCTCAAGCCATGCGCAACTACTTTCTATATACATATATCTCTTATGTAAGTAGGTCTTCGGGGCACTAGCGAACGGGAAGGGGTGGGAAAGTGGAATTCCCCCCTTCGGAGTTTTCCAAAAATATAATTTGTTCCATAAAGTGTAGGTAAAACAGCCGATTAGCTGGGGATTCCCCCTTTTTTGAAGATTTTCTCCTCCCTTTGTAGGATGCCCCGTGCTTCGGAGGGTAGTGCTACCGTCCATAAGTTATTTATAATAAGCAGCTGTTTGTTGACGGAAGCATTAGCGAACGGGAAGGGGTGAGAAAGTGAAATTCCCCCACCCTTTCGGCGTTTTCAAAAAAATCATTTGTTCCCTAACGTGTAGGTAAAACAGCCGATTAACTGCGGATTCCCCCCTTTTTTGAAGATTTTCCCCTCCCTTTGTAGGATGCCCCGTGCTTCGGAGGGTAGTGCTACCGTCCATAAGTTATTTATAATAAGCAGCTGTTTGTTGACGGAAGCACTAGCGAACGAGAAGGATTGGGAAAAGTGGAATTCCCCCTTTCGACGTTTTCAAAAATGATAATTTAATCCGTGAAGTGTACGTAAAATGGCCTGAAAACTGCCGATTTACCCTCTTTGACTAAATTCCCCTCGCTTCGGAAGATTATCTCGTCCGCCGGTGGACGGAAGCAGCTTTGCCGATGCGAACAACAGGATTAGCCTTTTATTTATAGAGATTCCTAAGATTCTAGTGCATAGTTGTCACGTTCCCTTTTCCGACCCGATTAATTACTGTGGAGTTACGGTAGCCACTAGCACACGAGAGAAGAACGAAAAAGCGGAATGCCCCCTCTATGGCAGTTTCAAGAAGTGGGATTTAGTCCTAAAGGTCTAGATAAAGTAAATCCAAATTGCGAGTCAAAATCTTTTTTGAGTAACACGAAATGCTAGATTGTCGACATAAAACTCGACAAAATACCGCAAGACCAGGATCATTATAATTAGCAATATAGCTTAGTCATCGTATTTTGTTATTGAAAATTATTTCTATGAACCCGTTAAGAAATGAACCTAAACGCAATGTACTTATGCTGTCCAAATATCATGTGAAAATTCGATTTTATTACCGAAAACTTGAACGCGCGCCAAAATCTGATTTAAGTTCAAATAACGCGCCAAAATAATTTTTGATTATCACGAAATCCTGGTTTTTTCGAGAAAAAAAAATTACCGCAAACCAGTGTTGTTCAGTGAGTTGGCATCGTTTCAGAGCGTTCAGGTCTCTTTTCAGTGTTCCTTGGCGAGCATGTTTTTCTGACAGATCTGAGTCGAACATGTACAACGTCATTGTGCTAATAATGAGTTGATAGAAGAAAATACAGCTGTTGATGACTCAGATGTTTGGCAAAACATCAATTTATAACGCAATGACGAATTAAAAACCATTTCTAGATTCCTAGGGAATGTCTGTGCACGACTAAAATCCCGAAATATTGTTCACAGCACTAAACAAGGTACATATCATACATACTGTAGGAGTAACTAACATGAACGAATTTGTCTAAGTTTGAGATTGAGTCGTTTTTAGTTCAGATTGAATCAAAGAAAAAAATTTATTACCACTTTGAAACCTCGCATTGAATCTGTTGAAAACAATTGGAAAAAAATTATGGAAAGATAAATTCAGTTTCTACTCTGAGTGATAGCAGTAAGTAAAGTTTTTAAGATAATATAACCTTTTTCTTGTGAACAGGTCAGATTGGATATTTTTTTTAATCATGAAGTTCGTGAAAACCCGTTCACAAGCAAAAAATCCCCCGTTTTGATATTAGCTGTCATCTCATATAACTTTCTTCAAGACGTAAATTTAGTTGTCTGCTAGCCTAGACAAAGCCAGCAATTTAGCTGGTCACAGATTGTTGGGTTGCTGAACGGACTGGCGAACGAGCCATTTCTACAAAGAATGGGGAATTTCCTCAAAGAGGGGGAATTACAGCAGCCGTTTCAAAACTGTTTAACCTAGAAAACAAGTTGTACCTTTTCAAAGAGGGGGGATTTTCCCTTTTCCCTTCGCTTTTCGTCCGCCAGTGGTTGCTGAATGTTGTGTCGACGTGAGCGTCCGCCGGCACTAGCGGTGGGAAAAGTGGAATTCCCCCCTCTTTGGTGATTTCAAAAAGTAGACTTTGTTCCCTGAGGTGTCAGTAAAATGGCGTATATCTACCAATTCCCCACTCTTTGAGGAAATTCCCCTCTCTTTGGGAGAGTAAGCTCGTCCGCCAGGGGTCCCGGCCCGGAGCTTCACTATCAGCGCCCCATTAACTGAATCAGCCATTCATTCAGTTGTTTCCTTCCTCTATTACGCCTCATTGAATGATTCTGTAATGGAGTGAAGAATGGATGAATTCACCAGTGAAGATGAATAACAAGTCATCTGAACATATTCTTTGTGTGGTAGAACTGGCGCACGAGCTAATCCTCCGAAGAGAGGGAAATTTTGTCAAATAGAGGGGAATTGGCAGTTTTTAGGCCATTTTACCTACACCTTAGGTAACAAAAACAAACTCGACTTAAAAAAGCCAAAGAGGGGGAATTCTACTTGCAAAAAAAAATTCAAAACGGACGACAGCTAGATTTTTTCTTCGCTCATCACGACCGAGATCCTGAAATACTACCTCCTAACTATGCTAGCCTATCCAGGGTTTCTTGTAAGACAAAAACATTTTTGGCGCGCAATTTGAATTCAAATCTGATTTTGGCGCGCTTTCGAGAAACGAATCATGAAAACGTATTTCGGTGGCAGTCAACTTCACCGTACGGTCGGCTGACAGACTTTGCCCCATGGTTATTCTCTGTTAATTCATGCATACCATTTGTGATACAGTAACTCGTTGGAATGAAAAACGTGTCTGGTATGTTGCTTGATTGAAAACAGAGCACTGCGCAGCCAAAATCAGTTTTGCATAAAGAGGGGGAATCATACTTTTCCCTACCCTTGTGTATTCAATTGAGAATAGTATAAATGTCCCATCAAATCATCTCCGTGCACAGATGCCCGAATAAAGTATTTATGCTCTTTTTGATTGGTTTTCATGATTGTACACTTGGGGAACGGTTTCGCTGACATTGCATCGTCAAGTCTATGATAAACGTATCACGGTCCTATATGGTATCCAGGAATTCTTGTTAGCCAAAAGGTTTTTGGCGCGCGATTTGAATTCAAATCTGCTTTTGGCGCGCTGAAAAAGTTTGAGAAAGCGGAAAGTTCCCCGCTGCTTGCAAAATTACAGTACTTGAGTCCTAACTACTAACTGATCTGTAAAAAATGGTGGATTCCACCGAACATCGTGTGAAGTTCTCATTCATAGCTAATCAGATCTTTCCATTTATAGGCCTCATAATTGATTATAAGAAATGGTTCAAAACTGCGAGAACCCATGGCATGGCCAGAACCAGATTGTCAAGTCCAGAACCGGATTCTCAAGTAAGAAATTTTCTGTGCCACGTTTTGGGTTTTCTTATAAACAATTACGAGGCCTATATAGCAGAGGAAGAGAAAAATATCCTATAATCTGACATGTCAATATGGTAGGATAGTAGAGTTATTATTAACGTGTTTAGGATTAAAAGGGCTTTACACATTGTTGTTTTGATAAGAAGATACCAGGAGCCTGATAAAGATGTATTATGGCCTAAGCATGAGATAAGCCTGAGCCTATTCTAAACTAGTACTATGATTATTGTACATTACTACAATTACGTAACTGGATTGCGGTAACCATAGTCATAGTATGATCATGTCATGTCATTACAGCGTCATTCAGATTACGAAGATCCTGAAAAATTCTCTCTTTCACTCACTACTATTTATAATTTCTCAATTTTTGAATTTGTAAAAAAAGTTTGAGCAAAAAATATTTATTATTTATGCTCAGATGGAGAGAGCGAAGCGAACGACTGTTCCCCTACCCCAGCTGCGGCTAACGCCCAATAGGATGTAATATGGAAGACAGTTTTATATAATACAGCCCCCTCAGAAACGTGAATGAAAGCATAGCAACTGCATTGTGGGTGGCTGTCGTTACCCCACGATTTGACTATAGTTACTCTACCTCTGGCACGAATGCACAAAAAATTATCGCTTCTGATCCTGAATTGAATAGGCTGAACTAAATTCATAGAATTGACGAAACCTGAACTGATGGTTGGAGATCGAACGACAGCCAGGTTACTTTGTAAAATGAGAGTACGCATAGTTTCAAAATCTGCGACTCTCATATAAACAGTACGTGGTGGTGTTGGTGTAGCAAACACACTCATTTACTCACTAAATCACTCACTCAATCACTCACTCACTCAGTCATTCAGTCACTCACTCACTCTTTCACTCACTCACTCACTCACTCTTTCACTCACTCACTCACGCACAATCTCACTCACTCACTCGCTCGCTCACTCACTATTTCACTCACTCACTCACTTATGTGCATATGTGATTATTAGTCACGGCATGAAAGCATGAGTGAGAAATTCGCATTCCTCATGTTCGAATTATGTAGTTTGTCTACTTCGTTTTATGGTATAACGTCAGAATTATTGAAACTTTTAAATTTTGCGAATATGAATTTGAGCTTCGAATGAGGTATTGTTGTCAACATACATATCCCATGTCATCTCATGCAAAGATGACCGATTGCCATACTCAGGTCCGTAAACACTGACGTAAAACACAGTCAGTCACTTAACCATTAGATAACGCTATAACATATAACTGGCGATTTTTCTGCAACAAACAAATTCGTTTTCGAAATTCCCAGCTGAGTTTATTTTCTTCATGTTACGTTACGGTAAGTCAACATACTCGACGCGACGTAACATAACATAACACGCCGTGTCATAACCAGCTACGTTACGATGTTATATTATGTTGCGTGTTATGGGGAAGTATGTTAGGCCATATACGCAGAGTTTCTCTATATATTTATTCATAGAGAATATGAGTCGGCAGTCGGCACGCATTTGTCATGCAAAAATGACGTGCAAAAATAACCAAAAACAGGGAGTTCGGCCAAGATTCCATGAATGCGGTGAGTTAGTATTCATGAAGTAGGAATATGTTAGTTTGCAATGCTACATGATAAACCGGTGTATCATATAGCCTATCCAAGTATTCTTGTTAGCCAAAAAAATTTTGGCGCGCAGTTTGAATTCAAATTCACTCTTGGCGCGTTAAATCTTTTGAGAAACGAAATTTTTTTCCGCATAACATTTGGGAAACATGAAAACATTGCACGAAATTCATTGCAAATGAAATAAATGTTTTATGAAAAATAGTTTTTTTTATTATGAGAATATCCTGCCATTTGGTTAGGACTGGGAAACTAGAAATGAAAAACCGCCATTAGGACTTGTCCATGCGTGATACAGCCATATATTATAGCGTACACTGTTCATGATTGATTATGCAAAAAGTCGGAAAAAGCATGCCTAAAATTTTTCTTCATCGCCAGTTGCATAAGTTCAGTTTAAATTCTGAAAGTGGTTCAAAATGAAGCAAGTTATTTAATTCTGAAGTGATCCAACCTTACGTAAAATAACCCGGAATTCGAATCATTTTTGCATGTTTTTGAATTAAAATTACATGCGTATTGCCTCGATGATATGAGCGCAGCCGATTTCCGCAGTAAGATGTTTCTCCTTCAATAATGTCCGAACGTCTTATGACGTATTGCATAATGAAACATAAATTCTATGACCCCGTTACCAAAATAATGCAATGAATTTGGCATGTGGTCAACCTGTCAAAAGAGATTTTTCTCGCCAACACTTTTTGAATGGCGCTTATTTGAATTCAATCTCATAATCAACTGAACATGCTATACCATAATCAAAAGAAATGGTTTTGTTAATGCCCTGCTGTTTGAACTATAAAGTCAACCAACATTACAAGTAATGAACAAATTTGGGTTACAGACAGGCTTTTTTAGGCCGATTGACATAATCTGAACGGGTCTGTCGGGTCCGTCGGGTTGTTTACGTTACATAGTCTAATCAGGGTTTCTCTGACTGACTGACTGACTGACTGACTGACTGACTGACTGACTGACTGACTGACTAACTGACTGACTGACTGACTGACTGAATGACTGAACGAATTCGGGTTACAGAAGGACTTTTGATATCCGAATCACAATCTTAACGGGTATGTGGCTTAACAAAAAACAAGCAAAAAACCACCGACCAACAACAACAACAAAATCAACAACAACAACAACAACAACAACAACAACAACAACAACAACAACAACAACAACAACAACAACAACAACAACAACAACAACAACAACAACAACAACAACAACAACAACAACAACAACAACAACAACAACAACAACAACAACAATAACCGGCTTCCTTTCATCAAAGAAATGAGATGCAAATGACCAGGACCTATGATTTTGTCGGCCAGACAATAAAATAACAACAACAACACCTCAATTATCTATGATCAGACGGCGAAAGTGTGTGTTTCCCACAACTACAAACAATATTTACCGTATTTTCATCATATTGGAACACTGCCAGATCTATTCTGAAACCTAGTAATACTTTACCATGCATTAATATACAGACAAACGAAATGAAATTATATCAGTTGGCCCTCCCAGTTTCCGTCAGCGAAAAATCACACTCGGAATTTTTCTTAACATCACAGAGAATACTACATGTATGTATATAGCTTGGTTGGGGTTTCTTGTTTTTTTTTCTGTTTTTTTCTGTAAAATTGTTCAGTCCTCAATCCATGCCATATTGATGAATTAGGTGTGACGTTCGTATGTTGTTCAAATGCCATGTGAACAACGATTTCTTCCCTGATAAAAAACATTTGATCGCGAGCCAAAATCAGTTGAATTCAAGTTGTGGTCATCAGGTAATATAGTATAATATAATAAGTAATATAATATAATATCAGCCTGAAATACAATTCCTCCGGCACTCCGAATTAAACTCGTCAATGCATGTATGTCAAACAGTTTAAAGAAATTGTAAATGGCGATTCAACCAGGTGGACACTTGAAATCATTGAACATCAAAGAGAATGCCATACCATACATTTGTAAACCGGATACCGCAAGACACCAGTGGCTTAATATCGGAAGATGTAGGTACATTTCAGATGTACATCCAGATCCTTGTATACCATCCTACATTATCAGTGCATTACGGTCGGTTCGTGGTAAGGTTGCCTTCACAATGAGTGGCAACTCTTTCCGCAATCTATCCGTAAACGCTTTCCATGCCATGCTTTTACATTTTCTTTGGTCAAAATTTAAAAGGTAAGACAGAAAGGGTTTAGAGAAAAATTGCGAAAAAAAGGTGACAACTGTTTTTGCAACTCATTATGAAGGCACCCTAAACAACCAACGACTTAAGGAAGCACAGGCGCTGGTATTCTATAACTCATTACTGTAAATATTGCTATTGTGAATACGTTAGGTTACGGTCGTAAAAAGTTTGATTTGTATTAGAGATATAAATAGCAACATACGAAACAGTAAATTAGTTGATTTAAAACAAAGTGATGACAGAACAAAGAAATGTGGGAAGTAAAGAAATATGTAAAAACATAAATAGTCAGTCAGTCAGTCAGTCAGTCAGTCAGTCAGTCAGTAGGTCAGTCGGTTAACAGTCCGTCAGTCAGTCAGTCAGTTAGATATTCAGTCAGTCAGTTAGATAGTCAGTCAGTCAGTTAGATAGTCAGTCAGTCAGTTAGATAGTCAGTCAGTCAGTAATTAGGTCAGTCAGTCAGTCAATAAGGTTGTATGTACATACTGTACATATGCAAAATCAATGGTATAGGAACCGACTGACTATAAAGTACGTGATAAAATCTGATAAACCTTCGGAACTCAAGGACTATGCCCATTATTCATCAGCAACAGATAATTCATCAGGAAGTTCGAGACGTGATTATAATGTATCATAAATCATAAGGGAAGCAGCTATCCTCTACATTAGCTAACGACAACCACTAAAAGCCCGTATGTTATTTCTGCAAGCAAACGTACTGGCCAACCATCTGATGATGAAACATCAGTAGTCTCAACTCAACTCGGTTGACACCATAGTTTAACACCAGAGCATGGGGTGATGATGATTGATGTGCGTGTTAAAACTGATTGTCTGATGTTTCATTATTAGAAGTTTTGGGCACGATTTTCGTTCGCAGAAACAACATACGGGTTTTTTTATCAGTTACACTGGCGGACGAGCCCAACCTTCAAAGAGAAGGGGGTTTCTTCAAAAAGAAGTAAATCAGCAGTTTTGAGTCCATTTTACCTACACCTAAAGGAACTCATTCTACTCATAAGAACTGCCAAAAAGGGGGGAATTCCCTCGTCCGCCGGTGATCAGCTGTCGTGTATAGTTGGTGATCATGAAAAGCATTTCTGCAAACTCGACACACATCAACTCTTCGGCTATATAAAACTCTGAGAAAGTTCTCGCTTTTCTAATGGTTATAATGTTTTTATAAAAATTAAGGCACGCAAGCACGAAACCGAGCCATAAGGCATTCATACACCGGCGGACGACTGACGATTTACCAAAGGGAGGGGAATTTCGTTAGAGGGGGGGGGGGGGTGTGGACCGTTTTGATGCCATTTCACCTATACCTTAGGCAACAAACTGCCCTTCATAAATTTGCCAAAGAGGGGGGAATTCCATTTTTCCCTCCCCTTCCCGCCCGCTAGGTATACAATGGCAGACCACAAACTCTTACGTCCACGTCGCTGGAATTACGTCAGCTTTGAATTGAATTAGTTGAATGTATTGAATAATGGAATAACGGATTTTTATTTTTGAATTGATCACGAGTATTGTTGGGCTGAAATAGAGTAGTACAGTTTCGAAATGATTCAATGAATGATTGGATTTATAGAAGAATAGCATATTGTTTCTGAGTTGGTCACGAGTTGTTGGATTGGAATGGTGCCAAACAGTTTAATCAAATGAATGAATGAATTGAACAAAAAAATTGTTGAATGAATGATTAATTGCGAACAATAATAGAGTATTATTTTTGATTTTAGGACGAGGAATGTTGAGATATGTACAATATCTGTATTACCTCTGAAAGATTTAAAAAACGAATGAATGAATGAATGAACGAACGAATGAATGAATGAATGAATGAATGAATGAATGAATGAATGAATGAATGAATGAATGAATGAATGAATGTATGAATAAATGGACAAATGAATGAATGAATGAATTAACGAACGAATTAATGATATTGAAAACGATATGCAGAATCAGAATGCGAAGATAGCTAAGTGTTAGATTAGTCCTTCATGCATTCATTCATTCATTCATGCAATTCGGGTGGCAGCTTGAAGGATAATATAATTTTGTAAACATGCTAAACATCCACAAAAATCTCATATCTGGCATCACGTGAATAAAGGCTGGCAAAATTAAAATTTCATTTGAAGCCTAAAACCGGTCATTTTCGCATTCGTAAGATTTCTCTCATGATTGCACAGAGGCAATGAAATCGGTCGACACTCAATATATAGGACGAGTGATATTTTTTTGACATGTGAAATTTTTCGCTTGTGAAACATCTCGGACACTACGTATTTCTTGAAAAGTGCCTTCGCGAATTACGAAAAAAAAAATAATGCCGTCTAACCCATTTCCGAGAAAACAGTTCAATCGTCTTACAGTTGTAGCTGTCATCACCTACAAAAATGTCAGCTTAATCGGACATCTGTGTCACAAGACACTAGCGGACGAGAAGGGGTGTAAAAAGTGGAATTCCCCACTCTTTGGCGTTTTCAAAAAGTAAAATTTGTTCCCTAAGATGTGGGTAAAATGGCCTAAAAACTGCCAATTCCCCCTCTTTGACGAAATTCCCCTCCCTTTGGGTATTTTACTCGTCCGCCAGTGTCACAAGATGATCCGCACAAAAATGGTGGCATTTTTGGACCACCCTGTAGTTCTGCGTGACATCACGGGCACTAGCTAACGAGAAGGGGGGGGTGAAATTCCCTCCTTTTTGGCGTTTTCAATGAGTAGAATTTGTTCCCCGAAGTGTAGGTAAAACGAACTATTTCTGCTAATTCCCCTCTCTTTGGTTAGATTACCCACCCGTTGGAGGTTTGGCTCGTCCGCGCGTGCACACGGGATAATCTTGAACATCACACGGGATAATCTTGAAGATCACAAGGGATAATCTTGAAGATCACCAATTGAACGTCTGTCAGTTCTGAGACATGTTTCTCAGAGAACAATGATTTTTTGTCTTTCCTTACCGTAAACCTTCCACTTTCACAGGACACAGGAAACAGGAACCTGGTAGTTTTTCTCCCACCTCATTAGTTGACCACGATTATACGGTATTGATTATTTTTAGTTAATATTTATTTTTCATTTATAAGCAGTTAATACATTATATATAGTATTCATTGACGGATAATAATCGTTCTGCGAGACATGTTTCTTGGAAAATAAACCAGTTTTTTTCTCGGCCTACAGTAAATTTACGACTCTCACTGGAAACAGGAACCTGGTAGTTTTTCTCCCACCTCATTAGTTGACCACGATTATCCAGTATGTACCAGACACTGGCGGACGATGTGAACCTTCAAAGGTAGGGAATTTTCCCAAAAAGGGGGAATCGGAAAAAATCAGGCCATTTTGCCTACAACTTAATGAACAAACTCCACCTTTTGAAACCACCGAAGAGTGGGGAATTCCACTTTTCCCACCCCCTTCTCGTCCGCTAGTGTACCAGAATACCATCAGGTTATGACACGTATCTGGTTTCATTCGCGTGGGAGAAAAATAACTGCATACCGTGGACGAAAGCCCTAATTGAGGTACAATGTAAGTAGTTGAGTGTCTGGCAGTCTAATTCATTCTGGTTTGTGTGTGAGACATAATTCTTTTGAAGAAAAAAAATGTTTTTCTGGCCTACCGTAAACCTGCCACTCTCACAGGTCACAGGACACCACTGGCGAACGAGCTAATCCTCCAAAGGAAGGGGAATTTTATCAAACAGGTGGAATCGTTAGTTTTCAGGCCATTTCACCCACACCTTAGTGAACAAACTCTTCTTCTTGAAACCGCCGAAGAGGGGGAAATTCCACTTTTTCCTCCCTTCTCGTCCGCTAGTGCAGGGCACAGGAACATGGCAGTTATTCCCACCTCATTAGCTGATCATGATTACATATCTAGAACCAGTAAGTACCAGAATGCCATCTGGTCATGGATGGTATCTGGTTTCTTACGTGGGAAAAAATAACTGCATACCATATACACCAGCGGACGAGAAGGGAGGGGAAAGCGGACTTCCCCTCTTTTTGGCTTGGGAAGATTTTGCTCGGCCGCCAGTGAGTGAGTGAGTGAGTGAGTGAGTGAGTGAGTGAGTGAGTGAGTGAGTGAGTGAGTGAGTGAGTGAGTGAGTGAGTGAGTGAGTGAGTGAGTGAGTGAGTGAGTGAGTGAGTGACGTAGACGGATGTCATAACACGTGCGTACGAGTTACTGATAAAAGTAACCATTCGAAATGGATGCGTGATAACCTTAACCGTATTTGTATCAAGACAACGGAAGCTCATTCAACAACACGCAATAAATGTACTGGTTTTTCTTAACTCCACCGGCCAATCTAAAAATAGAATCTTATGATCATTATTCCTTTTTGTATTCAGAACATCATGTGTGTTAGTAACACGAACCAATGAGCAAAGTATCGCATGTATTCTCTATCATTCACATGTAAAACAAAAAAATGGAAAAGAAGTAAAACAAAAAGAAAATAAAGATAAACATGTTAAGATAAAAGAATATAAAAAGTAGAGGTAAAAATAAAAGACTTGTTAAATGAAAAAAGTAAAAATAAATTGCATTAATCATTATTCCTTTTTGTATTCAGAACTTCATGTGAGTAAGCAGCACGAACCACAGAGCACAGTACTGTATGTATTCTCTATCATTCACATCACAAGTGAAAACAAAAACAAAAGAGACGAGTAAAACAAAATGAAAAAAGGCAAAAATGAGAAACCAATTTAAGAAAATATAAATAACAGTAAAAAGTAATAAAATAGAATCAAATAATCGTTATTCCTTTATATCATATTTCATTTGTATTCAGAACATGACAGTGTGTTAGCGACCCTTACCACTCAGCAAACTATGTATTCTAATCATTCACATCTAATTGAGAAACATAACTTGAATACGATGGTATATATCTCAAGACTATGATCTCTTTACTATGGTTACTGTAACGGTAGCCGAGGGAATCTGTGTTCGATTCTGGTTTCAGCCGGTATCAACTGGTTCGGTAGGTACATACATACTGTATTACTGTAGCACGACTCGGAGCCCAGAGCTAGTTCCCTGATGGACGAGAGGTCTACGATCAATTAATAATAGATATATCGAGTTTGAAAGAACTGAATTTTCAATTGTATTTTACATCCCGGAATGCATAAAAAGTAGATCGTCGTGAAAAGGGTCTATAGGGGTCACTGTCACAGAAAATAATGATATGTTTATCCGAATTCTATTTCTAATCCTTTGCTACACGTTCCTAACCACAGGTTCATGTAAGTCACTATGCTACAGTAAATCCTAATGATATAACGAGTATATATTCTTCCACGAAGCCCGTAATTTGCATTTGAACATAATTCATAAAGTCAATAGCGCTTACGTCAACACATCGAGAATGCTTTCATAGTCAGTTGCACAATGCCAAAATTATTTTCTATACTTAGAAACCTACAGACTGAGAGAAAAGCACAGAAATACATGTTAGTAATAATTCATTGTTGACTTCGGAAATTTCGGAAATCAATTTTTGAAGAACTTTCATCATTCACAGTTTCGATTTGTTCCATTTATGTTGTGTAGTTCAAATGTAGCGTTGTGATGAATACATTTCGAGAAAACGGCCCATAGAGTTTTTCCGGTGTGAAGATTATATACCTCTATGGATTTTTTTTGAAAAAACCAATTAAACGTCAAGTCAAACCACAAGAAAATACAGGCGGAAAAGTTTACTTCTGGAAAATCATGAATGCAGATGCAGAAAAACTATAATTGAACTGTCATGTTATGCTATGATTTTCAAAAGAACCAAACCTGCTGCAACAAAATACATGTTACCTAATATAACCATCGTTTGGTTAGGGAACCTGGTAATTTTCATTCAAAATGATTCAAAAAGATACAGTATATGAAATTATAAACTAACTAAGCCGAAGCATGTCAGGAAAACAGGAAACCAGATGTAAAACAATCTCAGTTGTAAAAAGACATTGTCTGTATGTCTGTCTGTCTGTCTGTCTGTCTGTCTGTCTGTCTGTCTGTCTGTCTGTCTGTCTGTCTGTCTGTCTGTCTGTCTGTCTGTCTGTCTGTCTGTCTGTCTGTCTTATTCTAACATTGTGTTTAAGGCATAAGCTTTTTAATAAAAACAGAAAAACAGACAAAACGTCTAAAAATAGCAATTTTGTACGATACGCCATTTTCATTTTAATCATTCATCAACCCAAAACCATTACAGACGTCAAGGCGAGGCGCCGGAAGACAACGCATAGGTCAACCATTATAGCTTGCTCTTTTGATTAGGCGATTAAATTTGAATGCGCGCCATTTTTATCACAGCCTGGAAAATATTTGAAAAACATAGCTGAAATAATATCGAAATACACAATAGATGTTGAACGTACCAAAAAGGGAATATCGTGGATGGGGTGTTTTATAAAACGTATTTCACAAGATTATGCAAGCAAGCAAGTATTTCTGAAGTGGTGAACCGAATGATCAAATGTTCAGTTGTGCTCGGTAGGTGGCATATATTATATCTATTTGTTATGAGCTCCAGTACAACGGGGAAAAAATTAATCCCACAACAGTTATCGTTATACAAAACTTTACAGAAAAAGTGAACATACCACAACTATGTATGGATGTGTTTGTATAGGTGCGGTGCGGTGCGTTTCACACCGAAGCGCACTCAAGAATGCCTCCTATAGGATAGGAGGTACATGCGTAAAACAATAACTGAATAATGGTTGAAAAGCAAAAAATAATTTAACTTAACCTTGTTAGGTACTAAGCAGTTCAGACTGAAAAAGTATACAAGCTTCATCCATGAACAGCTTTGGTTTCTGAGTGGTTATAAAAAAATCAAACATGCCTATCATGGGTGCGAAGGGTGCCGCGTCGCACCTGAGCACCCGACCTGTGTCCGATGCGTTGCTGCGTAAAACATGTACTGGATATTATAGTCGTTGAGTTGGATCCAGAACAAGCAGGTATAAAGAAATCTCATTCAAAAACGTTTTCGAGTTTTGTTTTATGATGATCCTGACATATTATATGTAAATACAAAGGATTAAAACGGTTTTACAACTTTGAATATTGTGATGTATACTGTGTTCATTCAACGCGCAATACACAAATCATAAAACAAATCTAATTTCACAAATCTATAGCATAATCATTTAGTTATAGCTTGGTCAAGGTACATATCTTGTTACTAAGATTATTTTACCTTGATTTTATATTTTAATGTGATTTAATTATTGATCTGTTACCAAACAATGAATTCGCCTCCACGTTCGTATGTTGGCCAAGTGTCAAGTGAAAAACGTTTTTTCAAGGAACTTTGAAGCGCGCTAAAAGCAGATCCTAAAACGCCAATAGAAAATCAACACGCCTATTCTAATCTAATACCTCTCAAGTTCCATCAAGAATCGAACCGGTCAGATCACACTCCTACCAGATTTGTGCAGTTGCACCCACTTGACCACTCAGCTATCGTGTCCGAAGCAGACCCTGGAACAGGGAGCGCATGACGGAGCCACCGGCGGACGAGCCAAACCTACAAAGGGAGGGGAATTTCGTCAAAGAGAAGGGAATTAGCAATTTTCTGGCCATTTTACCTACACCTTATAAATTATACCTCCCAAATTATACTTTTTTGAAATGGCCAAAGAGGGGGGAATTCCACATTTCCCACCCTATCTCGTCCGCTAGTGGACGGGGCACTTCAGCGCCGTACGGAATGGTCTATTTACGATTTGAGATTCAATTAAAGGCCGTCCCCTTTTCAATAAGAGGCATCTGGAAAATGGCGGCATCACACATCATGGCACACTTGATATGGTACACTTTATATGGCAATGGTATACTTGATATGGCAATGGTATAATTGATATGGCAATGGTATACTTGATATGGCAATGGTAAACTTGATATGGCAATGGTACACTTTATATGGCAATGGTATACTTGATATGGCAATGGTATACTTGATATGGCAATGGTATAATTGATATGGCAATGGTATACTTGATATGGCAATGGTATACTTGTTATGGCAATGGTATACTTGATATGGCGATGGTATACTTGATATGGGCAATGGTAAACTTGAATTGGCCATTAACTAAATCAGTGCCGTAACCGGTTTATATAAGTAGTTTTCGGTTACAAGGTACCCGGACGAACCTACTGTAATCATACGAATTTAGGAAACAGGAACTCTACGCTAATTATAACCTGAATTATAAACGAACTATCGAGTGACGACTGAGGAAACACTCCAGAAGTTGGAAAAGTACGGTAGTTACGGTAGCTCAAAAGATGTACACACAATGATGTTCAACAAGACCATGCTTATTCCATTAACCGAAAACATCACCGCCATTGACGTCATGAGATGACCTGAGGTGATTGACCTGAAGTATGATTTCTCATCCACTCACTTCAGCGGAAACATTGAATGAAGAAAACCGAATTATCACAAAATAATCAGAATCGGAATATGAACTTGATTCAGGTTAGATTTGAAATTTGTGGAAAACTACATAGAACTTGGAAAGTTAGAAAAATCAAACTTCAAATAGTCTGAACCGGAGAGTCTGAACCAGAGAACTAAAGAAGTCAGCCCAGAGCAATTCACTATTTTGATTAACTAACTTACTATCATTTTGAGCCGCAATCTAACCCATCAGACGTTATTTATCACCGCCCAAACAATACTAAAGTGAGTGCCATTTCTCACATCGTCTATATTGCTTTTGTTGTACAGGTTATAGTGTTTTCATTTGATTTAAATTTGAATGCGCGCCATTTTTCAATGATTTTTAGTATTATTCTGTAGGAGATTTTTTCACAGACTGGGAGAGTTTTACTAGGGTCTGTTTGACTGGCTTGGCCGACTGACTGACTGACCTGACTGACTGACTGATTGACTGACTGACTGACTGACTGACTACTTGGCTGACTAACAGGCTGAATGATTGGTTTACTGCATGTCTGACTCACTGCCTACGTGACTCACTGACTCACTCGACTGCCTGACTGACTGACTGACTGACTGACTGACTGACTGACTGACTACTTGACTGACTGGTCGACTGACTAATTGACAGACTGAATGACTGGTTGACGGCTTGCCTGCCTGACTGACCGACTGACTGACTCACTGACTGGCCGACTGAATGACTGACTGACTGACTGAATGACTGGTTGAGTGCTTGCCAGACTCACTGCCTGCCCGACTGACTGACTCACTGACTGGCCGACTGCCTGACTGACTGCTGCCTGACTGACTGGCTGCCTGACTGACTGACTGACTGATTGACTCACTGACTGACTAACAAACGGACTGACTAATATTTTCTGCCAGTGTTGATAAATATGACGAAATAGGGAATGTACTATAATAAAGGCGTCATTTGGTAGAGCCAATCAAAACAGCAGGATGAGACCGGTGCCAGTATGGAGGACGAAAATAATTGCTTTACGTCTACTGATGTCATGTGCTGTACTAAAACAACAACAACAACAACAACAACAACAACAACAACAACAACAACAACAACAACAACAACAACAACAACAACAACAACAACAACAACAACAACAACAACAACAACAATAACAACAACAACAACAACAACAACTGTGGTAAGAATTTATAACAATAATATCACTTATAAGGTTCTCATTGCTATAAAATATGCTATAAGATCTGGATAGTAAGTATCGAAACCCAATATTCATATAGATGTCCTAAACAAATTATTGTCTGCAACGACTATAAACCACAATGTCTGATGATATATCAACGCAGTATTATATGATTGATCATGGATAATTACGTGTGTATGTAAAGATACATACCTATTGCATTACCAGTAGACCTTATTCAACGGCAAATAACAAAAGATCTCTAAGTAACAACAAACAAACTATCCAATAAAAGGTTATGAGTTATGCCGCCTATAGGTGGAATTTATATGGTTCTTATACAGGGTGTCCCATTTAAAAGTTACGTTTTGTTTTTGCTTTAGTTTTCATGGAGATCAACCGATTTTAAAGTTTAAAGCGGCATAAGATGGAGAAATTATGACAAACTTTTTTGGCGCTTTAAAATTTTGGAATCGCATGATTATACCAATTTTTATGCTG
>OZ038443.1:27587214-27648925 GCA_964036265.1 Daptonema setosum
CTTTTCGTTTTCCGCATTTACATAATTTACATAAGTAGTGTTGTCTGACTGCGTGAGTGAGTGAGTGAGTGAGTGAGTGAGTGAGTGAGTGAGTGAGTGAGTGAGTGAGTGAGTGAGTGAGTGAGTGAGTGAGTGAGAATTTATTTCGCGCAATCCGCAAAGTTTTACTACTATGAACGAGTGCTACTCTACAATGTATACGTGAAATCATTTGCCATATGATTTTTTCTCTCATTCTGGTTTGTTGTGTTGCACATTGCTGCTGCGTTTTTTTCGCATCGCAATTCAAGTTTCATATTCTACTTAGTGTTGTATTATAAACGTTGCACCCAATTGCTATTTGTGTTTGCAACACGTTTCTGATTTATATTGTCACGTCACGTGAGTGTGTGAGTAGTGACAGTCGAAAAATTGTAATGTCTTACTGATTTATTAAATGATTCCTTTACAGTTGAACACCAAAACCCATATTCGTTGTTTTGATCGCTTATAAACCTAAATCAATTTTTCATCGTGTGATTTATAAACTTGATTCTATCATTTCTCAAGTTATATTATAAAATTTGCGGCTATGTTTGCTATTTATGTTGCAGCACTTTTCGAGTTGATATAGTCACGTTAGTGTGTGAGTAGTGGAATAAAATTGATTATTCAATACAGAATACTTTATTACAGATGCATAAACATTAGAATTATTAGATATTTACGGTGTTTAAGTGGTCAGGAATCGATTGTTTCGTTGTCGTGTGATTTATAAACGTGATTTGACCACTTGCTGTTTGCTATCCATGTATGCAGTTCCACGGCTTGATATAGTCACATGACTGTGTGATAAAAAAATATATGAGAAAAAAAGTCATTGTTCAAAAAAATTAGTCATTATATGATTACTTTGTCATCCCCAGTTGAGCACCAGAATACATATTCGTTGAAAAAGCATCAAATCTACTCTTTCGTTATCATATAAACTTGATTAGCTTGATTCTACTATTTTCAAAGTTATATTATAAACGTTGCGGCTATTTGCTACATATTTATGTCTGTATTTTGATCTATGTATGTATGTAGTCACGTGAGTGTGTGAGTAAAGAAATAAAGGAGAAAAACATGATCGTCGAAAAAAGAGTAATTTGTTATAGATGTCTAAACATTAGAGTCACTAGCGGACGAGAAGGGGTGGAAATGTGGAATTCCCCCCTCTTTGGCGTCTTCAAAAAATATAATTAGTTCCCTTGGGCGTAGGTAAAATGGTCTGAAAACTGCAAATTCCCCCCCCCCCCCCCTCTTTGACGAAATTCCCCTCCCTTTGTAGGATGCACTCGTCCGCCAGTGATTAGAGTAATTAGATATTAATGGCGTTTGATTGATTAGAAAGCTCAAAAACAAATCTATGTTATCATGTGATTTATAAACTTTATTTGACCATTTGCTAAATTGTATTAAAAACGTTGCGGCTAAATATGTTTCCAGTACGCTTCGGGTTGATATAGTCACGTGACGTGAGTGTGTCTCACACACTCGTTCAGTGGTGACATAAAATTAGTCGTTCGAAAAAACAAACTTTGTTGTCTTAATCATTTTTTTATTCGTAGATGAACACAAAAATTATTAGATACATGTTCATGGTGTTTGATGGGTTATATACCTCCAAATAATTTTTTAATCTTGTGACGTTGGTTTTTATTATCTTTCTAAACGTTATTTGACAACTTGCTACATTAAAATTTAGTACAGCTATTTATTATTTATATCTTCATTACGACTCGGGTTGATTCAGTCACGTGAGTGACATAAAAGACCAAATGGTGATTGTTCAATAAAAATGATGTCGTCCTAATGATTTATTGAATGATTATTTTGTTATCCACGACTAAACATTAGAATTGTTTTATACTTATGGTGTTTGATTGGCTAGAAAGCTGTAAAACAATTATTTCGTTATCATGTGATGTATGAACTTGTTCTGGACATTTTTTATGTTATATTATGAACATTGTGGCGTTTTGGGCCGATATATACGTAGTTACGTGAATGTGCAAATAGTGGAATAAATAAGATTTGATTGTTCAAAAAAGACTTTGTTATAAATGACTAAACATCAGAATCATTGGTTACTTACGGTTTTTGATTGGTTGGAAAGCTATAAGGCGAAATCTTTCGCTATCATTTATAAACTTGATTTGGTCATTTGCTATGTTCTTCTATTGATGTTTGCATGTGCTGGAGTGGGTTTTTAGTCACGTAAGGGTGAGCAGTAGAATATTAAATTACCAAATGATGATTGTTCGATGAAAATTGATGTCGTCCTAATGATTTATTGAATGATTACTGTGTCATCCACGACTAAACATTAGAAGTATTAGATACTTATGGTGTTTGATTGGTTAGAAAGCTGTAAAAGAAATGTTTCGTTATGATATGATTTATAAACTTGTTAAACTGGTTCTGGACATTTTTTATACTCATGTTTGCAGTGTCAGATATTCTACTTGAGGTGTTTTAGTAACGTAAGAGTGAGCAAAAGAATATTAAATCGGTTGATTGAAAACCAACAAACATAACCCTTTGATATCTTCAATTGGTCATTGGTCTTATTGCATAATTTATGGTTTATGAAACGTGTTTTTGAATGGAGTTTTTCAGGAAAAAAAGATGATAATTTTTCGATAATTGGAGGAAATTCAAAAACGAGAATACTTCATTCAAAAATTTGCGTTCACAATTGATTAAGTGAATAAATTTGAATTCCCGCCAAATTTCGGACGCCTTCATGAATACTTTGATAATAAAATCCCCATATGTCGTTTCTGCAAGCAAAAATATTGCCCAAAACGTTGGATTATGAAACATCACTTACCTCGGTTGACGCTATAGTTTTACACAGTAAAGCATAGGGTGCGGATGATTGATGTGCGTATTAACACTGATTGTCTGATGTTTCATCTTCAGACGTTTTGGGCAATAGTTTTGGTTGCAGAGACACAATACGGTCTACAAATAAATTCGATTTTAATTAAGAATTTTAGTTTTTGCTTTATTTATCTTACATATACATAAAAAAATTATTGCATTCCTCAACAAATATGATGACTGTTCTCTATTATACCGGCTTTACAACTAGAATTATGCAACACTCGTATCATGTTTCGAAAAACAGTATTTCAAAAAAAATAGTATGAAATAAATGGCGCGCATTCAAATTTCTAATAGAATATTAACTAGACTAGACTAAGTCTCCTAATAGAATTTATCAAGTATAATAAAGTCACATGTTCTTCATACCAAGTGTTACTAAGAAGTTGGCACCAAAAAGTTTGGGTTGCACATTAAGTACTATGTAAACAGAATAAAGTCACACGGTTGAACCATTCACAATTTATTAAGGAAAAAATTTGAATTCGCGCCCACTTTTTTCATGCTTGATCAAGGACAAGGCTTCGAAAACTAAATTCGAAAAGCCGCCATTTTGTAAACTAAGTAACTCTTTACGAGCCCGCACAGATATATGCTTAACTCTTTCGTTGTAAAACTTCGTGAAGAGTCGGACATAATTCTTGTTCGCGGGATTTTTGCCAAGTTTCTCTCTGAGAAGAAACTTGTGATTCATATTTTATCATGTTTTCAAAGTTTTTCAAGATTTTTTTCAGAAAACGCTGAACTGAACGCGTCGCTCACTAATGTTTACTTCACGTATACATACGTACTGGCATCTTGGTTCTATAATTTAGGTTACAAGAAGAAGACAGCCGCACGTGTGGAGCAAAATGTCACGCGCTACATACAAATGTACGTAATGTAGTTCCGTGTTAGGTTTAATGCGGAACATCTAAGTTAAGATGAGTCAGTCAGTCAGTCAGTAAATCAGTCAGTTAGTTAGTCAGTCAATCAGTTATGTAACTCCTAAGCTTTTTTACGATTATCACTCTAATTTTTTATCACTCATTAAATAATAATACTAAAAATTGAACTCAGAGTAAATTTGTGTCTGTACTTAACATTGTTGTATAACGTAGTTTTCGCACTTGCTTATACACTCCATCAATTAAACTACAATATTATTCACCACTCTGCGTTTTTGTTCTTATAATCCTTTTAAAAATACATGTTAAATTTTCATTTCATTAAAATACTGAATAAGAAACCGCAATTTTTTTACTTCAGTAAGACTTTTAAATGCATGCATGCAATAAGAACATTTTGGAAGCAATCCTTCAAGATAAAAAGCGCGCCTTCAAATTCAATCTATTTTAATCAATTGAGACTGTTATAGTAAAACTAGAATTAGCTGGATTTGTTTTTCATAACTGTATGACCACGCGCTGTTTACTCGCTAACCAACATCCTTGTTTAGAGTAATATGATAGATAAGCTTAGGTTATCTAGGATAATATGTTACTAATTAAATACATTTGATGTGATTCAGCTGGTCAGTCAGTCAGTCAGTCGGTCGGTCAGTCAGTCAGTCAGTCGGTCGGTCAGTCAGTCAGTCATAATCAGTCAGTCAGTCAGTCAATCAGTCAATCAGTCAGGCAGTTCGTCAGTCAGTCAGTCAGTCAGTCAGTCAGTCAGTCAGTCAGTCAGTGCGTCAGTCCGTCCGTCAGTCAGATTGTCAGTCAGACTGTTTAGCAGTAAATATAAATATATCTTTTAAATTTCATTGATTTGCATTGTCCCTGCGCGCATGTGTAACATTATGCCAGTTTTATAGAGATTCATATCAGTTTTCAGATTTTTTTCACCGATTCATCTTGAAAGTTCCAAACAAGTAATTAAAATAGTTCATAGCCGCAAAGCTGTTGTAACACTGCTGCCAAAGTTGATAATAATGTTTCACATGCGCGCAGGAACAATGCAAGTCCATAACACAGTAACATTAAACCCGCCATAACATAATTCCCTATCACCAACACACAATGGTCTTTTTATTATCAGAGTTCGAACATCAGCTGATTGAGTTACGTATTTTTGTTATCAAGTTTGGCATCAGAAACTTAAACAAAATGTTATCAAACAGCTGGTATTTTCAATGTTTTTTTTACTATGTATTTTAATTCTGAACAATCAGTCCAAACTGTGGGAAATCATCCATAAAGAGAAGTGCGCTTAGAAGAGTTTGCGCTTAGTTATGCACATTTTGAAGAGCAAAAAGTTTGTTTTACCATAGAAACGGATTTTACCTTTCTCAGTCCCCTATATGATTATAGGAGTTTCCATAGTCGTAAAATTATCATTGTCAAGCAAGACGGATGACCTAAGCTTCCCAAAAGAGGGGGGGATGTCTTCGAAAAAGGTGGTAACTTTTTACACTCGCTAAAAAGATGGGGAAAACCACACTTTTCCTTCCCGTTTCCATCCACCACTGTGACGCTGACGACTATGGCAGTGACGAGAAGGGTAGGGAAAATTGGAATTCCCCTCTCTTTAGTGGTTTCAAAGAGCAGTGTTTGATTCTTAATGTGTAGGTAAAATTGGCTGTTTTAAGCCCATTCCCCACTCTTTGGAAAAAAATTACCCTTTATTTTTAGAATTGGCTCCTCGGCCAGTGCTATGGTTTATGTAATGTAGCGACGGAAATTTCCTGGTTTCTTACTCGACTCTCCAGAGCACTGGCGGACGAGCTTATCCTCCAAAGGGAGGGGAATTTCGTCAAAGAGGGGGAATTGGCTGAAATTGGGTCATTTTACCTACACCTTACAGAACAAATTCTACTTTTTGGAACTGCCAAAGAGAGGGGAATTCCACTTTTCCGTTCTTCCCTCGTCCGCTAGTGCTCCAGAGTAAAGCAACCAACTCAACCGTATGCTGAAAACGCACGTGACTAGCATGCACTAGCGGACGAGAAGGGGAAAGTGAAATCCCCCCTTCTTTAGCGAAATAAAAAAGAGGACTTCACTGCTTAAGATGTAGATAAATGGCATAAAATCTGCCGATTCCCTTCTTTGACGAAATTCCTCTCCCATTGTATTGTAGTTGTAGGGTAGGCTCATCCGCCAGTGCTGGCCTTGTAAGCGATTGTGGTTGTAAGCGTGTTGTAAGTATAGAGGTTTTCTGTGACACTAGATTTTTTCATTGATTTCATGTTGGTTATGTATTCGTACTCAGAATCGTTTAAGTTTCTGCAGGGTGAAAATCCTTGAACGGATCGGAGAAATCTGGGTCCGATTATTTATTATGGATGAAATTAACAAATCAAGTTGTCAAAAAAAAAAAATCAAGTTGTGCACAGAAGTATTTGTACGGGGAACTCATCTTGGTCTATGTTTGTATTTCTGTCTGGGAACTCAAACTGGGGGAAATTTGATGTTATTTTCATGGACACGTTTCCATGATCACTTGATAAGCTTCGTTTAACTAATCCACACGGTAATTTTCCATAAAAGTTTCAGATAGTTAAAGACTCTTAAAATCAGTTGTTTGTGATTTGTGTCACCATTTTACGGTTGATATTATATTTTTATGTTTATATTTTTTGACATTCTGAAAGTGATATTTTGTTTTAGATGATGCTGTACTATACTTTTGCAGTTATGTTGCTGTAAACTTGTAATGCAACATTACGCTTGTAATTCAAATGGTTTAATGTAAAACTTGGCTGATTTCTAAGTAACATAACGTAGGGTAATTAAATAATGACCCCATCAGTTATTTTCAGAAAAAGGTATCTGAGATAGTAGTTAACCGTGTGACTTCTTACGGAAACTATCATATGTTACTAAACATCAGCACGTTCAGCACCTATAGTATCGCAATAGTATTTTGATACATATAAAAACACAACAATCGATTTCTTCTTTGAATTTGTGTTTATTTGCTCGAATTCTTAGTTTGTCGATCAGTTTTAAAGGAACAAATCATATCAATCAAAATAACAGTTAAAGGTTGCAAACAATCACAAAAAAATAATCACAGGTCAGTAACACAATTGGAAAAAAAATTCAAGTTTATGGAAGTGACATTTTTTGTAAAACTTGTCAAGTTAATGAAACGAAAGCTCAGTCATATTTGTGTCGCACAAGTGAACTATTGACTAAACAACCGACAGAACGTTGAAAACCGCTGTGTTAATCACGCGGATTTTTTGGTTCGTTGTTATAAGGATATTGAAAATTATGAATGGCAAGATTTTTACATGAAAAAGACAAATCAAATATTTTGTACTTAGGAAAAAAACTACATCATATGAAAAGTAAGTCAAGAAGTGAAGTAAGTTATTTCTGTATCTCACTCAATCACTCACTCACTCACTCACTCACTCACTCACTCACTCACTCACTCACTCACTCACTCACTCACTCACTCACTCACTCACTCACTCACTCACTCACTCACTCACTCACTCACTCACTCACTCACTCACTCACTCACTTACCCACTCACTCACTCACTCACTCACTCACTCATTCATTCATTCACCCATTCACTACCTCACTCACTCACTCACTCACTCAATCCCTCACTCACTCACTTACTCACTTGGTCACTCACTCCACCACTCAGTAACTTACTCATTCACTACGTACTCAGTATCTCACCCAGTCAATCACTCACTCCTTCCCTCACTCACTCACTTACTCACTCACTCACTCACTCACTCACTCACTCACTCACTCACTCACTCACTCACTTGGTCAATCTTCATTTCACTCACACTCAATTACTTCCTCACTCCATTACTGAGTCACCTACTCATTCACTAACTCTGTTACTGACTCACCAACTTACTCACATACTTACTCGCTCACTCACTTACTCACTCACTCACTCACTTACTCACTCACTCACTCACTCACTCAATTCCTATATAACTCACTCACGCACTCACCCGTTACCTCACTCACTCACTCAATTTATGTACTCACTATCTCACCCAGTCAATCACTCACTCCTTCACTCACTCACTCACTCACTTACTCACTTGGTCATTCTTTAATTCACTCCCTCCTCAACTACTCCCTCACTCCACAACTAAGTCACTTACTCATTCACTAACTCAGTTACTCACTCATCAACTTACTCACATACTTACTCACCCACTCACTTACTCACTCACTCCATTAATGAGTCACCTACTCATTCACTAACTCTGTTACTAACTCACCAACTTACTCACATACTCACTCACTCACTCATCTACTCATTCACTCGCTCACTTAATCACTCACTCACTCACTCGCTCACTCAACTCCTACTAACCCACTCACTCACTCATGCATTCATTCACTCACTCATTCACTCACTCACTCACTCACTCATTGGCCCCGTTCACGTATCTATCCGGGGTCTACAGATTTAAGCCGCAGCTTAAAGCCGGACCTAGTGTTAAAGTATAGGGCCAGCTTAAGCCGCGGCTTAAAATTTGAGCTGCGGCTTAAAATTAAAACTCTTAACTACTGAAATTCGAAAAAGCTGCGGCTTGAAACCCAGAAGCCGCGGCTTCAAATTTAAGCTGCGGCTTAAATTTGAAGCTTGAGTTCATTTAGTAAACAAGTCATTTGTGCGATTTGCGACCAAATTTTATTTCGACAAAATGAGCTGCGGCTTAAATCTGTAGACCCCGGATAGATACGTGAACGGGGCCATTCACTCTCTCACTTACTCATTTGGTCATTTTCGAAATCACTCACTCGATTACTCCCTCACACCATCACTTGCTCACTCACTCATTCACTCACTCAGTTAGGCCCCGTGCACGTCGAAATCTTGGATTATTTTTAGATCCAACTCGGATCAAAAAATAATCCAAGTTGCTAGTGTATAAGTATAGGCACGGATTATTTTTTGATCCGAGTCGGATCTTAAATAAATCCCCAGGATTATTTTTTGAGCCGGGTCTATTCTTTAACACTATAGACCCGGCTCAATAAAAAATCCTGATGATTATTTTTAGATCCGACTCGGATCAAAAATTGATCTGGGTTCAAAAAATAATCTGAGTTGATAGTGTATAAGTATAGGCACGGATTATTTTTTGATCCGAGTCGGATCAAAAAATAATCCAAGATTTCGACGTGCACGGGGCCTTAATCACTCACTTCGAAAATCTAAAAATTGATTCCGAAACAATTTCCAATATCATCAGGATTTTATTTACCACGGTAGACAATTTCCCTCATACGAATTCAGATTTCGGATTTTGAAACATCATGTTTTTAACACTGTGCCTTTGGACACTTTTCTGTCCTATGCTTCAACACTGTTCCTTTGGACACCCCATCCTTTTCACTCAACACCGATTTTTTTGATGATCTTGATATATAAAAAAGAAATATTGTTTAGGAATAATCTACAGAAATGAAAGAAAAACGCTAATGTAAAGCTCTGATAATATGTGTACTTCTAGCAGGTTTGCCTTCCCTGTCTAAAACCCGCGTAAATTGCTCCATCCGCTGGTTTTCTCTCGCTGAATCGGTCGAAAAATAGTTTAATTTTTTTATACTTTGCTGGCGAAGTGAACTTTGTTAGTAGTTGCTATATGAATCTCTGATATAAATACTCAGATGTGTAGTTTCTCTGAAAATTTTGGCTGAATAATTTGTTTTCTTTCTGTCAATTTTTTATGAGAATTGTTTTGTGTCACTTACAGTTCCGCATGAGTATTGTGTACTCAGCCGTACTCGAATGAGTCATATTATAAAAAAAGTGTCATAACCTGTGCGTTTACTGGTAAAACAGTTAACAAGTTCTGAACCAACTGGCAGTCTTGTAAAATCTGTGACTGATTTGTTAGTTAATGCCTTTAATTCCACTGAGTTCTCATTGGACTTTCATCACTAATATTTCATTAGTTAATTATTCGACTTCGAACATATCATTGTTGTGATAAACCTAATCATCAACCGCCATAATCTGCATTTCAGTTGCCCGCCGTGCGCTCAATCACGCCTTAACTTTATCACAAAGTGAAATTCATCAACTTCAACTGACAACTGCAACAGTATCAACTGAGATTCAACTTCTGTTGATCAGAGAACAAACTCCATCAATTACCAAAAAAACGCCAAACCCGGCTGTGATATTCTCCACCAAAAAGCTGCCATTCTACCTCCGATTTCAATTCTAGCCAATAAAAGTGGCTTCAGGAAGCTCTGAACCTTGATCAAGTTGATTCCATTATCATATCCCGGTGATTTCTCAAACGTTCCGGTGGTATTCCCAAAGAAAGTGAAGATACCCTGCCATAATTTTACTACAAAAATGTCATTGCCTTCCACCAGTGGCGCGCCGTCGTCGTCAAGTGCGTTGAGGGCGCTCAGTCTTGAGTTGAAGAGTCTGCAGAATGAACCCATTGAAGGTTTGGTGAGCTAAATCAATTGATTATAAGACTGAATTAGGATGCGCGCCTAGATTCAGTGAGTTTTCTGGCTTTTCCATCTCAAGTTTCAGACGAGGTTGTTAAGAAAGTGATGACATACGTAATAATATGACAATAAAAACATCGGAGCGCTTCAAGGTATACATACTTTTGATGTATTACGTATGTATAGCCATGATGTGGTATTGACTGCACATCCTGCCCAGTGGCTGCCGATATATACTGTTTAATATAGTATTGTGGAGTCCTTTTATGCTAAGCCAGCGATTTTGTACTTCATGTTCCGCTTTATATTACTTCAGTCAGTCAGAGGTTTACAATTATTTACGCGCCACGTCATGGAACACTCAACTTGACGAATCGACGGTGAAACATTGGGCTTTGTACAAGATGAATTAAGACACAAGGATAAAATAATTGAATAAAATATTACTGTTCTTATTCTTAATTCAGGGTTCACGGTGACCGCCAACGAAGAGAACATGTTCGAGTGGACAGTGGCCATCTTCGGTCCACCGAAAACCCTTTACGAAGGCGGATATTTCAAAGTTTGTACTTTTAGTAGGATTTTACTAGTGGAACGGCACTTGAAGGTTACTGAAGTCAAAAACGTTCCAATCATTCACCGATAGTGACTAAACCGGAACCAACTCAAGCAGTTAAACAGCCAAAATTTGCAAACAACAACCAAAATTGCTGTTCAGTGAAAGTTAATTGGTATCACATGATGAGCGATAAATGTGATGTTTTTTTTCAGGCCAAGCTCAAGTTCCCGCTCAACTACCCATACTCACCGCCTGCCATGCGCTTTCAGTCCCAAATGTGGCATCCCAACGTTTATGAGGTTGGGTCGCGTTGTGGACTTTCTTTGTTAATTTACTGAAAGTTAATTATCAATCGGGAGAGAAACGTTGAGTGAATTTTCACTGATGGTCACAAGGTTGAATGACTTTTTCGCAAACAAAGCACGACGAATATTTTTCAATCTTGCTCAAGGTTCCGCTTATTGGTACACTTTTCGTACCGCTTTCCACTGTTTAGTTTTATGTGACCACAGGCGGACGAGCCTAATTGTTTTTTTTCTCATTTGTAAAGTTATACTTCATATACTCGTGCCTCGATATTGAATTGAAATTACGATTTGACGACCGCACTGGTTTACACAAAAGTTGCATTAAATTCCGCACTGTGCTAAGAGGGTTCGGTTCATTTTGACTGCGCTTGCAGAACGGTGACCTGTGCATCAGTATCCTGCACCCGCCCGTTGACGACCCGCACAGTGGTGAACTGGCCTGCGAACGCTGGAATCCCACGCAGAATGTCCGGTTCGTTGTCATTGATGCATTATAATTGGTTATGATAATCCTTTTCAGAAAGGTGTACAGCATTTCATGTACAGATACATAGAGGAATGGCACTTTAGCTCTGTTTCGTCGTTTTGAAAAAACTTCCGAGAATAGGTGTACAGTCTTTTTCCTTTCCCTCCTAAAATTCTCTTGTAAACCTTTATGCTGCATAATTGTAAAGACGACGAAAAAATGACTATTCCATGAATGTGGGTATTATTCCATCTTCCATGACAATTTTGGAAAGGTTTATATATTAACCTACTATACATTATCATTATGTAATTTCTCAAAACCTTGAAGACATTCTTTTTAAATGAGTAGTCTAGTTTTTCGCTTACGCACTACGTGATTTACTGTTTTGACCTCCTGAAGATCACGGTTTAAACATTTCTTCTACTCCATATAATTCCCGTTTTATCTAACATGACATGACAGTGACACGAACTTTTGTTCCAAACCGGACCAATTTTCGACTGGAAACTTTCGTTGTGCGCACTCGGTTCGAACTCAGTTGCACCTTAGTATACAGAGGGAGAGGAAAATAAAGGTACAAGCGTGAAGAATAATAAGGATTCTGAATGTTTTTTTTAATCTGAGAGACAGGCATTACGAATAGGCCTTAACAAGCGTTATTCTTTTTAAAAGTTTTTTTTATATTATTATTTAGTATTTTTCAGCACAATACTGTTGTCTGTGATCTCGCTGCTCAACGAGCCCAACACGTCGTCACCCGCCAACGTCGATGCGTCGGTCATGTACAGAAAGTGGAGGGAGAATAACGCCGAGGACGAGTACGCTCGTATGGTCAGGTCGGTAACAATCATGTCTAGAGAACCAAACTATGCGGGTTCGAGTCTCAGCACCTTCAGATCAGAACATCGAAGAACAAAATGGGAGGAAAATAGACGGAACTACAGAGCCTTTAATCCTAATCCAAAAGTTCCTTTTTTGAAGGAATGAGAAAGAACCACATTTTAATTCCATCATGCCTTAAAATTCGCAGAGCATCTAATGCTGTTTTACGTTTTTTCAACACAGTTAACCTCCTGTTAAAATTTGCATTGATATTTTATTTATAATATTTTTTCCAGAAAACAAGTGGATCGTTCTCGTGGTGAGGCCGAAAACGATGGCGTGATCGTGCCAACGACGATTGAGGAGTACTGCATTAAGGTACGATAATTGTTTTACTTATTTATTTAAAAGGTTTAATTTATATAATTTTTGAATGCATAGGCAATTGTTTTCCCAGCAGACATGGGTTTCATTTATTTCACACAGTTTTTTCAATTCATTGAATTGTTTATTTTTCAATGCATACATTTTATAAAGCAATCTTTCCTAACTAAGCAAATATGGTTTCTGTTTAAAAATTCCCACCAGACTGCCAATTTCTTCATCGTTTTCTCTCTTGAGTTTAGTATCAATGTTTCGTGTAAAGCATGTTTCCATTCAAGTTCTGGAAATTTCATTTTATTTATAAAAAAAACTATATACTGTTTTTTTCTAAGGGGAATTCCTATTTATTACAGACGCAACACCAGCCGAGTGATCATATGGACACGCTCGACTTTGACGATGATTATTACGATTATGGAGATGACGAGTCGGGTTGGTGTATTTGTTTTCATTCATGTTTTCGGTGATTACCGAATAGAAAAATCCGACTTTTCTCAAATGTGGTGAAACGTTGAAAACCAAAGATATTTTATCATACACGTGTACTACTTTGACCGTTCAGTGCACTGGCAGAAGAGCGAAACCTCCAGAGGGAGGGGAAATTTTCTAAAGAGGGGAAATTACCAGAAATTAGGTAATTTCATTACACCTTAAGGAACAAACTACTTTTTGAAACCGCCAAAGAGGGGGAATTTCACTTTTCCCTCCCCTTCTCGTCCGCTATTGACCGTTCAGTGTCATGGATGACAACAAAACTAATTTTAACGGATCCTTCTTGTTCGATGATTGTTCCGTTTGTTGTGTTGATGCTGATCTTTTTGTTGTATTCTTTGATTATTATCGATGTTTAGAGCTGTAAACGTGAAATTTTTCATTGTTAACGACGTAATTTGTTCTTCTCTGGTGTCTGTAAAAATTACTGACAACCAGCCAGTTCTTCATTTCTGCTGTATAAATGTGTACATAAACTCAAAGTTCCTGTTCGTGAAAAATTATCGGATCTAAATTTCCTTAAAAATGCCTATCCGAGTTTCGAACTCGGACCAAAAGTTTTACAGCCGACAGTTTATACCGCATCTCTTTCAGATGACGACGATGAAGAAGGCGAGGACGCCGACTGCGGCGGTGAAGACTCGGGCCAGGGCGAAGACAGTTGATAAATTCGCCGAATTCGTTAGGAGTATTTCGCCGAATTAACCGATAATTCGCCGAATTCTTCAGGAGAAATTCGCCAAATTAGCCGATAAACTGAGCTGAAACGTAAACTTTTCCTCGTATTTTTCATAATATTGACTTTTCATAAAAAAATACTAAAACTGGTAAATCGATCAATAAGAACAGTTTCGCCAAATGCTCAGTATTTTCGGTTGATTCTGATTTTTCTTGTATAGATTGTAGTGTAGGTCATCTCATCCCGCTGCAAGAATTCAGTCGGCTCTACTTTGCCAAGTAGTAACGCATCCACTCTTGATAAAGAGATTGTCTTTTGAATGCGTGACGTTTTATTAGCGGACGAACCAAACCTTCAAAGAGAGGGGAATCTTGCCAAAGAGGGGGAATTGGAAGAAATTAGGCCAATTTACATACACCTTATGAAACAAATTCAACTTATTGAAAAGGCCAGAGAGGGGGGAATTCCACTTTTCCCACCCCTTCTTGTCCGCTAATGATCACGACAGCAGTCATTGCCACCTGTCAATTGCTTACATGAAAGCCTGAAAGTATGGCGCCGGCGCGCATTCAAATTTCAGTCCTTTAATCAATTGTGGACGCCATACTAAATCTAAATCCCATTGTCATCATCAATATTTTCTTGATTATCCAGGCTTCCAACAAGGATTCAATACTACTAACAATATTTTTTCATCTTATTTCTCTTGTATCATTATATTTTTTTCGGTCATAATTTCATCGAGACTCTAGTAAATAATTTTTCTGGTATCTTATTCGCTGTACTTTTTGTCCAGGTTTTTCACAGGAGTTTGATTTTATCACCACTAGTGGAAGACATTTCAACAACCTCGCCGCACCCTATTTTGACGCACATTAAAATTCGGTGTGATGAAAAAGTTTTACATAAACATTTTTGTCACATTCATCATGTCATATGTATATTGACGAATATGAAATACTGGTCCAAAAAGGAGCGGGAAATTTCGATAAACAAACGGATGCTTTACGATGTCAGATTTTCGATGACGATATCGCAGGATGAAAGTGTCTTTCTTCTCTGTAATGAAATGTTCATGGACAGAAAATCTGACATCGTAAAGCGTTAGGTTGTTTATCGAGAATTCACGCAGTTTTTGGAACGGTAATTCATTTTCGACTTTTAATTATTTACATCATATTTTTATCGAAACCCCACTCTCCTCATCACACCCCATATTGAAGCACCAAATTTACCATTCTTTATAAAATTGTGGTTTCTTTCATTTTGAAATTTATTTGTATTTTATGATTTCATCAACATTTTGTGCGTGTTTTCCTTGATGCAGCGGTTCAACACGCTTTTAACATAGCATTCTCAATTTCTTGGGAAACTACAACTTAGTCAAGGTTTCTTGTTATCAAAGAATACTTTTGTGGGCCGGTTACGCACGTATGCAATGAGTTAACGCAATTTGTGTATGTTGTCCGAATGTAATGTAAAAAAATTTTATATATTAAAAACTCAAACAGCGCGCCAAAGAGTTTTTGTCAAACAATAAACCCTGGATAGGCTATGTGTTTGGTGAGAAACGTGAAAAATTCAGTCGCCCGATTAAATGAAAATGCTATTGTAGATTGGAATGTAAGTTCTACAAAACAGATATAGTCTGTAATTACAACTGAAATCAAGTCCAACCTAGCTGTGTTTTTATATCCCAATATTTTGCAACCCTGTACTAACGACTGCTATGCTAAGAACACTGATTTTATGTTTGTTATGTATGAATTTTTTCGTCCACTCACGGTGGTGAGCAGGTAGTCTTTTGCGCGATTTTTTTCTTTCGAGTGCGTTAAGAGTTGCTATGAAGTTTTCTTCTATTTTGTCGAATTTCCACGATGACTGTTTCTATCTGAACGATAAAAAAACCTCGTTGTTTTGCGAAAAAAACTGTAACATTCTTCACCGAAAATGTGTGTCTAATACTGCTATAAAATAGTCTACAACTGTGCTGTGTGCGTGTGATCTATATAGAGTTATTCATATTCTCAATTGCCAATTATATTTCTTTTGTGGTCTATATTTAGCATTTCACAATGGATAGGAGATTGAATATGAAAGCGCGGTGTTTTAGTGAGAGTTTTCCATCCTTATGAAGAATCTGTCGACACTAGGACGTTTGCCAAAATTCAACCAACAAAAAGCGCGCATTCAAATTAAGTCTCTTAATCAACAGAATACGCTATATCATTATTTCCGACTGTAACATTATTACATTTCCCCAAAATGGCAAAGGTGAGATTCTGTAGAAGCTCTGAAAAAAGCTTTAGATATCCACAGAAGCACTGGTGGACGAACTAATCCCCCAAAGAGAGGGGAATTTCGTCAAAGGTGATATTGACAGTTCTCAGGGAACAAAATCAACTCTTTGGAATTGCCAAAGAGCGGGGAATTATACTTTTCTCCCCCCCCCCCCCTTATCGTCCGCTAGTGCGACAGAAATACTGAAGTGGTGAACATTTGCGATCACAGCTTGAAGCTGTTGTGCTTTCATCTGTAAATTATGTAGAAATTATTCGTCAAATTCTGGTTTTCATTGGTTTGTATTTCCGAATTTCGTTCGAAATCCACACAAATTGGGTAAGTTTTATGCTTATCAATTCGACTTTGACGATTTATTGACTAAAGGAAATTATTTGGAGAAAAATAATGCCTTGAAACGCCAGAATATTGATTATTTAGTGAGAATACTGATTATGGATTTGGCTTTCAACTTTCTTGATTTCTTGTCTTTTAATATAAAATCATCAATGTTTTATGGATTCAATACTTTGTATCAATTAACTGATTCAACTCACACTAATACTGCATTTTCAGACAGCGAGGATGGAGAGAAAACTTTTCGTGTAATTTGAGAACAAAAAAGCACGCCATTGCAAATTATCATGGAATTAGGGGTTATGAAATTGTCGTCATCAACTACCGAAATAAAAAAAACGTATGCTAATACATTTTGGCGCAGAAAAGTTTCACCAAATATCCTTACTAATAGTACAATGCTATAAACTATTTTTGTCCTTATGGGTGCCGTCAAAGTCGAAGTTGCAACTTTTCTCGGAACTTTTCTGTAAACCTTTTCCTGTTTCGTTTCGACAAATTCCTCTATTTCTACCTGTTTCGATTTCGAAAACGTTTCGGATTTATTTGTGACGTGGAAATGGGTTTACGGTAAAGTTCCGAAATAGGTTGCAACTCCGACTATGAAGGCACCCTATCACATCCACCTGTACATTACTGCACTATATGTATTTCACTACAACAACATTTCGTGTTCGGTTTTTTCATTATAATAATTAGTACATTATACTCTGTCTGCGGTTTGCCCAAGAATGAACTCACTGATCTTTCGATGCGATCGTCGTCCTTTATTATTTGTTCCTAATAATAATAATAATAACATCAAGATGAAAATAAAATAATAATGTCAAGTTGCTAAGGTAGGGATGATAACATGGAAAGCTTACTGCTTTGAATCATGTCTTCATGAGAAAAAGAACAAAATATGTATACTAGTGAAATGAAAATGATATCCTGGATATTGAAAGGTATGGAAAAGTTTGGATTCCAGGTTAATTTTAGGTGGATTGGTCGGTTATTGTTGCTTGTATGTCATAGAGTAATGGTTCTGCCAGCAAAATATTGCCCAAAATGTCTGATAATGAAACATCAGACAATCAGTGTTATCACGCTCATCAATCATCATCACCCCATGATATACTGTGTTTAACTATGGTGTCAAACGAGTTAAGTGGAGGCTAGTGATGTTTCATTATCAGACGTTTTGGGCAATATTTTCGCGTGCAGAAACAACATACGGGCTTTAGTCCTCGACCACAAGAGTTGTTTGTTTTGTGGTTTCATTGATGAGAGAAACCGACAAGTCATATGGGCTGAGATACGGTATTGAAGAACACACAAATCCAAAAATAATCGATCCTTCCACATTGCTCTGTCAGACTGACCTTGCTTGTGGGCCACAATGTTACGGGGCTCCAAGCCGTGACCTTTTAGAGACTCCCTTATTTATTACAAATAGTTTACATGAAATGAACCAATAAAGATATTTAGTTTACCAATTTATATAAAGTACACGGTATCCCTTATTAGTTCGTTTCATGTAAACTATTTGTAATAAATACTGTGTATGTACTTTATATATATTATTGTATATTCATTTGTACAATTACCTTTTAGTCATTCATTCTTTCTATAACGTTTTTCCCTATCCACTAACTAACTCATTACGCTCACTCACTAGCTCAAACTCTCTCAGGGCTTCCAACAGGCTCGCTCACTGGGTGGTGGTGCCGGGCATGGAATGGGAACACTGTTGATCTCGAAATTTAGGGAAAAATACCCTGATCGAATGACGACCACATTCTTCGTGGTTCCGCCACCTAAAGTGAGTGAATCAGTGTGTAAGGGAATGAGTGAGTGACTGAGGAAGTGACTGCGTGATTGAGTGAGTGACTGAGTGAGGTAGTGACTGAGTGAGATAGTGAGTGAGTGAGGTAGTGACTGAGTGAATTAGCATGTGAGTGATTGAGTGAGCGTTGGAGGTATCTGACACTGCCGTCGCAACACAACTGGTACACACCTTACAACGCTACGCCATCAGTTCATCAACCAGTGGAAAACACGGATGAAAGGTTTTGCATTGACAACGATTTACGCTTTACGATATTTGTTACAGGTTACAGTTGTATTGTCGTTGCTGTTGTTGTGGTTTTTGTTGTTAGGATGCTTTCAGAGTAAAAAGGAAAGTAAAATGAAAAGTAAAAGGGCCATTGAACTCTAAAACATTTCATCGAAGATAAGTTCCCAGGAACAAAGTTTTCACTCAAATGCTTTACAGATTAATGACCCCTATACTTTCCTTTTTACTCTGAAAGCACTCTTACTGTTAACTGGTATTTTTGTCGTTGTTGGTTGTTGAAGAACCCTCAAGCTGGAAACCGACGTAAGGCGATTTGAATCACTTGGTCAGTATGACGATGTCGGGTCGGGTCTGACTAAAAGTGGAATTACTCCTTCTTCGACGTTTTCAAAAAGTTGAATTTGTTCGCTGACGTTTTCAAAAAGTTGAATTTGTTCCCTGACGTTTTCAAAAAGTTGAATTTGTTGGCTGACGTTTTCAAAAAGTTGAATTTGTTATCTAATGAGTAGGTTCTCCAATGACAACAGTTTCATCAACCGCTCCCCCCCCCCCCCCCCAAATACTTCATTTCACCAGGTACATCAAGTGAATGAGTAAACAAACACAAACACCACAGAGCAGTAAAATAACAATAGAATAAAGAAGGCAGACATTCAAAAACAGACACGAAAATTGCAAATACTCGAGGGGAAACTGCCTTGGCACCTCGGGTTCATAGCTGGAGACACCGGTATAAGAAATGTCCCGACGCTATAATAACAGAAATGTTCCGACGCTATAATAACAAAAATGTCCCGACGCTATAATAACAGTAATGTCCCGACGCTATAATAACAGAAATGTTCCGACGCTATAATAACAAAAATGTCCCGACGCTATAATAACAGTAATGTCCCGACGCTATAACAACAGAAATGTTCCGACGCTATAATAACAAAAATGTCCCGACGCTATAATAACAAAAATGTCCCGACGCTATAATAACACATGTACGGGTGCCAAACAGGGGGACATGAACATCGTATCACTAGCGGACGAGAAGGGGTGGGAAAAGTGAAATTCCCCCATCTTTGGCGTTTTCAAAAAGGAGGATTTGTTCTATAAGATGTAGGTAAAATGGGCTGAAAATTGCCGATTCCACCTCTTTGACGAAATTCCCCTCCCTTTGGAGGATTAGCTTGTCCGCCAGTGCATCGTAGAGCTACGATCATCAGGATATAGCTCGATCAACTAACATATACTGTAATATTGATCTCTATCCCAAGTTTGTAATTGAAAAATTAGGTTTTGATTTTATCAATTAAGAAGAAATGTTTTTAATTCGGTTAATCAACAGTAATCTCCATCCTGAACAATTGACTGATGATCGCAACTTTACAACAAAACTAATAACAAGCACATTGTCGAGTGCTCCGCGTCATTCGTCGACGTCGTCCTCAGGCGTCAGCATTTCGTCAACGTCATTGACGTCATCGTCCACGTCACGATCGATCGGGCACACCGATGGTGCAGCCTGAAAAAATAAAACAGTAGACAATTTGACGCATACGTTGCCATGTTAAGAAAAAAAATTTCAAGTCTTACTATTCAGAAAAGAAAAAATGTGATAGAAGATTGACTGACTAACTACCGAATAGTTGATTAACTGACTACATACGAGTTGATTGACTGACTACCGAATAGTTGATTGACTGACTACCGAATAGTTGACTGACTACATACGAGTTGATTGACTGATTACAGACGACTTGATTGACTGACTACCGACTAGACAATAAGATTGACTGATCGATTGCTGATGAATGGATGGTTGAACAACTGCTTACATAATTACGCATCGGTTGATTGATTGACTGACTACCGACTAGACAATAAGATTGACTGATCGATTGCTGAAGAATGGATGGTTGACTAACTGCTTACAGAATTAAGCATCGGTTGATTGATTGACTGACTACCGACTAGACAATAAGATTGACTGATCGATTGCTGATGAATGGATGGTTGAACAACTGCTTACATAATTACGCATCGGTTGATTGATTGACTGACTACCGACTAGACAATAAGATTGACTGATCGATTGCTGATGAATGGATGGTTGAACAACTGCTTACATAATTACGCATCGGTTGATTGATTGACTGACTACCGACTAGACAATAAGATTGACTGATCGATTGCTGAAGAATGGATGGTTGACTAACTGCTTACAGAATTAAGCATCGGTTGATTGATTGACTGATCGATTGCTAATGAATGGATGGTTGATTGCTGACGAATGGATGGTTGACTAACTGCTTACATAATTACGGATCGGTTGAATGATTGACTGATTACGGACTAAAGTGATGACCGGCTGGTTGATTAAAAGCCTACTTTATCGTGTATCGGTTGAATGATTGAGGAACAACGTAACATATGATCGACGGCGCAAATTTCCAAAATTGAAAATTTTTTCCACACACGAAATTTGACTGCATCGACGGTTGATGACTGTTTGGCCGATTAACTGCTGAATCCATGTATCGGATGACTACAGACTAGTTGAATGATTGACTGATAAATTGCTGATACGTGGTTGATTGATATATTACTCACTTACACTTGATTATGCATTTGGTTGAATGATTATTAGTTGACTAGTTGATTGAACGACTATTGCTGACTATAGACTAGTTGATCGACTGATTAGACTAGTTGATTGACTGACTACGGAGGCGTTAATTGACGGACCACGGACAAGTTAATTGACTGACAATGGACGAGTTGATTGACTACGGACTGGTTAATTGACTGATTACTGACCAGTTGATTGACTGACTATATACTAGTTGATTGACTGCATACTACAGACAATTTGATTAACTGACTGCAGACTATTCGATTGTCTGATGACCAGTTGAGGACTAACTACGGACTAGTTGATGACAAACTACGGACCGGTTGATGACTAAATATGGACTAGTTGATGACTAACTACGGACTAGTTGATTGACTGATTGCTGTTGACCAGTTGACTGATGATCATTCGCGGAACAATGACTGACCGGGTTGATGACAATGATTGTCTATCGCCGGTCGCATAGACGGTTGACGAAATAATTGAGTTGGCTCACTAAATACTTGATATGACTGACTTCAGACTCGTTGATTGACCGACTATGGCTGAGAGTGGCCAGTTTACCAGCTTCTTACTTCCTCATGCATCGGTTAGATTATTGACTGTTTAAGAGTACGGACTACTTGATTCACTGCACTACAGACTAGTTCATTGAACGAATGATTGATGGCTGATGACTATTTGATTGACTGACTACGGATTAGTTGATTGACTGAATACAGACAAGTTCATTGATTGACCATGGACGAGTTGATTGACTACGGATTAGTTGATTGACTGACTACAGACAAGTTCATTGACTGACCATGGACGAGTTGACTGACTACAGACAAGTTCATTGACTAACCATGAACGAGTTGACTGATTACTGACGAATTTATTTACTGACTAGATACGTGTTGATTGACTACATACGATTTGATTGACTTACTACATAAGAGTTGATTGACTGACTACAGACAAGTTGATTGACCGACTACATACGAGTTGATTGACTGACTGCAGACGAATGTATTGACTGAACACAGACAAATTTATTGACCGACTACAGGCTAGTTAATTGACTGAGTTTTGTCTAGGTGATTTGACTGACCATGGACGAGTTGACTGACTACGGTTTAGTTGATGACTGACTACAGACAAGTTCATTGACTGACAATGGACGAATTGACTGACTGACTGACTACGGATTATTTGATTGACTGACTACAGACAAGTTCATTGACTGACAACGGATTAGTTGATTCACTGACTACCAACAAGTTCATTGACTGACCATCATTGAAGAATTGAATGACTACGGATTAGTTGATTGACTGACTCCAGACAAGTTTATTGACTGACCATGGACGAGTTAATTGACTGCGGATTAGTTGATTGACTGACTACAGACAAGTTCATTGACTGCCCATGGATGAGTTGACTGTCTACGGATTAGTTGATTCACTGACTACCGACAAGTTCATTGACTGACCATCATTGACGAATTGAATGACTACGGATTAGTTGATTGACTGACTCCAGACAGGTTTATTGACTGACCTTGGACGAGTTAACTGACTGCGGATTAGTTGATTGACAGACTACAGACAAGTTCATTGACTGCCCATGGACGAGTTGACTGTCTACGGATTAGTTGATTCACTGACTACCGACAAGTTCATTGACTGACCATCATTGACGAACTGAATGACTACGGATTAGTTGATTGACTGACTCCAGACAAGTTTATTGACTGACCATGGACGAGTTGACTGTATGCGGATTAGTTGATTCACTGACTACAGACAAGTTCATTGACTGCCCATGGACGAGTTGACTGTCTACGGATTAGTTGATTCACTGACTACCGACAAGTTCATTGACTGACCATCATTGACGAACTGAATGACTACGGATTAGTTGATTGACTGACTCCAGACAAGTTTATTGACTGACCATGGACGAGTTGACTGTATGCGGATTAGTTGATTCACTGACTACAGACAAGTTCATTGACTGCCCATGGACGAGTTGACTGTATACGGATTAGTTGATTCACTGACTACCGACAAGTTCATTGACGAATTGAATGACTACGGATTAGTTGATTGACTGACTCCAGACAAGTTCATTGACTGCCTATGGACGAGTTGACTGACTACGGCTTAGTTGACTAACTGACTACAGACAAGTTCATTGACTGACCATGGACGAATTGACTGACTACGGATTAGTTGATTGACTGACAAATTACGGACCGGTTGATTGGTTGACTGACTATTAACTAGTCGATTGACTTGACCAATCAAGTCGTCCATTGACTAAGTCAATCGACTAGTTGGTAGTCAGTCAACCAGTCTTGATTGGTCAAGTTGATTTAATGACAAACTACGGACCGGTTGATTGGCTGACTACGAACCATTTGATTGACTTAATACTGACTAGTTGATGACTGAATTCGGACTAGTTGATGACTGAATTCGGACTAGTTGATGACTGAATTCGGACTAGTTGATGACTGAATTCGGACTAGTTGATGACTGAATTCGGACTAGTTGATGACTGAATTCGGACTAGTTGATGACTGAATTCGGACTAGTTGATGACTGAATTCGGACTAGTTGATGACTGAATTCGGACTAGTTGATGACTGAATTCGGACTAGTTGATGACTGAATTCGGACTAGTTGATGACTGAATTCGGACTAGTTGATGACTGAATTCGGACTAGTTGATGACTGAATTCGGACTAGTTGATGACTGAATTCGGACTAGTTGATGACTGAATTCGGACTAGTTGATGACTGAATTCGGACTAGTTGATGACTGAATTCGGACTAGTTGATGACTGAATTCGGACTAGTTGATGACTGAATTCGGACTAGTTGATGACTGAATTCGGACTAGTTGATGACTGAATATGGACTAGTTGATGACTGAATATGGACTAGTTGATGACAGAATATGGACTAGTTGATGACTGAATATGGACTAGTTGATGACAGAATATGGACTAGTTGATGACTGAATATGGACTAGTTGATGACTGAATTCAGACTAGTCGATTGATTTTGACTAGTTGATTGCTGTTGACTAGTTGATTGACCGATTGATTGCTGATGACTAGTTGATTGACCGATTGATTGCTGATGACTAGTTGATTGACCGATTGATTGCTGATGACTAGTTGATTGACTGACCGGGTTGAAGACGATAATTGTCGATTCCCGTTCGTTTAGAAACGATTGACAAACTAATTGATAGTTGGCTCACCAAACACTTAGTATGATTGACTTCAGACTCTTCGATTGACCGACTATTGCTGGAATGGCTGGTTGATCAGCTGCTTACTTCCTCATGCATCGGTTAGATTATTGACTGCTTACCAGAGTTCTTGATTGACTGAACTACAGACTAGTTGATTGATCGCTGATGACTATTTAATTGAACGACTGATTGGCTGACGATCTGTGGAACATGATGACTGACCGGGTTGATGAAACATCAAGATTGTTAAATGGTCGATACTTGGCTCACAAGAGTTACATGATTGGCTACATACGAGTTGATTGACTGACTACATACGAGTTGATTGACTGACATCGACTGACTACATACGAGTTGATTGACTAACCACAGACGAGTTGATTGACTAACTACAGACGAGTTGATTGACTAACTACAGACGAGTTGATTGACTGACTACATACGAGTTGATTGACTGACTACATACGAGTTGATTGACTAACCACAGACGAGTTGATTGACTAACTACAGACGAGTTGATTGACTGACTAACTACAGACGAGTTGATTGACTGACTACATACGAGCTGATTGACTGACTACATACGAATTGATCAACTGACTACAGACGAGTTGATTGACGACTAACTACAGACGAGTTGATTGACTGACTACATCCGAGTTGATTGACTGACTACAGACGAGTTGATTGACGACTAACTACAGACGAGTTGATTGACTGACTACAGACGAGTTGATTGGCCGACTACATACATAAGAGTTGATTGACTGACTACAGACGAATTGATCAACTGACTACAGACGAGTTGATTGACTGACTACAGACGAGTTGATTGACTGACTACATCCGAGTTGATTGACTGACTACAGACGAGTTGATTGACGACTAACTACAGACGAGTTGATTGACTGACTACATCCGAGTTGATTGACTGACTACAGACGAGTTGATTGACGACTAACTACATCCGAGTTGATTGACTGACTACAGACGAGTTGATTGACTGACTACAGACGAGTTGATTGACGACTAACAACAGAAGAGTTGATTGACGACTAACTACAGACGAGTTGATTGACCGACTACATACGAGTTGATTGACTGACTACAGACGAGTTGATTGACCGACTACATACATAAGAGTTGATTGACTGACTACTGACGAATTGATCAACTGACTACAGACGAGTTGATTGACGACTGACTACAGACGAGTTGATTGACCGACTACATACGAGTTGATTGACTGACTACAGACGAGTTGATTGACCGACTACATACGAGTTGATTGACTGACTACAGACGAGTTGATTGACCGACTACATAAAGAGTTGATTGACTGACTACAGACGAATTGATCAACTGACTACAAACGAGTTGATTGACTGACTACAGACGAGTTGATTGACGACTAACTACAGTCGAGTTGATTGACGACTAACTACATCCGAGTTGATTGACTGACTACAGACGAGTTGATTGACTGACTACAGACGAGTTGATTGACTGACTACAGACGAGTTGATTGACTGACTACAGACGAGTTGATTGACGACTAACAACAGAAGAGTTGATTGACGACTAACTACAGACGAGTTGATTGACCGACTACAGACGAGTTGATTGACGACTAACTACAGTCGAGTTGATTGACGACTAACTACAGACGAGTTGATTGACCGACTACATACGAGTTGATTGACTGACTACAGACGAATTGATCAACTGACTACAAACGAGTTGATTGACTGACTACAAACGAGTTGATTGACTGACTACAAACGAGTTGATTGACTGACTACAGACGAGTTGATTGACGACTAACTACAGTCGAGTTGATTGACGACTAACTACAGACGAGTTGATTGACCGACTACATACGAGTTGATTGACTGACTACAGACGAATTGATCAACTGACTACAAACGAGTTGATTGACTGACTACAAACGAGTTGATTGACTGACTACAAACGAGTTGATTGACTGACTACAGACGAGTTGATTGACGACTAACTACAGTCGAGTTGATTGACAATTATCTACAGACAAGCTGATTAACGACTGACTACAGACGAGTTGATTGACCGACTACAGACGAGTTGAGTTGACTGACTACAGACGAGTTGATTGACTGACTACAGACGAGTTGATTGACTGACTACACAGACGAATTGCCTCACAAAATCCTACTTATGGATTGAATAAAAACCATAAAAACACGTTCAGGTGGTATGAAGTCACCGAACCATTCCCATCGTCAGTACCAACCTTCCACTCCGTATGCCCTATGGTTCGGGTCTGTTCCCATTGCAGACTAGGACTCCTAGTCAGCGGTCGATCCAACATCAGGTTAACGTCAATGATAATGATAACATCATATCTTCTTACGTTCGTTCTCATCTTTTTTCTTCAGTCAACGACGTCTTCTTTTTCGACTTGAATCACAATACCGATATGGGGCCAAATGTGAGATAATCAACAAAAAATGCGGTAGTGTGAAAATGAAAAATAGAACAAAAAAACAATAAATAACAAAAAATATTTAATAAAAAATATGAACAAAATATATAAACAAATGATTTACAGAAATACTAGGGGAGGGAACAGACGACGATCGGCGCAACGTGGTTCATTTCTGAAATTGAGTAGTAAAAAAGGGTAAGTGAGTGATTTAGTGAGTAGGTGAGTGAGTGATTAAGTAGGTGAGTGAGTGAGTGAGTGAGTGATTAAGTGAGTGAGTGATTTAGTGAGTAGGTGAGTGAGTGATTGAGTAGGTGAGTGAGTGATTGAGTGAGTGATTGAGTGAGTGAGTGGTTAAGTGAGTAAGTGATCAAGTGGCTGAGACTGAGTGAAAAGTGACGGTTTTCCCAATTGAACTGAAGGCAAATTTCGAATGATAAATGAAGGCGAATGAACTAATATTTTTTTTAGCAACCAAATGATAATTATGAGCAGGAGCAGTTACTACAAGCTAAACACTAGCAACAAAATTATTCTATTTTAACAGGAACAACAACAGCAACAAAATTATTCTATTTTAACAGGAACAACAACAGCAACAACTGTCACAACAACAACCAAAACACAACTAAAAGACTAAATAAATTCTCTAACAGTAACAACATCAACACCAACAACAACAAGCTCAAAGTAACCAACCATGTAAAGTAGACGAAAAGTTGACCTGACTGACTGACGGACGCTGTTTCTTTTTTTATCAAGAAAAATGTTTTTTTCGAAAGCCGAAAATAACTGAAACCCATGGATTGTGAATAAATACTGTATCAAATAATAAATACAAATTGAGATTCAGATTATAAATAGTAACAGTAAAAACGAGATTGAGTTGTAACAGAAAAAAACTATCACTATAAAAAGCATAAAAATAAAGGAAATATAAAAGAAAATATAAAAGGTAAAATGAGATCGAACAAAAACCGTATCACAGTTATAGATGTATAAAAATATAATTTAACAAACACATGAATATAAAAAAAATATGGTGTGCATCAATAAAAACAACTGGCCAAACCACAACAAAATGAAAAGCAAAATACAAACAACAACCTTAACAGCAGTAACAACAACCACATCCAAAACAACTTTTTAAATAACAAAATTGCAACAACAACGGAAACAAGGACAACAACAACAAACAATACCGACAGCAACAACAACAAAAACACCGACAACAACAACAGCGAAAACAACAACAACAAAAACAACAACATCATCAACAACAACAACACCACACCAACCACATCCACAACACATTTTACCAACCAAAAAGCAGCAGCAACAACATCAACGACAACACCGACAACAACAACAAGAACAACACCGAAAACAACAACAATAAAAATAACAACAACAAACACATAATCATCAACAACAACATCATCATCATCAACAACAACAACAACAACAACCACATAAAATACGTGAAATAAAAATAATGACATGGTAAAATAAAATTTGGGCAATAGCAGTTTGTGGTTAATCATCCAACTTGAAAACACTCTAAATCAAAAAGAAATGAATAATAATTATCACACAAAGAATCAAGTCAACAAATTCAGGCTATATAGAAATAATATGAAACCTAGAACAAAATGTTTTTTAATTAAACCACAACAGTTACAATGATGTATTCACAATCCACGGGTTTCAGCTAATTTAAATTTTGATTTTTTTTTAAATAACTGCAATCGAGAATGTGCTCTTCGCCCAGTCATCCGTCATTGGGTTGAATCGAGTGGTGATGACCTGCCCATTTTGACACGATTCTGAAAATCAAAAACCAAAAAATGAACGTTTGTACACACCTATTGATGATTTGGGATCTGTTTTTCAAATACAAAAACTAATGGCGCAATTTTCTACTCAACTTTTTTCTGTCAAACCATGGGACTGCCTACGAAATCAAAATAAAAGTATGAATAAGGCTCACCATTTTTGAAATTGCCATTTGCCACCATAACAACCGAATCTGAACATAAATTTGAACTTGGCATCGCATATGCATAAAGCTATGCGTTTGATAGACAGACTGTACACTCGAAATCAACAACCGCTTATCAAACGGTTTTCATTACGATTGAAATATTCTATCACAACCGCCATAAACCAACAAGAAAAAATAGCAACCGGCATGAAGTCCATCCAAGTCGATCATCATCACCCTCCTTGCAGCAGTCCGGCACGAGGCTAACGACCAGTAGCATCGCCTGAAAAATCTGAATTGATCTCTAGGCTGTTTTCTACCATGTGCACAAGGAGTTAATAGTCATTTCATTTATCACTTAAATGTTTGATGTCATACTGTATGAAATATGTGACATAGATTGATGATCGAAGTTTTTAATTGATCCCTTAGCTGTTGAAACTTCCATATGCATGAACCAATCAGGTCGATAGCTGGGCATTCAAAGACGGACCTATAAAATGGTCCTCACCGGGGTTCGCACAAATGAAACAGAATGAAGACAAAAGGTTGTTCCCTTTGAACTTATCTGTTAAAAAAACAGGATTTAATCCGAAAATGTCAGCAAAACTTCATGCTCAGAACTAAAATTCGTATTTGGTTATGAATAGAATAGGAAAATGTGGATTCATTCGTCCAAATTTCCTCATCTGAAATAAAGTACTAAAAGGTGCCATAAACCAACCAAAGTACCATCTCGCCAATCATCATCACCCTCCTTGAAGCAGCACAGCACGAGGATGACAACCCGAAGCATTGCCTGGAAGAAAAGCTCAAAATTTATTCCGAAACTCAGAGTTTGGTAAAAAAATTGTCCAATTTCTAAAAATTTTACATTTTGATTTCAAGAAAGGGAATTTTTTCTTACAAACGCAAACCCAACCCAACGAAACTAGTTCAATAGACAATAGTTTTTGCTGAATCGACAGTTGCGACTGGTTGTCGTTACACAAAGGGAAACGATGCTGCTTCAAAGTATATAGAACGAATACGGTGCGAGATACAATGGATTTTCGTGGTTTATGGAATCTTTCGAAAACAAAACCCCAATTCAACCACCGATTAGACTGCTGGCTGCTTTAGAGTTAAACCAAAACTTGAAATCACATGACTGGTCACGTCGACACTGGCGAACGAGTCAAACCTCCAAGGGGAAGGGAATTTCTCTAAAGAGGGGGATCGGAGGCCATTTTACCTACACATTGGGGAACAACTTCCACTTTTTGGAACTGCCAAAGAGGGATTCCACTTTTCCGTTCTTCCCTCGACCCCTAGTGTGTCACGTCACGTCGACTCCGATATAATATCTTTGATGGAGTGATGAAAAAAAAATGAAAAAAATCGTTTTCATTTTTTGACTATTGGGTTCCCTTCATCCCAAACCGACTATAAAGGCATGACACTCCCGCCCGCTAACTTGATACTTGAACCGAAATCAATCTAATCCTACTTCATTGTCGCCTGTCTAGTCTAGTGCGTAGGACGGCCTAAGCCTAAGCCTAAACCGGCGGTTGAGACGATAAAAGCGATTTTTTTATATCAACATGCAACTATGATCGAAAAAAACCGTTTACCAAAAGAAGCAAAAAAACTAAAGTTCAAGTTTTCCCTCCCACAAGGCACCAATTATAATTTTTTTTAATGAAAAACAATAAATACCACCAACGGATGATATGAGATTGCGATAGCAGATGTTGCAGAATTCGTTTTGCGGGAACACCTTGACGAACGGCTTGTTGCTCGTCGACGACGTCATCGTGGAAGCCGACTGAAATCGACGGAGCCTCGAGATCGAGACGGCACCCGAGCCGAATCAAAACAAGCTGAAATGACAAGTCGGAGCGGTATAGCCTGTCTACAGGGTGTCCCAGCGAGGGGTTCACGATTTGTTTTCTGAATAACTTTTGTATGCGTCAAGCAATAACCTCAAAAATTGATACTGTAAATACCAATACCTTAAGAATTTTTTGCTTTTTTGAAATTTTGAAATTCGTTGATTACAGCTTGAATTATAGTCGAGTGAAAAAAACATCCGTTTTTTACGAATTTTCAGAAGAATTTTCATTTCGAAACATAATCAAAACTAATTCAATTGTGTTATACTACAAATATAATCACAGATTATGCTATAAACGATGCAAAAGAAATGTCTTATTCAATATTTGCACCATATCATGAAATCACTCAACCCAGGCACGCCCCCAAATCAACGATTGGTGTGCTAATTTGTACGGCGGTTTGATCGGACCGTTTTTCTTTGAAGTTTGATGGAGTTGTAGCTTGTGACAAGTACCTGAACAGGCTCAATAATTTTTTACTGCAGTTTCTCGAAACTATTAGAAAATTCGTTCATGGACCGCTGATCATGCAAGCTGACGGTGCCCCACCACAAAGGAGGGCACGCGGTTCCTGCGTGCACGATCACCTCACTGAATGGGTCGAAAGTGGAGGAACTCCCGATTAAACAGCTACTAATTACTGGTTTTGAAGACATTTCAAGGAACTAGTTTATTCCCACAAAATGATTACAGTGGAAGAACTCACAGAAATGATCTTATTGAAAATGGCAAACATCACTGCAGAATCGCGACCAAACGCATTACTCGATCTCAAAACTCGTAAAGATAGTTGTATCGATGAAATCCGGTGGTCATATTAAATTAAGCTTATCTTTTTATTGTTTCCCGCATAATTAGCTATTATATATGTCATATAATCACCATTGAATTAGTTTTGAATATGTTTCAAAATGAAAGTCTACTGAAAATTCGTGAAAAAAATTAGGTTTTTTTCACTCAACTATAATTCAAGCTGTAATCAACGAATTTCAAAATTTCAAAAAGGCAAAAAATTCTTAAGGTATTGGTATTTATAATATAAATTTTTAAGATTATTGCTTAACGCATACTAAAGTTATTAAAAAAACAAATCGTGAACCCCTCGCTGGGACACCCTGTAGTCTAGTGAGTAGGACGCTGGTCTCGAAAACCGGCAGTCCTGAGTTCAAAACCTGACTCGAGACACAGATCCTGACGCGTTGCTCTGGGGCTTCTGCCATTGCCCGTCAGTTTATTCAACTCTCCGGCCACTACGAAAACACCATTCTGATATGGTATTAGTGTGCCTCGATGACTTCAGTTAATGGTAAAGTCCGACGTCCGAAAAAAAATCAAATGAGCGAACCGGTATCGAATTTGACGAAATCGGTGACTTTGCCACTGGGGACTGTGGAGCACCACCAAGTCGTGCAGTCCAGATGTCGGGATGCGGCTACCTCAAATCAAAATTATTCAGTCGTTATGCCATAATATAGTTTTTTGTGATCAAAAATTAATTTTGCAGGTCGGTTACGCACGTGTGCAATGAATTAATGTGTTCCAAATGTTATGTCGAAAAAATTCATTTCTCGAAACTCAAAAAGCGCGCCAACTCAAACAGATTTGAATTTAAACTGCGCGCCAAAAAGTTTTCGGCTAACCAAGAAACCCTGGATAGGCTATAGAAAAATTTAATACCAAATCAGAAACGCACTGACTGAAACGGTCACCCTATTTACGTGCAACATAATCAGTTAGTGATCAATGAAAAAACAATAGTAGATTAGTCAGATTCCAAGTTAATTAGAAAAATTATACCGGGGTGTGACGAGATAAAAATACAACTAACCTGCAGATGATCCGAAAAAGAAGACTGGACCCACTGAGAGCGAGCAGCGCCGTCTGATTCGCTCAATTCTGAAAGTGCCAGTGTAAATAGAGCTTAATTGAACCTAAATGACATAACCGAGCGAAGCATCTCAATAGCTGAAGCTGAAACTTTTGTACACCCAAGTATTTTATGAATAAAACAGCAAACGTTAAAATTGCATGTATAATACTGACCACTGGCGGACGAGCTAATCCTTTGAAAAAAGGGGAATTTCGCCAAAGAGGGGAGAATTGGCAGTTCCCCGGACATTTCACATCCACCTTAGGGATATAAAAACTCTACTTTTTCGCAAAGTTTAACAGAGGGAATTTCAATTTTCCCACCCAACTCGTTCACTAGTGAACTGAATAATTGCAAACCAACATCTCCACGAAACCACTCGCCAACGCCCGGGATGAAGATCGAGTGATGACGATGCCATGGACTGTCATCAGGAAGACACCAACGAACCTTGGAATATTAAACAAATGAAGAAATTCATCAAAATAAATAATATAAAAACATTAAAAATCAAATACTAATTATTTTGCGACAACCAAGTGTGTCAAAGCGGTCCGTCTAAAACGTCCCGCCGCGGGCTCAGAAGCTCGCGACCATTTGATTAGTTGACGACTTTACACTACCCGTTTTGAACTTGGTCAAATAATGACCAAATTTAATGTGGAAAGCGTAAAGTCGAGGCTACTGAGGCCCTTCGAACTTGGCCAGTCGCGAAATAATTATTGTTTTCTTCAATAACGATGGAACACTTTTAAGTGTCATATTTCTTTTTAGCATGATATGCCTCACCAAACCCAACCAAACTTTCGTATTGCAGGCGACCATGAATCAACTGACCTGCATTTGCAAATGACGTTACGAGGCATCGGCAAGTCGCGCCATCGGTCGTCTTCAGTGACACCGTCGAGTAGTCGTTGAGTCGATCCTGGGAACATTGAAGAAATGAGAACCCAATTATAGATAATATTATAATAATAAATATAAGATATATTTTTTCTACGCAATATTATCTATTTCGTGACACCCAAGTGTGTCAGAGCGGCGCGTTCGAAACGTGCTGCCGCGAGGTACTCGCGACCATTTGATTAGTCGACGACTCCACGCTGTCCGTTTCAAATTCGGTCAATCACTGGCCGCGTTCACTGGCTACTGTGGTCCTTCGACTTGAAATGTCGCGAAATAATTAACCAAAATTATAAGTTAATTTATCATTGAAACCCATCAAAGTATCACCGTAACCTTTCGTTTTCTGCGTGAGTCAAGCAGCATTCGATTGGCACTGGCTGATGGCGCCGTTCAACTGCGTGCTGTAAGTGAATGAGTGAGTGAGTGAGTAAGTAAGTGAGTGAGTGTGAGTGAGTGAGTGAGCGAGTGAGTGAGTGTGTGTGTGTGTGTGTGTGTGTGAGTGAGTGAGTGGGTAAGTGAAAAAGTGAGTGAGTGGATGAGTGAGTGAGTAAGTGAGTGAGTGAGTAAGTGAGTGAGTGAGGGAGTGAGTGAGTGGGTGAGTGAGTGATTGAGTGGGTGGGTTTAGTAAGTGAGTGATACTGACCAACAAACTGGTACGTTTCACGGTGCCACTACCTGCTTTTGTGGTGACGCCAGTTGATGATCGAACAGACCACCAGCTTGGTGATGTGAATGACGGACACAATAGCTCTAGAATAGTCAAGTGGTTAAGGTGCTAGACTCTGAAACCGCCTGACCAGCCGCACACGGGTTTGAATCCCGGAGCCGTATTATTATTAATGGATTAAGTGATGATGATACCTGCAAGTGTTACTTAGCAAGGATCCATGTGGTTTAGTCACAAACACCATCACTTCTCACTCGTTCATGATAAAATGGGGTTTCTAGTAATTACCGAGTTCAGAGCGAGGAGTGAAAGTCGAAAGCTCGATTTGCTATTACGATTCTTTTTCGATATTGATAAAAATATATATAAATAATTTGATATCCAATTACACAAATCAACACATATGGATTACAATCTTGATATCAACGATTTGATTTATGAATTGAAACCGCATTAAATTCTAACCGGTTGACCACTGCTGTAGACACTATTGATGTTCACTGCCTGATACTTTGATTTGGTTCCCGTTGACGAGGCACCATGCTTCGAACCAGATGATGCTGACATCCTCTAAGACCGACAAATGCTGACACTATTCTGCAAAATGAACTATAATTATTGAAACCTATTCGCAAACACATACCAGTTTCGGTAAATTGAGCGTTTCAAATTTTCTCCTCGATATACAGAAACATCATATGGATAACATCGGTTAAAGATAATATGGAACTACTCGCAATTACTGATGAGTTGAAACACAGGCGGACGAGCCAAACCTCCAAAGGGAGGAGAATTATGTCAAAGAGGAGGGAATTAACAGTTTTGAGGCCACACATTAGGGAACAAGTTTTACTTTTTGAAATCGTCAAAGAAGGGGAAATTCCACTTTTCCTCCCTGTTCGTCCGCTAGTGAGTGAAAAAATGAAAGAGTAAAAAATATCAAACCCACCGTTCATGGACAATGCCTTCGTTTTGCTGTTGTCGCAATGACGCGTTTGACGGGTACAGGGTGTCCGGTGATGAGACGTGAACTGAAACGCGTAGTGTTTTCAATTAATCACGAAACTGAATTTAAAAACATGTCATTGTTGTAAAAAAATTCTCTGCATATAAGCATACAGAATTTTGAACAGAAATACGCTTCGATATGTTAGTAGGAACATTCCCAATACGGATTTACAAAAATGAATTCCGGGAAAAGTGCATATCACAGACAAAAAGCAAACGTTAAAATTGTGTGAATAACACTGACTGCAAAGTTGGGAACAAACATCTTCTCCGTGAAAGCCACACGCCAATGCCATCAAGACGATCGACCGATAGTGCCGGTATCAACCTGACGCCGTCGATCCTAGGAATATTGGAGAAATGAAAGCCCATTCATAATAAAACAAGATCAAATATTTCCATTCAATAATTATTTCGCGACCACCAAGTATGTCAGAGCGGTCCGTTTAAAAACGTGCCGCCGCGAGCAAAAGCTCGGCGACCATTTGATTAGTCGACAACTCGACGCGGTCCGGTTTAAACGGGGTCAAATCATGACCGAGTTTAATGTGGGCAGCGTCGAGTTGAGGCTACTGTAGTCCTTTCAACTTTGCATGTCACGAAATAATTAGTTGAGATAAAAAGAATGAAACTCAAACCCACCGTTCATGGATAATGCACTCGTATGACTGATAATCTTTCGTTTTGACGTTGTTGCAATGACGCGTGTGACGGCTGTACAGGGTGTCCATGATGAGAGGTGCCTGACAGTTTACACACACAATTATCTTCAGAGATTTGATACTCAAAAGAATAGTCCTAGCAGAATGGCGCGATATTAAATTTGGTCTCCTCAAAACACTAGCGGACGAGAAAAAGGTGGGAAAAGTGGGCTTCCCCTCTTTGGCACTTTCATAAAGAAGAATTTGTTCCTTAAGGTGTAGGTAAAAGGGTCTGAAAACTGCCATTCCCCCTCTTTGACTGAATTCCCTGCCCCTTTGGAGGTTTAGCTCGTCAGCCAGTGCCTTAAAAATTCAGTTTATCAGCTCTCTTCAGGAAAAATCCTACCTTGTAAACTATTTTTTAAACTACCTGCCCGTCGGCTAATATTTAGAACAAAGTATACGAAACATGAGTCCATAAATTCCAGTGAAGCTTCCAGTTCATCAAACAACTTCAATAACATAACTGCCTGAAGCATATTCAGAGTTTCTTGTAATTCAATTCATATTTTTGAAAACCTTGTCCAAATATTGGTCAGGTTTGCACATACAATATATCTAAAAGTGTAAAAAACGAAACCAAGCAAATCAAAAAACGTAAACTCGACTTACCGACCAGTCAACCAACTGATAAGTTGAGCGACTTGTCCCAACGACGACCATGGGGCGTACGAACGACAACCAGCTGAAACAGTCGAAATACATCATACAGCAAATGAAAAACACAAACACATATTAAAAGGAGAACTGTGAAACGGAAAAAGCTTCATTACTCGAAAATAATATGTAACGGAATCGTATTTAAACCAGCTAAATCTCACCAGACTTCAGCTCGGCACACCGTCCGCGGCCGCACAAACGAAATCGACGAAACTGCAATACAACACAAAATTAATTGATGAAGGTTCAATAAACTTGAAAAGAAAAAACAGACAGTGGGAAGCCCAAGCTCTTCTCATCTGCCTTTTTTGAACAAACCCCTTTCATGTAAACCCCACTTGCCCCTTTCACGCGTACCCTCGAACCAACTCAGCTAGGCATATAAGTTGGCTAAAATGGTACCCCCTCCACTGGCACGGGTCAGACCGGATCTGGGGCAGGGTTTTGCGCAAGTGTACAGAGGGACGATTTACGCCGTGCCCACCAATCCACTTGGGTTTCGCTCGGCGACCAACACTCGAGTGACCAGGACAACTAACCAAGACTACCCACCTACACATCAAACCATTTAGATAGGCCTTCATCACCCACAGGTGCGTGACACTGCTATACTAATTGGTCCGATGTCGGGTAGCCTGTTAGTTTATTACATTCTTCTCTCCTTTCCAACCACCGGACACACCGAGGCGACCGTTGGCCGCAACGCCGTACCTGGACGACTAAACCCACCAAAGCAATCGTCCCGACACCGCACTGACCGCGATCCCAACCCATCATTTAGCTCCAGTAGGAGTTTCGGGGTTCGAGCCTCCATCTACTGGGCGCGCCACCAGAGCTCACACCCCAGCCCTCGGGCGAAGTGCGAATGGCGTGTTGTGCCATCTACGCTGCGTAGAATGGACACTGGGATGTATTGAAATCCCAAAGACGAGAGACTTTGATGGGGCGGTGCAGACGCCTCTTTAAGTGCCCGATGGTCAAAACTTCTGGCCACCAATGTCGGTCACCTCCCTGAACCTAGTGTCATGTCACAGGAAAGCACAGAACACATACCCGCACACCCAGGAATGTCCCGACCAGAGAGGAGGTACCATCTCATACAACTCACATATCTCTACTCAGTTGGAATGAGCAGTACCCATGAAAGAAGCGCATAGGGTTTCACCCACCTACTACGCACAAACACACTTATGGCAGGCGAAATGAACTCGTGGCCAGCACGATATTCAGAACTCATCAGTTCAAGTTTTTTGTAGACGAACAAAAGGAAAAAATTGTTTATAAGAATTGAAACTGAGCTTCTGAACAAAGTACATGGTGTATTTATTAAGCAAACGTCATTATTGCAGCAACATTCTAATTTACCATTTTTATTTTGAAGATTTCCATCATTTTTATAATTTCCCGTTGTGGTTCTGATTTAGTGACATTCCGGTGTGAAACCAGGAAACTTGTTAAAACACGCACAAACAACAAAAGACACCGGAATCATGACAGAATAATAAAAAACTGGACCACAATGCAATGAATGTCACTGCAATTTGAATGAGTTTGTTTAACAAATAACACAACTCTCGCATTATTCGGGAATGCACATCTGTGGGTAACAGATATGGCCGATAGAATCAGCAGCATCAGACCCACAGTTATTCGCCGAATCGCGAGAGCCAAACAGAAAGATAAATGCAAAATAAACTAATCTTATTAGAGGCCACGAGACGAAACTGGACGACGGCTGGATCGCATGGCTTGACTGGCTGCGCGGACGGCCAACAGTAACTGAGAGACCTGTAATTAAGGAAACTTTATGAAACATAATGATGCAAAAATTCACACGCAGAATTCTACAAGCCTATACAACTGAGAATGGATGCCAATTCACTAGGTTTTATTAGGGAGGAGCAGAGGTGGATCGGATGCTGGTTAGTAACAATCAACCCAGAATTACGTTGGGGTGATCGTTACAAACCTGGGGACACGTCCCAGAATCAAGTTGGGATAAATTTTGCTAGTTGGGCAAAGGTTAGGAAAAACTGACCCAGAATGAAGTTGGGTAAAGTGTTCCTAACGGCAAAAGACGGTTCTGAACAGGGACAAATCCAGAATCAAGTCGGATTGGAATGTATGTCGGAACATGTTTGATGAGGGAGAGAGGGATAGAGTTTTTTGTATTATTACCCAACTAGACCCATCTAAAGGTGAATTCTATAGAAATGCCCATTAAGAGAACTAATTCATATTAAATACAATAATAGTCTCATCTTCTACTCGTGTGAGGGGCGGGGTCAGAGACAGATTACAAATACGAAACGAATGCATTTTTTATTTGCTAAACCACGAATGCAAACGTGAATTGTTTCGGCGAATCACGACTGCACAAAAATTATAATTGCCGAGTCATGAATTCATAAATCACTTCCTTCACTAAGAACTCATTTACTGTCTTAAAAGCGATAATATCACACAAATAAACCGGCACTCCAAATGGCGGACTTTCAAATTTGGTCTCATACTCAAATGTAAATAATATTTTGTTTAAAAAACGCACCTGAGTCTCTTCGTGTTCCACTTTTTCGTATGGTAAAAACGTAGCATCTGGTGGACGTGGAGGAGAATTTACAGGGAAACATGACCGTGTTCGCTGTCTGCTGCAGGACCAGATTCATGACGCCGGCTGGAATGAATAAGAAAAATATACGAACTGTATGTCAAACAAATTGATAATAACCACATTTATTGATCACTAATTTCGGTAGCAGAAGAATCATCCTATTTCACAACAGACGCTACAAAACCCATAAATATGTGAGCGATTATTCTGTTCCTTATACTAACGGATAACAGGTCTATAAAAATTATTTTAAAAAAAAACAGGAAAACCTGAACTTACCTGAACCAATGAGAAGGTCCACGATACGTCGGAGCGTGGGACAACAGGTGAGTTTGGGTCGACAACTGCCGCATACCCGATGGTCGCTTTGACATTGCAGATACGGCGACATCATGTATTCCAGACACACCGGACACTCGAACGCGCGCAGCAATTCCTGAAAAATTCAATACATAATTGAATGAATAATAAATATAAATAGGGATAAATATCATGTCACTGACGTTATAATAGAAGAAATAATGTCATCTTCTACCAATGCCGAGTGCCGACAATAGACAATACAAAAACAAAGATAATAGCATTATGTGAGTGCTAAAGGAAACCGAATGAATGATACTGAAAGTTATTATCACTGGCGAACGAGCTAAACCTCCAAAGGGAGGGGAGTTTCATCAAAGAGGGAGTGAACGGCAGTTATGAGGCCGTTTTTACCTACACTTTCAGGAACAAACTTCAATTTTTGAAACAGCCGAAAAGGGAGTAAGTCCACTTTTCCATCCTTTTCGTGTTTGATTTGAACCGGACATTCATCATTATATTGATTCAGAAAATCTAGTTCTATCCTAGATACGCGAACAAAATATATAGTAAACAAAACAAACCTTGGGATTGCTGGAAGAAACCGTGCAGACGAGGAAGGCCATCTTGTAATTGAGGTCACTGACGCCCAACGCTTTGAGTCCATTCACACCCTCCAAAACGGGCAACTGCAAAGAAAACAGGTTGCAGCTTATAAAAAATGTGTGATTGAACACTGCCTGACTGATTGACTTACGGATTACGGAATGACTGACTCACTGGATGACATCATAAATTACTATTTTTTTGTTTGACCAATTGACTGACTGACTCGAGTGACTGACTGGTTTAAAGACCAACTGCCTGACTGATTGACTTTATGAATGACTGATTGACTAACTTACTGACGGATTGACTGAATAACTGTTTGACTTTTGAGTGACCGACTGATTGATTGACTAACTGACTGACTGACTAACGAACAAGGGATTAAAAGTATAGCCGAAAAAGTTAATTGTGTCGCACCTCCAATTGTTTTACAGCTCAGTCGATGCATACTTTGCTGTCTTTGAAATCAATTGTAAACACGACGAAATGTCGGCCGACGGAAAGCGGAAAACAAAGGGAGGGAAAAGTAAGCTTTAGAATCTGAAATTCTCCGCTTAAAAAATGAAAAAATATTCCTAACACTGTTTGAAAAATTTTCTGCAAAGTTCTTCATATTTTATTTAGCTAAATCCCTTTCTTTGGAAGATGGGTTCATCCGCCAGTGTACGCTGCTCAGTCCACACAGCTATTTTTTTATATATAGTGTGTGTACGTGACCTGTAGCTCTGTGCTAGGCAGCGTGCTGTAGCGGATGAAGCAAACTTTCACAGGGAAAGGTTTTGCGAAGAAAGAGGGAATCGGCGATTTCAAAGTCATTTTCTCTATCCTTTAAGAAAAAACTTTTCAAATTTTCAATGACCAAAGAGTAGGCATTCAGCTTTTCTTCCCTGTTCTCTTCCAGAGAGGTCAGCGTCCGACATTTCGTTGTGTTTACAATTGATTTCAAACACAGCAAAGTGTGCATCGACTGACCTGTAAAACAATTGGAGGTGCGACACAAATAATTTTTTCGGCTTTTTTTTTTTTTTTTATAAAGTGACCTCAAAACGGTTATCGCGACCCGTCGACCCGTCGACCCGTCGACCCAGAACATTTTGTGGGTATGAGTAAAAGTTTCGGAAAAAAAACCCTTGTGACTTGTAAAAGCTCCGAACCTGAATATCTTCAGAAAAATCTTCATCTGACTTTAAAAGCTCCGAGACGGAATATCTTTGGTGAAAATTTCCCTCTGAATTGTAAAAGCTCCGAAACCGAATATCTTCAGAAAAATCTCCGTCTGAATTTTAAAAGCTCCGAAATGAACTATCCTTATTTATGAATGGCCATCAGTAGAGATAAAGATACAAAATGTTGGAGTGCTTTTTCAGAGTCGAAGAGAAGAGAGAGTATAAACTGTTTCATAAACTGTTTCATAAGTGAGTGAGTGATTAAGTGAGCGAGTGAATGAGTAGATGAGTGAGTGAGGGAGTATGTGAGTAAGTTGGTGAGTTAGTAACAGAGGTGAATGAGTAGGTGACTCAGTAATGGAGTGAGGGAGTAATTGAGGGGTGAGTGAAATAAAGATTGACTAAGTGAGTGAGTGAGTGAGTGAGTGAGTGAGTGAGCGAGTGAGTAAGTGAGTGGGTGATTGAGGGAAGGAGTGAGTGATTGACTGGGTGAGATAGTGAGTACGTAAATTGAGTGAGTGAGTGAGTGAGTGAGTGAGTGAGTGAGTGAGTGAGTGAGTGAGTGAGTGAGTGAGTGAGGAGAATATGTTCGAGAAAAAATGTTGATTACAAGTGACTGGGGACGGAATTTTTTATTATTATTAGTGTATGTAACTGGCTACTCGCACGCTCCTTAACTGACTGACTGTTTCACTAAACGTTTATAGCATTCTGAATTGTTTACGAGACTAAATTCAAACTTGTGCCAGTCAGGTATGCACTTTTCCAAGACAGAATTCTTGTAAAATCAAATCAGGAACGATCTCAAATACATATTTACCAGCGTGTAAATATTTCTGTCCGAAACTCAGCAGATTTCTATGCATACAAAAATTTTACAACCAAAGGCGTGCATTCAAATTTAGTCTCGAAATCAATTTAGAATGCTTTATTTCCTTTTACATGGAGTTGCGCCGCCTTCCTTTAATTTATGCCGATTGACATAGTGGTTCAGATTATTTATACAAGTTTACGCATTTTTGTTCCTCTATTTGATCTATTATTTTATGGAGACGAATCATCTTGAACTGTGCGTTATGGTCGAAGAATCGGCGGTCCGTCCGGCCACCGGCGGACGAGCCAACCTCAAAAGGGAGGGGAATACCATCAAAGATGGGGGAATTTTCAGAAATCAGGCCATCTTACCTACACCTTATGGAACAAACTCAACTTTTTTAATCCGTCAAAAAGGGGGAATTCCACTTTCCCCACCCCTTTTCGAAGAATCGGCGGTCCGTCCGGAACACTTTCCAAAACCAAATGCTGATAAGAAGTCTTCACCTTATAGTGTCCGACAGTTAAATGTCTATGAGACAAACTCGTACGTAGGACGATGATGGCTCAAGGCCGGATGATTAACGGTTATTTCTAATCGACTTTAATTAAGGCTAAGGCTTCGGTGTAATCTACGAAACAGAAAAAATATATGTGGCTACCATGAATCGCTTGCAAGTAGCCAACTTGGGTGAAACCCACATCTGCTGAGGAATAGAATTGTTTGAAGTGTTAACGTCGCAACACAATATTTGATTAACACAACACAATTGTCACAATGTTTTCACTTCGCAGTAAGTGAGACAGTAGGATGTTGACATCCTCCTCTTCGTCCAACAACAATAACAACAACAACAACAACAACAACAACAGCAACAACAACAACAACAACAACAACAACAACAACAACAACAACAACAACAACAACAACAACAACAACAACAACAACAACAACAACAACAACAACAACAACAACAACAACAACAACAACAACAACAACAACAACAACAACAACAACAGCAACAACAACAACAACAACAACAACAACAGCAACAACAACAACAACAACAACAACAACAGCAACAGCAACAACACTCCTTTTCAATCTCATCGTCGTGGATTCGAAGCTGTGGCCAACGGTGAATGGAACGTTGTTTCGTCTTCTTGTTTGGCATTAAAGGCTTTATTGTGATGTGATCGTGTGATGGTTGAGACTTTTTATATGTGATTCGGTATTGTTATATGACTCTCAATCACATCTTGAAATTAGTTACATTATCCGATACGACTAATTTTTTGGCCGAGTCATGGGAGTGTTCAATATGTGAATTGAACGATTTAAAATATTTGATAATCTAGAAACACAATATTCGATATTTACATTGCAGTATGCATCCCGCACACTCTGTTATCGCTTACTTTATATTCCCTTCTTGATTATGATAAACGTACTAATACTTACTATTACTAATTAGTTGAACACCGAATTATAACATTCCGAATAAAAAACTGTTTCACATGAGATATGCTCGTAAACTGTTTGATAGGTACTTTTTATATGCTCGTGCTTGCATTGCTTGCGTGTTATTATTTTATGTTCTGCTTGCTTGCTCAATCTGAATCACTCTTTCTCTAAATTTTCTACTTTGTATCGGCCATTACCGGGCTCGGCTCGTGCTCAGTGCTGATTGCTCCACCTCCCATATTAAAGCTCCATTCAAAGCCTTTATCAATGAATATATCAAAGCTGATAGACTGAATTTGGAACTCAAGTTCCATAACGATCTTAAACGAATTACTCAAAAGAACGGTGGAACACTCACTAACTGTATGACCGACTGATTGTATGGAGAAAAGTAATAAGGATGCCCTTCCACTGGAGGAATCGCCCTTATTAACGGATAAAAGATCTGGGCTGACGTTTAAAATTCACTAGAGGAAATAACATAAATTCAAAACACCGGGGCAAAGTACAAAATAAAATGTTATTAAAAATATAAGAATAAAGAAAAACAGGATTTTTGGTTAATCGGTTAAAGGTTAGAATTTAGATGAGCTTTGCGAAAAATATGTAACATTTGATATGGATATTGGAATCCAAAGATCAGAATTTGGATAAGCACCGAAATTTGCGAAAATATGTATGGTATGCATATTATATCACTGATATGGGGTAATGTTGTTGTTGTTGTTGTTGTTGTTGTTGTTGTTGTTGTTGTTGTTGTTGTTGTTGTTGTTGTTGTTGTTGTTGTTGTTGTTGTTGTTGTTGTTTTTGTTGTGACACTGGTGACAAGATCATCATCAAAGATTTTTAAACATCATGTAAATAGTCACCAATTGTAATAATCACCAATTTGAACATTATGTATAAGATATATTAAAGCTCCACCTCCCCTACTATTTCCGAAATCCGGAATCCTTGAAATTGCTCCCAGTTTTTCAACAGTGAATATCCAAAACACTGAACCCTTCAAAATGTTGGCGGTTTGTTTATTTGCTTACCCCCATATCACAGAATCTTTTGGCATTGGGTGCCTAAATTGGTGCATCTTTATGCAAAAAACTTGAAGTTCTATAACTCACGATATAATCGGTTAAAAATAAAAAACTTTTGTTCAGATGAAAGTACGTTTTTTTCCTCATAATGCAATCACGAAAAACTCAAAGTAAAAACATTTAATTGGATAGAAAACATGCATTTTATATCGCGCTCAGTTTTCGCTCCGAGACCAGGTGCCAAAGGACGCATTTGTCATAAGCAGCAGTGCATAAAATTTTGCCATACCATTTTCAATGCATCATATTGTGTTTGTTTTGAGTTTCTTATTTTTCTCATGTGTAAAAATAGACGATCTCACCTCTGAACAAAAGTTTTCAATTTAAAACCAATTCTCACGTGAGTTATAAAACTTCAAAGTTTTCTTGCATAAAGATGCACCAATTTAGGCACCCAATGCCAAAAGTTTCTGTGATATGGGGGTTAGTTTCGCCAATACCCACTGCGGTTCACACTGGAAGTGATCAACTTTGTATGTACTGTATGTGATACAAAGTGAATGGGGGAGGGGATTCCTTCTTTGCACCATTTGTTGGTCTTAATTATTCAAACAGGCTCCAACATAAAGGCATGCTTCATTATCATAGATGGGATGTTATAAAATATATATTCACGATCAAGAAACTTTTAAATATATAGATATAAGATATTTAAGATACGCACCACGGGGAGGCTCTCATGTCGGTGGAGGAGGGGCTTTTGGCTGGCTGGCTGGCTAGCTGGCTATCCTAAAACTGATCTGATCCGATCCGATGCCCACATCATGTGTGGATCCATTTATATACTGGGCTGTGGCAGGGTGGCGTGATCCACACAGCATGTGTGAATCCATCCACACACATACTAGGCTGTGGCGGGGTGGCGGGGTGGCGGAAGGGTAGGGGGCGACTACACGGGAGGGAAGACTACCTTGTATCACCTTCCCTGTATCATATGTACCTTTGTAAAATACATAACTTACATCCCCAGATGTATGGTCATATTGAGGTATTCTTCTGTCGGTCGCATTTGTGGCTTGACGTCGCACTCATCAGTTGAACGTCATATGCGTACTTTTGAGGTATTTTCTTGAAAAACAATCGAACTGCAAACTCTTCATCGAGCGGGTGCCCAAGCACTTGCAATTGACGCATGTCACCTTCATGCTTCATCGAGCGGGTGCCCAAGCACTTGCAATCGACGCATGTCACCTTCATGCTTCATCGAGCGGGTGCCCAAGCACTTGCAATTGACGCATGTCACCTTCATGCTTCATCGAGCGGGTGCCCAAGCACTTGCAATTGACGCATGTCACCTTCATGCTTCATCGAGCGGGTGCCCAAGCACTTGCAATTGACGCATGTCACCTTCATGCTTCATCGAGCGGGTGCCCAAGCACTTGCAATTGACGCATGTCACCTTCATGCTTCATCGAGCGGGTGCCCAAGCATTTCCAATTGACGCATGACACCTTCATGCTTCATCGAGCGGGTGTCCAAGCACATCCAATTGACGCATGTCACCTTCATGCTTCATCGAGCGGGAGCGGGTGTCCAAGCACTTCCAATTGACGCATGTCACCTTCATGCTTCATCGAGCGGGAGCGGGTGTCCAAGCACTTCCAATTGACGCATGTCACCTTCATGCTTCATCGAGCGGGAGCGGGTGTCCAAGCACTTCCAATTGACGCATGTCACCTTCAATGCGATTTACTGTTGATCGAACTGACGGTGGTTTATTGTTTGGAACAGGTATGGCTTCCAAATCATCATGAAGGGATGTGTCACGGGTTTTAGTAACAAGCAAGATCAAGAGTAAATTGAATCAAAGCTTATTACAGTTTTAATTAGGTATTTCGGTTGAGTTTGACAACTCAGCACTTACGGTCTTGTCTCGACCTAGTTGCTTTCAGCAAAATACGACTCAATAACAGAGTTAATTAAATTTATATTAATAAAAAAATTTAGTTATTTATTCTGATGAGTTTTGGCAGCTCAGCACTTACGGTCTTGTCTCGACCTAGTTGCTTTCAGCAAAATACGACGCACTAAATTATTTATTCCAAACAAACAACTTATGCAAATTCAACAGAAAATTCACAGATTCCAAAAAAAAACAGTTTATACAAAATTTCAAAGCAACAGTTCTTTGAATTTAACAGATCTGCACTTTTGGTCTGGAGACGACCGCGGTGCACTGTCAGAAACACGGCGTAATGGCCGACTTAAAAAATACCAGAAGTTCAACAGCACTACGGGCTAACGAGCAGATTAGATTCAGATACAGAAAACACGACACAGTATCTTACTTCCAAAATACCAAATTTTAAACAGCACCACGGCTGGCTATCGAAACAGATCAAAGCACGCGACTGCCTGGTTGAGCAGCCGACTTGCCATTAAGTAGTCAATTTACTGACATCTGGAATTTTCCCATAACCATACTTCATATATCACAACAAACATACATATGCTTCATATGTGATAAATTCACCATGTACGATATACAAAAATATTAAGCGATTGCCAACAAGTTCGTCTGTCAACATGTTTGTGGCATTTTGCCAGTAACACAGTTTTTCGATGTTACGTGGATCGTAACCGATCGTTTCGTAGCCGTACTGTAGATTGTTCAAATTTGCGGGTACAGATTGGCGTGTCAAGCGAAAATTATATCATGCATACAGTAAGTAATAAATGCATCAGGTAAAACATGAATAAACAAATGTCGTGACATGGTCAGTTGTCGATCGCACGATGCTTGATGGGTACATTGTTCGTGTTAGCTGTACCGGTGTACGGAGATACAGACGTTGGTACTTTGTTACGGTGCATTCCAGTCAGCCATTTTTTAATTACATTTTGCCAATTTTAGCAGATTTTTTTCATTTTACGAACCGTAGATTGAGGTGGGGATACATATTGGCGCCCCATTTAGTTACTGGGTGAAGTTCAGTTTTTTTTTAAGATTAAAATAGCATATTCGATAGAAGTCAGACCCATCCGTAGTGCTGAATAAATGTCATAAACTTTGCTTGTATGTAGTAAGTATATGGTATCAAACAAACCATGAAATATAAGAATGTTCTCACTATATAGATACACTGCACGAATATAGAATAGTATAAATGTGTTATCACTGTCCTTTCCACTTCCTTTTAATTGTCCGTCATTTATCAGCTTAGATCAGGCTTAGTAGAATAGTTAAGAATAATAATAATAACCAAATTTTCGGCTGGGTTCCCCGGTGAGATTTTTGTTACTTTGTAATGAGCAGCCGTTCTTGGTTCAAGTGCTGAGCATTGTTATGGTTTCCATGAAAATTTTTAAATTCCATTGCATACTCTCTTGGAACTCTTTGTATTGAAAGTACGCTCAAAGATGTATGTGGATGTGTAAAAATCACGTGTATATGATGGATTCAAAAATATAAGGAACATAAATCTATATCACATCAAAGTTATAACAGTTATTATGTCAATTATTTTAGTACACTTTTGTATTCTAGTAAAAATAACATACATAACCAAGTAGATCTTCCCACCAAATACCTTATATGTATAAAATCTAACTCGGAGAAACGTTTTATCTGTGAAGATTCTTCTCGAATGTCGTCATGATAGCTTCCCGCCTTTCTTTCGTTTACGTACTGTTTCTCATCATGAATATGAAAACTTTTATTACTTCATCGTAAGTACCGTGATATTTTCGCGGGGCAGTGGCCGCAACGACTCGTGGACGACCGATACCAAACGTCATGACACCTCCGATACCTATTTGTCAAAATATCAAACAATATATAACCAAAAAATATTTATAAAATGCCTCATCACGTCATGTGCACCGATAATATTATCAGATAAGCGTCGCCGAGTTTTCCGACGATCATCGTGATTCTTACGTCTAAATTAGTAGCATTAACTTCACTAGACTCAGAAGACGGAAATGTGGAAGTTTCGGATACATCAGTTTCTCAGACCAACATTCACTGATAACATTCCGCCCATATGACTGACCCCGAGCATTCCAAGGCCGAAATAATGTGCGCCATGTGAATAATCCGTGCGTGTAGTAAATTCGCCGGTATGACTAAAATTTCAATCATTATTTGAACAACAACACTAAACATCAAACTTTCCATAAGAAATACAGGCATGAAGTTTCGTCATATGAAATTAAATAGTAGAAAGCGGTACGAAAAGTGTAACAATAAGCGAAAACTTCAACAAGGTTGAAAAATAGTCGTCGTGCTTTGTTTGCGAAGTGTCATTCAACCTTGTGATGTTACTTTCAGTGAAAATTCACCTATCGGTTCTCTCCCGTCCCGATTGATAATTAACTTTCAGTAAATAAACAAAGAAAGTCACCCACACGACCCAACCTCATAAACATTGGGATGCCACATTTGGGACTGAAAGCGCATGGCGGGCGGTGAGTATGGGTAGTTAAGCGGGAACTTGAGCTTGGCCTGAAAATAACAAAGCAATAAAACATCACAATTATCGTTCATCATGTGATACTAATCAACTTTCACTGAACAGTATTTTGGTTGCTGACTGAAGATTTTGGTTGTTTTACTGCTTGAGTTGATTCCGGTTTAGTCACTATAATGATTAAAAAGGTTTTTGACTTTTGCAATCTTCAAGTCCCGTCCCACTGATAAAATCCTACTAAAAGTACAAACTTTGAAATATCCGCCTTCGTAAAGGGTTTTTGGTGGACCGAAGACGGCCACTGTCCACTCGAACATGTTCTCTTCGTTGGCGGTCACCGTGAACCCTGAATTAAGAATAAGAACAGTAATATTTTATTCAATTATTTTATTCTTGTGTCTTGATTCATCTTGTACAAAGCCCCATGTTTCACCGTCGATTCGTCAAGTTAAGTGTTTCATGACGTGGCGCGTAATATAATTGAAACCTCTGACTGACTGAAGTAATATAAAGCGGAACATAAAGTACGAAATCGCTGGCTCAGCATAAAAGGACTTCACAATAAAATATTCAACAGTATATATCGGCAGCCACTGGGAGGATGTGCAGTAAAGACTGAGCGCCCTCAACGCACTTGATGACGACGGGGCGCCACTGGTGGAAGGCAACGACATTTTTGTAGTGAAATTATGGCAGGGTATCTTCACTTTCTTTGGGAATACCACTGGAACGTTTGAGAAATCACCGGGATAAGGTAAGGTAATGGAATCAACTTGATCAAGTTTCAGAGCTTCCTGAAGCCACTTTTATTGGCTAGAATTGAAATCGGAGGTAGAATGGAAGCTTTTTGGTGCAGAATATCACAGCCGGGTTTGGCGTTTTCTTGGTAGTTGGTGGAGTTGATGCTCTGATCAACAGAAGTTGAATCTCAGTTGAATTTGTTGCAGTTGTCAGTTGAAGTTGATGAATTTCACTTTGTGATAAAGTTAAGGCGTGATTGAGCGCACGGCGGGCAACTGAAATGCAGATTTTGGCGGTTGATGATTAGGTTTATCACAATAATCATATGTTCGAAGTCGAGAAATTAACTAATGAAATATTAATGATGATACAAACACAAGGTGACGAATGTCAGCCACAGCCACACAAGACGCATAGCTCATGTTTCGTGCGCTCCTGTTAAACGTGATGCTCGCTGACATCGTCGGTTTTAACCCATTGAAACTTGAGGTAAACATCGAGCGCCCAGGCTTCGGATTGTGGCTGCTTACAGCCTTAACGGGTAACTTACTAACTTATAATGAACGGGTGAATTAAAATTTTACTTCAATTATGATGATGAATTGACGGGCCCTGGCAGAAACCCCAGAGCAACACGTCAGGTGGACAGTGGACGGGATTAGCCATTAGCGACGAAACAACAACAACAACAACAAAAAACAACAACAACAACAACAACAACAAACAAAAACAAAAACAACAACAACAACAACAACAACAACAACAACAACAAACAACAACAACAACAACAACAACAACAACAACAACAACAAACAAAAACAACAACAACAACAACAACAACAAACAACAACAACAACAACAACAACAACAACAAAAAACAACACCAACAACAACAACAACAACAACAACAACAACAACAACAACAACAAAAAACAACAACAACAACAATAACAACAACAACAACAACAACAGCAACAACAACAACAACAACAACAACAACAACAACAACAACAGCAACAGCAACAGCAACAACAACAACAGCAACAACAACAGCAACAGCAGCCGCCGGTGAACGGAAATTGGGCAAATGAGAACGGGCAACGGGCAACGGAGAACGGAAAACGGGCAACGCAGAAAGAGGAACGGGGAACAAAGAACGGAGAACGGGCAACTGGCAAAGGAGAACGGGCAACGGATAACGGGTGACTTACTAACTTATAACGAACGGGTCAATTAAAATATTACTTCAATTGTGACACAGTAAGATCAGAATAATCTTAGATGGGGTTTTGGCAGTTTCTGACATTTGTTGACAACAAACTAGATTGGTTTACGTTACAAAACTTAACCTTGATCTATAGCGTCACGAAGGGACGGGTTACTGGCTAGTTGGTAAATATAATGAACACAAGAGTATATCATCATTGTAAACTATAGCTGTTAACAAGTATGTATTTTAGTTCAATTTTGGGCAGAATCCATGGCTTCAGATGTTCGGAGTATGTTTGATGAAGTGATTTTAAGTGGAATGGAATCTTAACTGTTGATCCTAAATTCCTGATGAACTGATTTGGCTCTGGCATGGGTGTAAAGTCGTTGATGAAGAGTCAGTTGGGCACGGTCAAAAGTTATTAACTATATTTTATTATTAACGATAATATAGTAACTATAACTTCTAAAACTGTTGACGACCGTTTTATGAAACTATGAAACTTTTCAATTCCTTAAACTTTTGTCCGTTTTATATTGGGCATTTTATACCAAGTGAAATTCAATCTAGACCTCACATTTTTCTTGTCAAACATGCAATCAAACTCAATGTTTTGTCTATTAATATATAATTATGAATCAAAATTACATACAGTACATTCAAATTGCTCACCATTTGGGATGAGCTTACTGATGAACTAAAAATCGGCTTTCGTGCGCTTGAAATGTCAAGCAGCTTATCAAAATTCGGGGGGAAATTCAGGAAAATTCAAAATAAGATTATCAAGCTCGCAATGTGTTATGTCAAATGACATTTTGTTATCAATAGTTGAAGTATGTACAATGCCCCCATCAAACTCAAACTTTTACTTCAGCTCTCGGCCATCGGATCGAGTAAAGCCAAAAAGTCATTCCCTTTATTCTTCCTTAGTCGAGTTTCGTTTCGTAAAGCGCACTACAAATTTTGATTTAATATTCAAGTCCTTGCGATTACACATTCTTTTCGTCGTTTTGTCGTCTATGTTAGTTTTTGAAATGTAGATAAAATTGAACAAAATAATGACTTTTATCCGTGTATGAGTGAACCAACTTGTTTGCACCATGTGATCATCGTCATCAAGCAGTCCTGAAATTTAGGTGAAATTACAACTGTGATGGAACGAAATAAAACAAAATGTAACTAACCAATTAAAACCATATAAAGTGATGAATCTGTTGTACTAATACGTATGAATTGCTTGTGTTTTTTTCTGACACCTTTTAGCTGAAGACTATGCACCTATTGTATGTATTCTAATGACTCAGTTACTGACTATAACATAACTGGCTGATTTGTTTGCTTATGGATTGATTGGCTTATTTATTCCTATCATCACTAACTTACTTTCCAATATAAAACAATACGGACCAAATCAAGCTCGTAACAACTGAATAATAAAAATAACCAAACAGCAGAATAGCCGTTTAGCCATATAACGATATCAGCAGAGTAGCCGTCTGTGTTGTACACAGATATGATGCCGATGTGTACCACTTCGTATTGTCAAAACTTGGATTGGCGGGCCAGCATATACGAAACGTAAGCAGAGCACTTACTGACTGACTGACTGACTGACTGACTGACTGAATAACTAACTGACTGACTCACTCACTCACTCACTCACTCACTCACTCACTCACTCACTCACTCACTCACTCACTCACTCACTCACTCACTCACTCACTCACTCACTCACCTACTCACTCACTCACTCACTCACTCACTCACTCACTCACTCACTCACTCACTCACTCACTCACTCACTCACTCACTCACTCACTCACTCACTCACTCACTCACTCACTCACTCACTCACTCACTCACTCACTCACTCACTCACTCACTCACTCACTCACTCACTCACTCACTCACTCACTCACTCACTCACTCACTCACTCACTCACTCACTCACTCACTCACTCACTCACTCACTCACTCACTCACTCACTCACTCACTCACTCACTCACTCACTCACTCACTCACTCACTCACTCACTCACTCACTCACTCACTCACTCACTCACTCACTCACTCACTCACTCACTCACTCACTCACTCACTCACTCACTCACTCACTCACTCACTCACTCACTCACTCACTCACTCACTCACTCACTCACTCACTCACTCACTCACTCACTCACTCACTCACTCACTCACTCACTCACTCACTCACTCACTCACTCACTCACTCACTCACTCACTCACTCACTCACTCACTCACTCACTCACTCACTCACTCACTCACTCACTCACTCACTCACTCACTCACTCACTCACTCACTCACTCACTCACTCACTCACCCAGTCGTTCATCACCGTGGACTCAAAGTGAATTTAGGTAAGTTCATCACCGTGAACTCAAAGTGAGTTTAGGTAAGTTCATCACCGTGAACTCAAAGTGAGTATAGGTAAGTTCATCACCGTGAACTCAAAGTGAGTTTAGGTAAGTTCATCACCGTGAACTCAAAGTGAGTTTAGGTAAGTTCATCACCGTGAACTCAAAGTGAGTTTAGGGAAGTTCATCACCGTGAACTCAAAGTGAGTTTAGGTAAGTTCATCACCATAGAAGACCAAACTAAACCACAAACGGTCCTGTGGTTTACTCGGTTAAACAAAAAAAAATTCAAAATCACTGCCCACTGATTCATACCGCATCAACTTTATATGCTTATCATTTGTTGAAAGCCATATTTTTGAGCTCGTTTTACATAAGATCATCTTCTGTGGGCTAATTTGTTTTTTTTCTAATAAAAGTTCAATGAACTCATTTTTAGAAATGGTAAACCCATTCAGAAACAAAATAATGTGTTTTTTTCTGCCCATTTAAAATCAGTGTCCACTGCTTCATATCGCATCAATGCTCAATCATTATCATCTGTTTCAGTATCATTATAATTCAACCCTATAGAATCCATTCAACTCATTTAAAATAAGATAAACTTTAGTGAGTTCGAATTTTTTCAAATAAAAGTCGTTAAACAATGAGACCCTATTAAGAAATGGTATACTCACTGGAACAAAAATAATGTGTTTTCTGATACATACATTTGAGTTAATTTTTCTTGCGAACTCACTAAGTGGGCTCAATTTCTTTATAAAAGTTCAATTCTGGTACAAACAGTGGAACAAAAATAATATGTTTTTTCTTCCCATTTAAAATCAGTGCTTAGTGCTTCATATCGCATCAATGCTCTATCCTTATCATCTGTTCTTTGGTAGTTTAACGACTGCTTGTAAAACATTGCTACTGTCCAAAGAGACCATAGAAACCAATCTGCTTCGTACACTGGCGGATGAGCCAATACGTCAAAGGGAGAGGAATTGCTCCAAAGAGGGGGGATTGGGGGCAATCAGGCGATTTTACCTACATCTTAAGGAACTAACTCTAATTTTTCAAACCGCCAAATAGGGGGGATTTCCACGTTTCCCTCCCCTTCTCATTCGCTATTGGCTTCGTACACTTGCTATAGACCACCGGCAACAAGCCTGATAATATCTGATATTTTCGGAATCTTTTCAAGAAAAGCAGCTTTTTTCTACTGAGACACATTTTCGGGTGATAAAATATCCACAGCGTTGTTCAGCTACATAATTAGCAGATTTTTTATAGAGTAAATAACCTGGTTACGGTATTGATCTGGTCAGAAAACTTCTTATGATGTCACGAGACCCCAGTATTCGGGAATTTGTACACAAATTCAGTTTTTACAGAGGAACATCTGTTTTGTGAGAAAATATCTCAGCATCGTTGTTCACTAATTAGTCTATTCAGTTGATATTGGATACGGGTAAAACAGTCTGGTTATGGTAGGTTCAAATCAATCTTATCAATCTTGTTTTTTTTCACAAACTTCATATTTTCGGGATTGATACAAGAAAAGCAGTTTTTCTCTATTGAGAATCTTTATTGGGTGATAAAATACGATCGCACTGACCGTTTATTGAGCGGTTCATTTTGTAGGAATATAATCTTTTATAATGCAGTTTAATTTCACTGGTAAACCAACTTGGTTATGGTAAGATAAATATTGAGTAGCTCATAAACTTTGTCACGAGGATGATTTTTTTAGAAATTTAGTTATCTAAATATTCCTTTTCATACTAAAATATATTTAAAATTATAAATATTTTTTGCGATATCATTTCAAGAATTTCATCAAAAAAGCGTGTTAATTACTAGAGTTTTGACCTTAACGCCCTTTTCCAAATACCAATCAGCTTGTAAAGTTTTTGTACAACGTCACACTCACAACGTCTATAATGTATTTACCCTGACATTTTACTATAATAAGTTTTATAGAGTAATTTTCTCTTTATTGATAGATTAAAAAAACATGGTACCTCACCGCAACAGATAAAGCTTTGAAGAGCTTCTTGAGATTCTGGTGATTAGTTATAACATGAAATTATTCACGAGCTGAACATGACGATTGCATTGCATGTTACATCATAGAGCTGGGTTCAGCTCAGTTCAGTTGAGATGAGTTGAGTTGAGTTGAACAGCCGGCCATCAAGCGCGCGCCTTTCATCACTTTCTCCTATATTTTTGGCAGCTAATGTTTCGAATTTGTTTCCAACTTTTCATTCGAAACATCTTCTTCTCCTAACTTTTTGCAGCTAATGTTTCGCATTTGATTCAAGTTATTTACTTGAAACATTACCAGGGGCCTCGTTAAAATGGCCCCCGATAACGTAAAGCCTCGGAGTCATACCGAGCACACCCCGCTGTTGAAAACTTCTTTGCGGCAAAAACAATACGCGACCGAGAATGAAGTTGTTACGTCACTCACTCACTCACTCACTCACTCACTCACTCACTCACTCACTCACTCACTCACTCACTCACTCACTCACTCACTCACTCACTCACTCACTCACTCACTCACTCACTCACTCACTCATTCATTCATTCATTCAGTTTGAAAAGCCTCGACGCCCTACGCTGGAATGTACAGAAACCAACTGGAAACAGGTAATCATGGTTTAGTAGACTTTTCAGTCAGTCAATCAGTCAGTCAGCCATCCAGTCAGTCCGTCAGTCAGTCAGTCAACCAGTTAGTCAGTCAGTCATCAAGTCAGTCAGTCAGTCAGTCAGTCAGTCAGTCAGTCAGTCAGTCAGTCAGTCAGTCAGTCAGTCGTCTGTGATATAATAGATTTGAATTGAAATTATTTATTTTCTCAAGTACTCGGAATACGAAAGTCATAGACAAACGTGTTGAACTATTATTTATTTAAAAAAAAAAACAGAACAAACGGAAGAATTTGTTTGCAGATTTATATCATCAGTTTCGTTCACTTTCTTTGTGGTGCCTCAGGATCAGTATTTCTGACAGCCATATTTCCGTATTTATTGCGGGTTAGTCTTAGTCAGTCAGTCAGTCAGTCAGTTGGTTACAGTCAGTCAGTCAGTGTCCGTCAATTGGTTACAGTCAGTCAGTCAAACAGTCAGTCGGTTAGTCATAGTCATTAAATCAATCAGTCAGTCAGTCAGTCAGTCAGTCAGTCAGTCAGTCAGTCAGTCAGTCAGTCAGTCAGTCAGTCAGTCAGTCAGTCAGTCAGTCAGTCAGTCAGTCAGTCAGTCAGTCAGTCAATCAGTCAGTCAGTCAGTCAGTCAGTCATTCAGTCAGTCATCCAGTCGGTCACTCCCACTCAGTCAGTCAGTCAGTCAGTCAGTTGGTTACAGTCAGTCAGTCAGTCAGTCAGTCAGTCAGTCAGTCAGTCAGTCATTCAGTCAGTCATCCAGTCGGTCACTCCCACTCAGTCAGTCAGTCAGTCAGTCAGTCAGTCAGTTAGTCAGTCAGTCAACCCATGTTCACCATCAGATCGATCCCACAAGCACGAATGCACGCTACAGTTGCGTTACGTCGGCCTACAGCTTTGGACGCGGTTGGCAATATTTTTTTCCGGAAAAATACTACCCTTTGTGCCGAACTGTTTTGGACACTTCTATTGAAATATGGAGATGTTATCGTATTCCTGCGATTCTCCTTACTGAAGACTTCATAATTTTTTCAGCTGAAGGAAACTAGATATGTAGTCCAGTCGAGATGCAATGAAGGCATTATGAGTTGTATTCTAGCATACAGTACATATAGGCCTCATAATTGATTAGAAGAAATGATTTTTAAAACTGCGATAACCCATGAAATTGAGAATCCAGTTCTGGTATGACCAGAACCAGATTCTCAAAAACTGGAATATCAGTGCCATGTTTTGAATTTTCTTAGAACCAGTTTCTCAACTCAATGATTGTGAAAAGTCTAGTTCAGGGCAATTGATGGTCGTGAACCAAATTTGGTTTTTCATATATTTATACCACGCCTATACAGCACATACAGTCGGTGCAGCGGGTTATGTCTGGTAAAACAGTTGCCATTCACATCATAAAATTGCTTTTTTCTCTGATTATAACGGGAATATGATGATGAAAATTGGTAGAGATATAGAATAGGATCTGGCACACCTTTTCAGTCAGCGAGAATATTAAAAAAAGTCCTCACTTCTCATGAAACATCACCTTTACTACAAATTTATGGTCCGTGTACGTTCTTGTAATTTTTTCTGCCTGTTAAATATTTTTTGTAACTGTCTGTCGAACTGAAAAGGTGCGCCAGATCCTATTTCATATCCCCACAATTTTTTTCATCATGTTCCCGTTATAATCAGAGAAACACTCAATTTTAGAATGTGAATGGCAACAGTTTTACAAGACATAGCCCGCTGCACCGACTGTAGCTCAGATAATAGCCATAAATTTATGATATTGTTCTTCAATTTCCTCCCAAACTAACGCTATTATTTTCTAGCACTTGTGGCACCGTTTGCTGGTTGGTGGTCCAATCGAATACGGACAATCAGGTTAATGACTGACTAAATTAACCACTGAATATATTAACTCTATAATATATTAATCCAAAATCGTCTTCGCCATGTAGAATACTTATAGGGTCATTCCGATTGTCACGTATTCATTTATGTATGTGTATGAATGTATTTATACTGGAAATAAAACAAAACAAAAACAAAAAACAAACTCTACCCTTATTATTGACTGATTAAAAAAATTAACGAACTTGATTGGTGAATAACTGAAACTTCTGAGTGACTAATCAATGATTGACTGAAAGGTGGATTGAGTAAATTGTTGGCTGACCAAATTAATTATTGATTTAAATATTCACTGATTATTGTAATGACTAATTGAACGAGTGAATGATCAAATATTCATAGAATTAACTATTGACTGCTGATTAATATAATGAATGACGAAACAAACGCATTAATGACTACGTACATAATTACATGTATTGACTGACTAAATTAATGACTGACTGACTTTGTGAAAACTGAATGTGTTTCGATAATATTAGTTTTTATAAATCTTTCCATTCCAGAAAACCCTTGATATTGGGATGTTCAGTCATGATTATCGGGCTTTGGCTATACATTTTTGCTGAAATGTTCGAATACACACATTACGCGTCTTCTCTCGTACTATATGGCAGATTCCTGATGGGTGTTGGCTCAGGTGAGTATTTACTCACTCACTCACTCACTCACTCACTCACTCACTCACTCACTCACTCACTCACTCACTCACTCACTCACTCACTCACTCACTCACTCACTCACTCACTCACTCACTCACTCACTCACTCACTCACTCACTCACTCACTCACTCACTCACTCACTCACTCACTCACTCACTCACTCACTCACTCACTCACTCACTCACTCACTCACTCACTCACTCACTCACTCACTCACTCACTCACTCACTCACTCACTCACTCACTCACTCACTCACTCACTCACTCACTCACTCACTCACTCACTCACTTTCATCAGGTGTTATCCCACTAATAACGGCTTATGCTTGTCGGGCCACCGTGCCGGAAGATCGTCATAGAGCCGTCACAATAGTACTACTGGCCAATGTGGTGTGTTGACTAACTGACTGACTGACTGACTGACTGACTGACTGACTGACTGACTGACTGACTGACTGACTGACTGACTGACTGACTGACTGACTGACTGACTGACTGACTGACTGACTGACTCATTTCAGGTTGGCTGTGGCGTCGGCCCAGCTCTCCAAGCACTTTTGACTGTAATAGACGACGGAGTACTGGTATTTGCTAAGATTCGAATTGATATGTACACATTACCAGCATTGATTGATTGGTCAGTCAGTCAGTCAGTCAGTCAGTCAGTCAGTCAGTCAGTCCATCCAGATATAATATTCAGGAATTATTTCAATGGGGTGTGCGATTATGATGTTGTATACCTTCTTCAATGAAGAATACTACGGAATCTGTGATGAAGAAAACCATAGAAGTTAGTAGACCATAACGAATGATAAATGACTCGTTGAAAGACTGATCGATTGACTGACTGACTGACTCAATAAAAATACCCCAGATTATGTTGGCAAACTACCCAATACCGATCGCTTGGCCTCAGCGGTCGTCCTGTTTTGCTGGTTCTCCGCATCCTGGACAATCACAGCTCTTGAAGCGTTCGTCAGTCAGTGAGTCAGTGAGTCAGTCAGTCAGTCAGTCAGTTAGTCAGTCAGTCAATCAGTCAGTCCGTCAGCCAGTCAGTCACTCAGTCAGTCAGACAGTCAATCAGTCAGTCACTCAGTCAGTCAGACAGTCAATCAGTCATTACGTCCGTAAGTCAGTCAGTTAGTCAATCAGTCAGTCCGTCAGCCAGTCAGTCACTCAGTCAGTCAGTCAATCAGTCATTCAGTCCGTAAGTCAATCAGTTAGTCAATCAGTCAGTCGATCATTTTAGCATTGTCTCCCCATATCTGTCAGTTATGTACGAATGGACGCCTCAAGAGACGATTATCTATCCTTCTTTACTTCTCGTCACTTGCACTCTCATGATGACTGGCATGTTCCATTTATACGCTGAAACACGCATGAAAAAATTGTTGGTTGTTTGTTATTGTTGTTGTTGTTGTTGTTGTTGTTGTTGTTATTGTTGTTGTTGTTGTTGTTGTTGTTGTCGTTGTTGTTGTTGTTGTTGTTGTTGTTGTTGTTGTTGTTGTTGTTGTTGTTGTTGTTGTTGTTGTTGTTGTTGTTGTTGTTGTTGTTGTTGTTGTTGTTGTTGTTGTTACTGTTACTGTTGTTGTTGTTGTTGTTGTTGTTGTTGTTGTTGTTGTTGTTGTTGTTGTTGTTGTTGTTGTTGTTGTTGTTGTTGTTGTCGTTGTTGTCGTTGTTGTTGTTGTTGTTGTTTTTGTAACTGTGATCAAGTTCAGAGACCTGCGTTATTATTTGGTCGGTGGGCTGCTATTGCTGTTATTATTTCATGTTGTGACTTATCCTTACCCGGGATATCCGAAGTACCATGACATTGAATGTTAGTCGATTGCTCACTCACTCACTCACTCAATCACTCATGCACTCACTCACTCACTAACTCAATCACCTACCCACTCAGTCACTCACTCACTAACTCAATCACCCACTCACTCACTATGTAACTCAATCACCCACTCACTCACTAACTCAATCACTCACTCACTCACTCACTCACTCACTCACTCACTCTTTCACTCACTCACTCACTCACTCACTCAATCAATCACTCACTCACTCACCCACTCATTCACTCATTCATTCACTCACTCACTCACTCACTCACTCACTCACTCACTCACTCACTCACTCACTCACTCACTCACTTACTTACTCTATCACACAGATCACAATGAAAACGGATCAATTTCCTCAACTCACAATATCTCGTCGTGTGAACGTCGATATTCATGGTGCCACCAGCTGTACCAGATACCGATATATGTACAACTTATCGGGTATGGCGTCATATTAAGTGCGGGATTGAGTGCGACCGCGGCCCCGCTCAGTTTACTCTATGGAGCCATTGCGGGTCCACGTAGAATGGTGAGTTTAGGAGTGAGTGAGTGAGTGAGTGAGTGAGTGAGTGAGTGAGTGAGTGAGTGAGTGAGTGAGTGAGTGAGTGAGTCCAATAATACAGGGACTGATGCAAGGAATATACGGACAAATGAATGGTATTGCTCGAACTATCGCTCCTTTGGTTATGGTAACTCGTTCAACAGTTTCGGGCCAGATTCACCCTGGATCATTGAATCCGCTATCGGTTTGTTGTTGTTGTTGTTGTTGTTGTTGTTGTTGTTGTTGTTGTTGTTGTTGTTGTTGTTGTTGTTGTTGTTGTTGTTGTTGTTGTTGTTGTTGTTGTTGTTGTTGTTGTTGTTGTTGTTGTTGTTGTTGTTGTTGTTGTTGTTGTTGTTGTTGTTGTTGTTGTTGTTGTTGCTGTTGTTGTTGTTGTTGTTGTTGTTGTTGTTGTTGTTGTTGTTGTTGTTGTTGTTGTTGTTGTTGTTGTTGTTGTTGTTGTTGTTGTTATTGATGATGTTGTTGTTTACAGTTAGTGCCGCGCTGGCACTGGCCTTGGTGTTCTATCGTCGTCTAGTTCCGATGGTGATAGAGATCGGAGTAACAAAGAAAGGCAACGCTTCAAACCCGAATCTGCAAAGGCTGATAACCAG